>OY987311.1:29451256-29878756 GCA_963920655.1 Geranium rotundifolium | reverse complement strand
CTCTGGTTCAATCCATTGGAAGAACTTACACTTCATAACACTCTGCTACATACCAATTCAAATGTTGAACAGTGAAATCCATTTTTATTCCCAAAATTGTTTCACTTACATTGACAAAAATTTATCATCCTCAATTCCCCTAATATTTGTTAACAAATCTATACAAAATTTTCAATAAATTCACACTTGATCGTATCAAGAATTTCCAATAATTCATACTTTCTTCGTAAATCCATATTTGAGTAAGTACATACACAAGGGTATATTCAAATCACAAAATTTCTGAGCTCAAATCCCCAATTCTCAAACATAAAACTAAATTCCCAATTAAGTTGTCTGACGTCAAAATTTTACATTTTTAACCTAACGATAAAATCCCCAATTGATTTCTATATAATCCAATCTCAATTTTGTAACCTAACCATAAATTTGTCAATTGATTTCTCTGACTTCAAATCCTCAAATTTTAACTCTAAACCCTAAAATCCCCAAATGATTTGTCCGACAACCCTACGATCCCTAGAGGATTACCAAATATATGTATCAAGAAAAACTTACCCCAAACTTCCCATATCCGATGAGTCGTCTACCAGGATTCCTGAATGTCCTCGAAATTTGTACATGAGCTTGCGCCCCACAGTCGTACAAAACATCCTTCACAGTCGGCATCTTGTCTAAATAAATCTCCTTCTCTGTCTCTGTTCTCAACTCTTTGTCCGTCTATGCTCTAAGCTCCCCAAAGTTGACTATGTGGTAAAAGGTGGACTGTGTATGCTTGAATCGATGTCATACATATTCGAATGACATTTTTGTAATTTAGAACAATTATTTGTTCACGTGACCAACTTTCACGGTAAATTTGGATAGAATGTTGACATTTGTCAATTTCTGATCTCTGGGTGTAGCTTATTGTCCATTTAAAAAATGGGGTGTCTATCTATCTTCTGGCTATAGTTAGGTGTGACTTACTGTCTCTTATCCTAAAGTTTAATTAATTTTGAACAATGTGTCCACTCCGTATAGTCAAATTAATATATCTGTTAGATATATTATATTAGTTATTAATATATGGGCCGAGGCCCACTACACTTTGTGTATCTACCTAAACCCTAGCCATCATAGCTTATGTAAACCCTAACTTATCAAGCCTATATATAGAGGCATTTATATTATATTGTAATCATCAAGTATTCATCAATACAAACACTTTCATGGTATCAGAGGTTTAGGTCGATCTTGGTTAAGCTTTTTCGTTGCGTATGGCTTTGCCCACTCGTTAATCATGATTTAGCGGGTGAACGAGGTAATATTGTTTTCGATTTTCCTTCTCAAAGGAAAAAAAAAATTTCAACCCAGAACCTCCTTTTTTTTTCTTGGCCGTAGACCCCATCATGGCTGTATGCACCAACCTCATCTTCAAAGAACAACTTTTAAGTCTTACTCTTCTATCTCTTTTCTCTTTGTTTTTTATTTTTTTTTATTTACACAATCATCCATTAGTATTTTCTCTCTTTTCATCTTATCACGTGATCTATATTTTCATCTTCTTTTCTAAAAATTCTTTCATTCCTCTATTTTATTAAAAATGCCTCCCTTGTTAAATCTATATTATCTCTTACCCTCGGTCAAACTCTTCGTTTGTCCTTTCTCTATGCTCTCTTCTTCTTGAATTAAAATTTTCTTATTATTAATCTCTCTTTTTTCAGTTTCTTCCCCCTTTTTTCTCACCATTTATTCTATTTTCTTTTTAGTCTCTTCATATTGTCCCCTCTTTCACAGAAACAAAAATCACTCTCTCTAATCACACTTTCACAATTTTCTTGCTCAATTAATTTTCTCTCTATCTCTTATTATCTTGATCTCGATATTCTATCTTTACTTATTTTCTTATTGTTTTGCACCGTCGTAGTTGCTTGAAATTATTTCGCACTGACGTAGTTGCCTACAAGTTTGGTAGTATATTTTAAAACCATCTTTTGCATCGTCCCTATGTAGTTCCCCAAACCCCCCCCCCCCCCCTCTCATGTTCCCTCTTTTCCTTTCTAGTTATTTTTATTTTCTCTATCTCTATCATCCTCTCTTATTAATCTCTCTAAATTCTTTTCTAAATTCTCACCACCCAAAATTATTTTCTAAAATTCTCATTCACTTCTCATCAAATCATTCTAGTTTGTAGATATGTTTACCAAAGGCTTCCCTACTACTCTCTTTGAAGACTTTTGTTCCAGTCAAATCATTCGGCCTCCTCCTGCTTCGACTGCGGGGGAGTGTTAGATATATTATATTAGTTATTAATATATGGGCCGATGCCCACTACACTTTGTATCTCTACCTAAACCCTAGCCGTCATAATTTATGTAAACCTTAGCTTATCAAGCCTATATATAGAGGCATTTGTATTTTACTGTAATCATCCAGTATTCAGCAATACAAACACTTTCAATATCTATACACTTTTTCTTCCAAAAAAGTATTTATATATTTTCATGTTCATAATATCATAAAATTAAGATTTTCTTGATATGACGTGAACGACAATGTGGCTATCTCAACAGTTAAATATAAGGTAAAATTTAGTTACCTAGGAGGAGTACCTAAATTATCTCATATACACATTAGAGTTTATATCAAAAGATCAGTCTATTGAGTTTAGGGTTTAATGTGAATATACACTTTTTATACCTTGTAATATTCTGATGTGAGACTTTGAATTCACATGTAAACCTAACACTATATGAGTCCACTCTCAATATTTGTCAACGAGAGGGATGTGGGGGAGAGAGAAACGGCGAAGGAGAGAGAACGTAGGTCGGGTGCTGAAATGGTGGTGATGGGAGAGATATCGCTTGGCGCATGAGGGGATGGAGAGGAAAGAGTCGTTGTAGACCTAATGGATTTGGTGGACATCATTTTTCGGAGTTGGCTGTGGATCAACTGGGAGTGAGAGATTGAGGAAGAGAAGAAGGAGAAGGGAAAAATAGAGTCCAATGATATTATTTTTTGAAATTTTGAAAGATGAAAATGAGTATTTTGGTCTTTTTCTACAAACAAAAATTTAATAGAGTTAATTTGATATTAACAGAATCTAGTAAAGTGGGTTTAAAATATTGTCATCAACTGACTTCTCGTAAAAGAAAATCAAGTGTAATCACACGAGAAATGTATATATTCAAATTTGTTTATTTGAGATTTTATTTATTTATTAACAATGGTGATATCCAAAATTTTAATTAAGTACATTATCAGACATCTGCAACTTAGGTTAACATGTGCAGGTAAATGCAAGTATTGCTCCCATGAAGTTTCGAGAATGTTTCTTGGAAGTCATCGGAGGCTTGGCTTTTATTTAACTTTGCTTTTAAACAATAAAATCCATGTTAAATCTGCATAATTAACTCGTTGGGAAGATTAATTAAGCAATTCTTTAATGCTTAGCAAATTTGTTATTTGACTATTGATTGAGTAATTTGATAGTTATTTATTATACTATTGTCTCTGAGCCTGGCTCTACGGCACTTGATTGGACCATAAAATAATTAGAGTGGGCACTTTTTAGCCAAGACTCAGTTTGGATTCGATTATGAGACTATAGAGCCATTGATTAATTGGTTCATAACTAAATTGGTTTAAGAGGTTTTAATTAATGTTTTTTTAAATTTTAATTTTAAGTTTTTGCATACAAAAATGTTTAATCATATATAATTTTCATCATAAATTAAAAAAATGTATGAATATCACAATAATTGGGTTTAATTGGACAAAACTATAAAACTAGATCTGAGAACCGGACTCTGAATCTCACAATTAATCATTCAATCGTGTCTAATTTGATAGATACAGGAACCAGACTGAAGAACAGAGACAAGAACTGGATCGATTCTCACTTATTGAGTCCAAGTTCGAGTCTCAAAAATAAAAAACCGATTCAGTTCGGTCCAGTTCTGATCGGTTCGGTCCGGTTCAAGAACCGTGCCAACCCTAGGAATAGTGTATTTATAGTGTGTGTTTTAATTAGCTAATTATGACATCTATTTATGTGCTACTTTAACCATTTAAGCGAAGGAGAGTTTGCGGCGGCTCTCTCCTAATGTTTGTGGTATGTACCTACAATTTGTATTAGGTTTGTTTCGTCTAGTTTTGACGAGGCACGCGGCGGTCACGGGCGCCTATAATTGAGTGACTACGATAGGTATCGGAATCGCAGAGACTATACGGGTTTAGGGCCTGTGATTTGGAGGGACGGTGACTTTGCGATGGTGAAGTTAGGGGTATCATTTCAATATCATTTGCGAGGAGAGACGGGTCCAAGAGGAGGCCAGCGGTGGTTGGGCAGAGAGGCTCGGTGAAGATCGGTGCAGTGAGAGCAGATGGACCCAAACGGGGCTTATTGGAGGTATGGCTGGAAAATTTCGGTGGTTTGTTTGTTGCGGTTTTGGTTGGTTGATGGCTCGGTATTGGGAGGGAACCAGAGTTCTCTGGTGTCGATGGGTAGATTCATGTAAACATATCGAACTAGGAGGTCTTGGTTTTCTTAAACTTCAATACGTCATCGCAGTGTCCCTTTGGGCTTAGCACTGGAAGGAATCGGAGGTTCTCTAGCGTCGATGGGCTGATCCTTGTAAGCACAAAGAAGTATAAGGACTTGAATTAATTAAAATTCGCGACTCCCATATTGATCATAGGGTTGATCGAGGAAGCTGGTTAAATGCGGGTTGCAGTCAGATCACGAGGTTTCTCCATCTGTATGAGGTGGAGGCCGTGGCTCTGCGTGGTGCTAACTGATTCGAGTCGATTGGTCTCCGGGCTTATCATGGATGCATGTTTAAAGCATTTTGCAACGAGATCACGGGGTTTCTCCATTCGTATGAGGTGGAGGTCGTGACTCTACGTGATGCTAAACGGGTCGAGCTGAGCAACTTTGAAGAAATCATTAGCGAATTGGTCAAGTTTGTTTTAAACAACACCAGCTGAGATTATGGTGAGGGGTCTTTCCCACCATCTGTAGCTTCAGCTGTCCGTCTTGATGTCGGGTTAGTTGCTGTTTAATTATTAAAATAATTAGATTTTGCTTTAAAAAAACTAGAAAGAAATTCACATGCATACTGAGTTTAAATAATAGAGGTCAAGCATCAACAGTTGAATTTTGAATTTTATAATCAAAATATATTTATGCTAAGATAAAGGAGAGAGTAATAAATTATTTATTTCAATAATCATTATCAAATTAAAGGAATCTTTATATGGTTTAGATGTTATTGTCGGGTCGCTGAAATATCAGCAATAATGGTGGAGTTAATTAAGATTTGTATTTTAAATTCCATCATATCTTAAATATTTCCTTTAATCTTTCTTCACTCTGTTAACAGCAGGGTTGAAACTCAAACCTCTTTACTAATTAACTGTCAAACCATTGTCATGTCCCCTCAAAAACAATTGAGATTTGTTTTAATGACATGTTCAAGTTTGTATAAATGTAATTCCATCTTTGCAAATATACAATAAAACATTGTTGGATTATAGACTTAACTAGATTCTGAATCAATTATAAACTATTTTGAATTAATCAACTATTACACAAACATTGTTAGACTTAATGGTGGAAGTTAATTATTAACCGAAACAATAATACACGAATAATATGTAAAGTAATTAACCACAAGGTTTCGACTACATGCAAGGTCAAATTATTCTCCATCGATTGTCGTAAATATATGACGAATTCAAACTCTAAAACCAAGTCTACACTTAAATTGCAAGAATCGTATCTTTATATAATATTATGAGTCATGGTTCGAACAATTTCCATTATATTTCCTAGTGTGTGTGAACGGTTAAATATTATATCTATTTAAACCAAAACAACTATCATTGATCAGTGATCAAGGAAGTTAATACAATTTATTAGGTCACGAGTCATGATGTGATAGCTTATCTTATGAATTACTTTAATTAATTAATTGAAACTAAGCATCTAGCAGTTAGCTTCTGAATCTATTCGTAGTATTAAATTAACAAAAAATATATTTTGGATCCATTTGCTCACGTGTTTCAATATATACAAGATTTTTGAAAGATACTTAGTTATAATTATACGTTTTGTGAGAATTGATGGGTTTAAATGCTTTGTAATTAACCTTTCCGTCCGGACCGGCCTCGTTTCACGTACAGTACAGGCTTGAGCTTGAGCTTGGATTAGGAAACTTCATTTTTAGAAACATAAACTCACTTTTTATATTGGCTTCAACATTTTCAACTCATTTTTATAGCATATTGAATATCTTATCTTCTCTAGTATTCTATAAAATATTAAATGTCTTAATATTTGAGAGGACACATTGTAACAAAATCTTCTCTCAATAGGTTGTTTCGTGTGCTCCCGCTATGGGGTTCCAGATTGTGTGATTAGACAATATTCGATTTGTTATTCATTCAATCAGTGTGACTGTTTTCTACGAGACTGTTCATGAATTATTTTTTGCAATGTTAGTATAAAATTAGGGTTTTCTAATTTTATTCTTGATTTATCGCCTATATTTAGTCGATTTTGCTATTATTGCTAGTATTTCATTTGATCAATATCTTATATAAACGGTATTCAACACAACATTAATATCAGTAATATTATTCTTTACACTATTTCTATCATGATATTAGAGACATTTTTTTGTTATTGGTTAAAACTTCAGTTGAATTCGAGTTTTACCCACTCGTCAATAACAAGTGGGCAGGGCAATATTGCAAGGCAATTTCGTCGCTTCCACATATTATTGTCTCCTCCTCCTTATCATGATCATCATATTTACAAGTATGTTAGGAAATATGCATCCACAAGTGACTCACATCACATATCTTCAAGTGTCTCACAGTACCTATGTACAAATAACTCACAACACTTATCTTCAAGTTTCTCACAACACTTATCTACAAGTGTCTCAGAGCACCTATATCTACTATATCAATCAAGCTTCAGTTGGTTGTTATACGTCGACTCAAGTTTAACTAACTACTTCAATAAAGCTCCAGTCGGTCATTCTACGTCGACCCCAGATTGACTACTACCTCTATCAATCAACCTCCAGTCGGTTACTCTATGATTTAAGTTTGACTATTAAAATAAATTATTCTAAACAAGTAATAAATATCACTTATTTTTGAACCTCAAATCGGCGATTTACAAGCGATTTGCGTTTGAGAGATGTAAGAATAAAATTAGGGTTTCTTAATTTTATGTTAGGTGTATTACCCATTTAGTTGATTTTTCTATTATAGCTAGCATTTTTATTTAGTTTGATCCATATATTTTAGGGATAATGATACTTTATTACTCCTAACTATAGCGAAATGACACTTTCATACCTTAACTATTTTAGTCTCTTTTTTAGTTCCATGACAATTTTTTTGTGACAACCTATCTCTAAAATGTCTAAAATACCGAAACTATCATTGGTTTAAAATCCGGTTTGATAAATCAAATTGAACCAATTTTATTCTAATTTCTTAAAACAGGGGTATTTTAGTCATTTTAACGTAAGTTGTCACAAAAAATATGTCAGTGTGCCAAAAAAGAAAAAAAAAATGTTAGGATATGAAAATGTCATTTCGCTATAATTAGGTGGAACAAAGTGTCATTATCCCTATATTTTATAAAGGTTCTCCCCTAATGTATACAACACAACATTAATATCATATTATTATTTACTCCATTCTATCATGCAAGTTCTAAACCTTGTTGTGCAAGAAGTGTATGTATCCAATATGCCACTCTGCATTAAGTGGGTAGTCTGAGAAAGCATATTGTCACAACTCGTGCACAAACATAAGTAGCGGTGTAGGTCGTGTGCCATGACATTCTTAGTGGCAAACTTTATGAATTGTGATATACCTTCAATATATGGCTCTGAACTTATATAGAGTATAGTCATCCAAGTATGATCCATAACTGAAAGAAAAAAATCGTTGTGTAAATGGAATGGAAACACAACTGACATAACATATATGAAATGTGTGCCGCCAATTAGTCAGTTATTCCTGTTGCATGTTAGCTACACGCGTCAAGACTTGTGGCAATTATCGCGCACATAAACTATGTACATCAACAATTGTCACCAATTTATAAAACCATTAGTCTAAACTAAACTACGTATACTGACTTCAACTTTAACTAATAAATAAAAAATTGATGTTCTAAATCACAATATAACTTTTATAAACAATCTAAAAATAATACATGGAGAATAATCGAGAATGAAAATCAGAACTTACTAATTAAGAAGGACTGTTGTTCAATAATACATATGCATTAAAATTCAATCTCGAAATCGACAAAAAAACGATTGAACCACCAAATATGTTGTAGCTTCAAATCAACAAGACATGTCCTCAGTGTCACTTTCCTCTTTTTACATCTACAAACAACTGAAAAAGAAGATGAATTTTCTTTATAGATTTTGTTATAAAACAGCCGACGTAGATTGATCTACATGCATCAGCTATACAACATCATCATTGATGGTCAAAATTAGACAGTTGGTGGTCACTAATATTGTATTTAACTAATCGTCATAACAGACGTACGTAACGATCGGGAATGTGTAACACATTGAATACTGACTAATTTATGTTGACCTTTGACTTATATATACAAGGCGCAAAATCAATGTATGCCCGTTATAATGAAGAATTGATCGTTGACTTCTCGTGATTGAACGTCTACGTTCTCATAGCCGACGAACCCAATTTAATTGAATCGATCAATGTCTTTTGTATCTTTCATAATATATTTTAGATGTGGTAATTCGAAGCACCCTATTTGAGTGTGTCGGAAATAATTAAATTTCTACTAACGGAGGATTATGAAATAAAATTAAAAATTATATACAATTGGGCCCAAGACTAATAAGCCAGTGTTTTAGGTCAAGAATGTACTTTAATTTTTATATTTGATTTCCTATGGTGTGCTCCTCTTTAGTAAGATATGATTCTTTTTGAAAACCTAGTCGTGACGAATGTGTATTTAGATTCATTTCATGTAAGATTTTAAGGAATTTAAATTCTCTGTACTTCATGGGGTCTAAGATTGTGTCGACTAGTGTTATAAAAAACTCTGACTTGTCCGATAGATCTCCAATTAATCATCAATTATACTGTAATCCTGTTATTTTTAATTAATTTTTGTCTAATTCTAGATTAATGATTTGAAGGCCCTATCTACCCAATTAATCAGACCCGACCCGACCACAAAGCGCATTCTGTCAAATAATCGCGTTCTGTCAGATCAACAGTCACAAGGGAGGGGATATCGGGAAGGCTATTGAACAATGTTTTCAAGAGTGGGGGATTGATCGACTCATGTGCATTACCTTAGATAATGCCAAGAGCAATGATGTAGCAGTTCAGTTCTTGAGGAGAAAAATGAACGTGTTGGGGAAAAGCATATTAGGTGGGAAGTTCTTGCACATGAGGTGTTGTGCTCACGTCATCAATCTCATAGTGAAGAGAGGTTTAACCTTGCTAGGTGACCCGGTTGATAAAATTAGGGTATCGGTGAGGTTTTTTAAAGAATCAGCCGCTAGGATGAACAAATTCAAGGAGTGTGTAACTGCTGCTGGGATTGACTGCAAGCATTCACTAATCCTTGATGTGTCTACTAGGTGGAACTCCACCTACTTGATGTTGAAATCTGTCATAGCCTTGGAGGATGCCTTTGAAAGTTATGACAGCGAGAACGCCCTTCTTCGCCAAGCGCTAGAGTCAAAATTCAAGAAAGGTACTACAGAGCCTTTGGGTATGTTGGCGGAAGAAGATTGGGCTTACATAAAGAAGTTCATGGACTTTTTCGAGCATTTTTTTGTTGTTACCAAAAGGGTATCGGGTTGCAAATATGTCACATCTCATCTGCTGTTGGATGAAGTTAGTGACATATTGTCTATCATGAAAGAGGGGGAAGTGACAGAGCACGACTTCAACATCATAGCCATAGCGGGCAGAATGAGGGAAAAATTTAACAAGTATTGGGCTAATGTCAATACAATTAACTTGATGGTTTTAATTGTTTCTATTTTTGATCCAAGGAACAAGTTAGTTGTTGTTGAATATGATGTGAATGCCATGTACCCTGATGATATTGTTGCTGTCTTACAAGCTAACATAAAGAATGCTTTACATGAATTGTTCGATGAATATGTTACTACAACAGCTTCAAGTAGTAGTACTACACCTCATGAAGGTGCTAGCACAACCACTGAAAATGTTGATGCGGTTAACAAGGAACCTACAAGGAGAACAAATCGTGGAGCGTTCGATAAATCTCAAGCTATAGAAGAAAGTGGCCCAAAGAGCGAGCTCGACAAATACTTGAAAGAAGAAGTAGAGGGTAATGACGAGAAATTCAAAATCTTGGTATGGTGGAAGTGCAATTCCTCAAGATTTCCGATACTCTCTACCCTAGCCAAGGATATTTTGGGAATACCTATCACATCCGTGTCATCCGAGTCAGCTTTCTCAACGGGTGGTAGGATTCTCAATGACTTCTGAAGTGCCTTACTACCACTTACAGTCGAGGCATTGGTGTGCACTCAAAGTTGGCTTCGAGGTACTGCAGAGGTCAGTGGCTTTGAGGAGATACTGAAAGAGAATGAAGAGGTCGAGCAAGGTAATAAATTTTAAATACAATTTTTACAAGTCCTTCATAATTTTATTAATTATGGACAACCTTAATTGTTTTTAATCATTGACAGATTTAATTGGTTATGCTGCACAACCTACGGAATGAGGCTCCCTCTTGAATGGCGTTCTTTGTTTAATTGTGATTTCTTGCTTTTATTTTGAATTCGATAACACAAGGTTCATGGTGATGTTTGAACTTGTTGTTCACTTTTGATCACCTTATTTTGGTAGTACGATGAATGGTGATGAACACTTAGTTCAATTATGTATGCTCATGAATTGTCGCTTTAGCTTGTATAACATTAGCAGTTTATTATTATTATGCCCACAGTGGCTACTTTTGGGTTTAATGGAATCTGGGCAGTTTATGTAAATGTTGGTAGTGGCTTTTTTGTGTTTTTTTTTCTGGAATTAATATGTTATTGGGCTGAAATCTCTTTAATGGGCTGCTACTTTGGGCCCATCGGGTCTGTCGGGTTGGACCCGACTCACCCGACAACCCGACCACCCGAACCCAACCACCCGAGTGCCTTCTCGAGTCGAGTTTCGGGTTCGAGTCCTTGGACCCGACATGAGCCGAGTCGGGCCCAAAACTGGTTGGGTCGGATGGACCCGACCCGATGGACAGCCCTAATTGTGGTTACTTTGATTGTATTGATATTTGGGTTGCAATGGACATCCCTAATTGTGGTTACTTTGATTGAATTGATATTTGGGTTGCATATAGATTATAATGTGGTTTATCAGATTCCAGTAAAGCATCGTTTACTCCATATTTGTTTATTTCAGATCTCATCAATTGTATATGTTTTATCTGCAATTGTGTAATTCTTATTTCAATTCATGTTCTTTGTTGTGACTCAATGATCCCATTTTGTTAGTTCTCAATTATTCCACGTGTTAACACAACTGTCAGATACCTTTCGGCTTGAATCGTCAAATCATTTTCAGTAATCCCCAATCTCAGAGGCTTATGATTTTGGTTCATTGTTCAACACACACTCACGCCCGCTTCATCGTTTCAGTCTGCACAATATTCTGTCGATCTTCGTGAATGGCTCCAACAAAAGAGAATTTGGCAATGATTTTGATCTCGTCGAGTACTGAAAATAAAGGTTAGAGTTGTTTTGATTCATTTTCTGGTTTTTGTTTATTTGTATGTGAGTTTTGAGTTATGAATGTTGATTGATTTTCTTGTAAACAGTCGTTTGATTGTGTTCCGATTTTCGGGTTATGAACAAACTCTTGCTTGATCGAGTTTGAATAATGTGTGATTTTAGGCTTTGTGTGTATATAACAATGTCAAACTATATACTTCATGAATAAACTATATATTTTATATAAATAATTAATTTTCAATAATTATATAATTTTGTCATACATAACATAAACTATATATTATGTATAATTAATTTTAATTAATTATATAAGTCAACTATATATTATGTAAACCCTCATACAATATTGAACGAATTATATATTATACATAATTAATTATTAATATGTAATTGTAAAAATTATTTAAATATATATTATATAATTATTTATTCATAAGCTAAATTAATTATATATTCATTCCACATCACTCACTCTTTTCTCTCTCATGACCTCTGCACTCACTCTCTTCCCTTTTCTTACTCTCCCTCTATTTGAAAATAAAAAATTAACTCTGCATATTCATACGTGAAAAATATATACAAATTTTGACATTAAGAAATCTGTCATTCTTAATACTAATATAAGTCATAACATTAAATATTGTTAAATAGGATAAAATTAGTAAACATTTTATATATAAATATTCCAGTTCCTGATAGCACATCACGTTATAAAAAATATAAACTAATTTATAATAAATGGGATTTAAAATAATATTTCGACTTACTGATTCCACAACCAGTCAAACTATGCTATCACTGGAGTAAGATCCTCTTCTCCTCCTTTGTTCACTATAATTGCTAAATCCCATACATTTAATTGCTATATTTAAGTAAAGAATGTGACTCACAAATGTAATAATTTCGATTATACCACCCAAAACAAATGCTAAAACTTTTTCCTCAATATATTATAGAACATAATAACCTCTCGATTCCATCTATACTGACAAATTAATTTCGCATCCACAGTCTTTTTAGATGGCCAACCGCAACTTGTCGACAACTCCTCGACAGCTGCTTTTAAGGCATCGAGCCTCCAATTACCCGCACCCGAGTTATTTTCGGTTGGGTTTAACAACTCGACCATGGCCCGCCTATACAAGGCCTCAGGGTTTTTATTGTCTTCGCATAGACGTAAAAATTAGATTTTCGACCGAACCATTAGCAACACGACCAATAATCATGATCAATATGTTCGCAGAGAGGCATCCTGTAGTGGTTCTGCGGAGAGTCTTTTTTTATACAGAATTTTGGATTTGAACCTCTACTGTGGATACCAAACAACAATGTAGATTGACTAATTTTAAGTTTTGAATTTTGAAGCGCAATTACTATGGAATAATGAGTCGCCGTCGCTTAATGATGGTCATGTCTAAATGCATAATTAATGAGTAAATGCATATACATTTCGAGAAGCTAAAAAAAATATGCTTTTGGAATTTCAAAAAGGAACATAATAACTTTTAAAGATTTCGACTTTTGTAAAATTAATTAGTCAGTTTAGCAATCCATTAGTGTTACGCCGGTTAATTTCATGTGCTTAATTAATGATTCTGTAAATTGATTTTTTTTGCATTCCACATTTCTTAAGACCCTCTTTATGACCAGTCTAATTATAATGGTTAATTTCCCGTGCTTAACTAATGGGTTTGTAAATTGACCCGTTCTATATTCCACATGTAAAATTTAGGATAATCCTGTTAGTTTTGTACACTTTATGGAAATAAATTGTTAAAGTTGTATTATTATTTAATAATGAAAAAACGGAAGAAAGAGGAAGGCAAAGTTTTTCTTAACACTTATATTAGGAAATTAACTGTGTGCATCACCATATTTTCTAACTAATTTAATCACCATGTTAAACTGAACTCTATTTGAAAAATACCAAATTATAGTAAAAAAGTTAACACAAAAGTAAAAATAGGAAACCTGGTAAAATATGTAATACTATTCTTAACCGTTCCTTCCTTATTTGTTAAAACAAAACCCCGACACTAGACTCAAACCCAAGCCAAGGTCAGGAGAGTGTCCTGGGTCACTACACCAGAGTTGTTCACAAATATCAACTTCATTAATAACATATCAACAAAAGAACTTCATTGAATCGGTCCAAGAAAAACTCATTTCTAGAATGACATAATTAAATTTCAAAACTATAATAATGACCAGACGAGTGTTACACATGAAAATAATAGACGTGAAGGTAAATAAGCATGAGTGGGATTTTGTCAATGCTCCCACAACAATACAAGTAACCCATGATTGGGATTCAAGTTAATAATGCACCCACAACAATTTCAAGTAACCCTTCAGCACATAAGAAAATACTGAAAGCAACAGATTATTTTAAATCATAGAGGAAAAAAAATGTGCATATCGTTGTACATTTTCCCGGTTTTAAAGGCTAACAGTTACTTCCAAAAATTTAAGAGCATTTCTATTTTGCTGGGGATGTGGTGGATAACGAAATAATTCGATCTTCTAGCATGTGACCCTCCAATACACAAAATGTTAGTGAAAACACATAATTAATGGGTTAACTTTAAAATTTAGTAAATACAAGTTAATACCTAGTTAGTGTTACTTTACTCCCGACCCTAATTTCCGACATTAATTTATAAATTGTAGGACGTTTATTGATCATTATCATTATTGTCAAGTCGCCGGCCATAAAAAACCGAAATGCACTAACCATTGCAATCAGCGACCCCTGAGCTTCTACTCATGACAGAGATGACCTTCAAGATATTAGAGGTATTCAAACTTAAATTTTATATAAATTTATGATGGCATTAAGTATGATTAATAAATTTGAAATTAAATTGATATTAATTTTAGAATTACTATTAATTAACCACACGGTTAACTTTTTGCTGGTTTTGGGATGAGAGATTAGTGCACATTTCTTTTATATTTTAGCAATACCAATTAAAAAGTGAGTGAAGAAAATTTAATAATTTCTTAAATAAAGAACATAAACTTATTGATTTGACTATTTAATCATTTTTAAAATTTTCAAAATCAGCATTAAATTTTGACACTCTTAAATTAAATAAATATAACTACTGTTTATTAAATAAATGAAAAATGTCAGTACTTAATTTCTGTAATTTTTTTGAATTCAATATCATCCTTTCATCAAAACTTACTAAATGACATAAATTTGGTCCTTTAACAGTTCGGAGGAGAAGGTTAGTGGTTGATTTGCTATTAATTTAACAAAAATTAATTACCTTTTAACTATTTTACACAATGACGGGGAATCAACTCTATGGAGGTTAATGACATGTTCATTTGTAGCCACTTAATGGTTTGTTCCTTAAATATTAAATTCACTCTTTTAAATTCATACAATGTAAATGGTAGCATAAAATTGGGGTTGAGTCTAGATTTGAATTGATATTTTACAAACATTATAAATAACTTGAAATTATTAAATCTAAAAGAAATATTTCATATTGGTATATATCTTTTTTCAAAGATAAATGTGAGAGAGCCCATGACAATGGGTTGAGATCCAATGATTTGATACACCTCCACGTTGTGCTTACATGTATAAGGATAGCTTATTTGTAATATAAAAGTAGATGGAAGTCTTAGAAAATAACGCCTATGAGAAAAATGTTAAATAGACAATAAAATTTTCAGAAGTTTTTTTTGAAATTGAATATCATTGATTGGAATTGATCTGCTAAAGGAAACAATGACAAATGTTGAAATTAAATATTCTGAATACATATATAATGGTAATTTTTTTTAAGTAAAAGCGAATTTTATATATTAGATGACAACTAACCCGACATCGCGCCGGATAGCTGAAGCCACAAGTGGTGGGACATACCCCTCACCATAGTCCCAGCTAATGTTAGCTAACGCAAACTTGGCCAATTCGTGAGCCACTTTATTACAAGATTTTCGGACAAAAGATATAGATACGTTAAACCCAGGAGTCGAGATTAATCGCCTGCAGTCATAGATGATTCCCCCAAGCATGTTCGTCATGTGTTCTTTTTTGTGAACATGTTTGACCACCTGCAAACAATCTGTCTCAATCTCCATTCTATTCTAGTTGTTCCCTTTCGCCCATGAAAGAGCTTCTCGGACGCCTACGACCTCTACCTCTTCAGGGTGGAGATAACCCGTAAATCGTCTACACAATGCGCCCACAATTCTGCTTCGTGAATCCCTACACACCAATCCTATACTCCAGTATCCTCCCTGTTCGTCTACACCCCCATCCACATTTATCTTTAGGTCACCAGGTGTTGGTGGGATCCATGTATCTGAAGATGCGACAAGTGGATCAGAGATCGTTCCTAGTGATTATGCAGCAAGTCAAACACGTCTTAGGCTTTTCGCGATCGCGGCCACTCTTGCCGGATGGAAAACTTCCTTCTTCCATATAGTTTGATTTCTTGCCCTCCAAATCGACCATAACGTGATAGCCCACAGACTTGCCTCATCATCCCCTTCTACCCAAGACCTCCAATTTGGTAATGCTGGGTTTGGCCCCATCCTCCCTCTGACCCGTTGCAGTAATCTATCATTCCACACTGGTGCCACTACACGACATTTTAAGAGTACGTGGTCTGTGGTCTCCTCCGGGTTCCCACAGAGCGGGCACTGGGTGACGATTGGGAGCCCCTTTTCAGCCAGTCGTGACCTCATTGGTAGCAGGTTTGATATTGCACTCCATATGAAAATCCTCACTTTTGGTGGAACCTGCAGCTTCCAGATTTCTCTCCAGCCGCTCCCTTGCGTTGGTGGGGCCCAGTTAGACCTGCCCTGGCATAGTGCACGGTATACGCTTTTCACGGTGTACTCCCCTTATTTATCTGCCTCCCAGCACCAGTGATCCTTTTCTACGTACCAACTCGGTATTATGGAGAAGACTCGGTTGCACGTGTCGTGATCTAGAAGGGCTCTGACCTTTCTCGCATTCCATGCTCTGCACCCTGCGTCAAACAGTTCAGAGATCCGCGTACCCACTGGAATGGCTGGATTTGCAGCGATCGTCGAGTTTTCCCCTTTCAGCCACGGGGTCCCTACTAACTGACTGAGACCCGGCCCTATGCTTAGCCTAGCCCTCTCCCGCACTACCGACCGTGCCTCATAGAGGCTCCTCCAAATGAAACTCGGGGCAGCCTTAACGAGGCTTCAAAAAATGACGAATGAGGGAAGTACTTGCCTTTTAGTATCTTTGCTGGTAAAGACTCCGGTTTTGTGAGAATCCTCCATACCTATTTCCCACAAAGCGCTAGGTTGTGTTCCTTTAGGTTGAGGAAACCCATTCCACCCAGCTCCTTGTGCTTACATAAATCTGCCCATTTTCGCCACATGATTCCCCTCTCTCCGTCATTTCCTTTCCACCAGAACTTGTTGAACATTCGTCCAATGTCGTCAAGGAGTCTTTGAGGGAACATGAATACCCGCATTGAATATGCTGGGAGAGCCTGCAATATAGATTTGATCATAACCTCCTTCCCTGCTGATGACAGAATTCGGTTGCTCCATGAGGCCATTCTCTTAGCCACTCATTCCTTAATATAAGCTAAGGTCTGTCTCTTATGTCTTCCCATCATATTTGGGAGACCCAGATACGTGGAAGATTCTCGTTCCTCCTTGAACCCTAACACCTCTATGATCTCCTCTTTATGATTTAACAGGGTGTTTGGAGAGAAAAAAGCTGTCGACTTTTCCTTGTTAATTAGTTGGCCTGATGCCTTCTCGTAAATAAGGAGGCATCTGAATAAATGATCTGCCTCCCTCCTTGTTGCCCTGCAGAATATGTAGCTGTCGTCGGCGAATAAGAGGTGAGAGACTGTTGGGGCTTCCCTTGCTACCTTGACGCCTTGTAACTTCCCCACCCTTGTATATTCTTTCAGTAGTAGAGATAACTCCTCTGCACATATAAGAAACAGGTAAGGTGAAAGTGGGTCACCCTGTCTTAATCCTCTTGTTAGGTTCAGAATTCTGATTGTGCGGCCTGATGTAGAGACTGTGTATGTAACAGTTGTAACACATGCGGTGATCAGGTTGATCCATCTCTGAGTGTAGCCTAATGCCTGCATTATTTGGACCAGAAAATTCCATTCCACCCTATCGTATGCCTTACTTATGTCAAGTTTTAGAGCCATGAGTCCTCTGTTGCCCTATGACTTCTTCCGTACGTGGTGAAGGACCTCTGAAGCTACAATAATGTTATCCATTATAAGTCTGCCTGGGACGAAGGCACTTTAGGTTGCTGAAATTATCCCATCCATGGAATCCTTTAGCCTGTTAATCAAAACTTTTGATATTACCTTGTATAAGGCATTACACAGCGCAATAGGTCTATAGTCCCCTAGGGAGTCTAGATTTTTCTTTTTTGGGTAAAGCACAATGCTCGTTTCATTTACCCCTATTGGTAGGTTTCCTGTGGAGAAAAAATCCCTCACCATTCCGACCAGCTCTGACTTCATCATCTGCCAGTTGGCTTTATAGAAAGCCGAATTTAGGCCATTTGGGCTGGGGGACTTTCCTGGATCCATCCCATATAGGGCCACTTTTACCTCCTCCTCCTCCACTTGTCGTAACAGAGCCTCGTTTTGTTCAGTTGAGATGGTTGATTGTACGAGTCTAGTAATTTCACTACACTCAACCCCTCTCCTTGTAAAGAGGTCTCTATAGAACTCGGATATCGTTTCCTCAATACATGTTCTCCATCCCACCCTCCTTCCTCCAGCTACTGCTAGTGAGCTTATATAGTTTCGCCTTCTCCTCTCCGTCGCGCACTTGTGAAAGTAGGATGTGTTCTGATCCCCCTTTTTCAGCCATAGTTGTTTTGATCTCTGTCTCCAATGTATTTCCTTTGCTAGCAAAAGATCGTTTAGTTTTTCTGCCTCCCTTCCATATTCCTTAATGCCTTGATCGTCTCTTCTATTTCGTAGGTTGTTAACTAATGTATGCAGGGACTTTAGCTCGACATAGGCTCTCTTATTCTCTCCTATCCCCCGCCGTTGAATCCTGTCTCTGACTTTCGCAAGTCGGTTCATGAAAGACAGTTGTGCACTATCTTCCCATGCTGCTGAGGTCACTCTCCCACACTCCGGGTTTAGCAACCATTCATTATTGAATCTGAACTGGATTCCTGCCCGCGGATGAGTATGTCGACAGGCAGTTAATAATATTGGACTATGGTCAGACGTTGAGAATCTGATGTTTGTCAGTCTAGTGTTCTCAAAAACATCAATCCAAGCGTTGTTTGTTAGAGCTCTATCTAGCCTTGCTTCCTTCCACTGTCTTGTTCCCCTGCTTTTCTCCCACGTAAACTCGTGCCCTATCAAGTCCACATCCCTCAACTTGAAGTCCTCCAGCATAGAGTTATATCCCTCCAATAATCCTTGGGGAATCGGCAGACAACCTCTCACTTCTTCCTGACTGCCCACATTATTTAGATCGCCTATGACACACCAAGGCGTGCACATCCCGACATCAAGGGTTCTTATTAACTCCCACGTTAGATGTCTGTAATGTCTGTTGGGATCTCCATACACACCTATTATGTGTACTTTCTCCATGTCCTCCATAGTTGCGGAAATGTGGATATGTCTCCTTGAGGATGAGAGAACTGCAACTCCCTTGCCATCCCTCCAGAATAACGCCAATCCTCCACTTCTCCCTTCCGGTTCAACTCCACACACTCCCTCGAATTTCAGCCTTCGACACAAGGCGTTTAGTCGTGCCTGTGTGTTGTACGTCTCGCATAGAAAAATGAAATTGGGTCTCTTTTTGCTGTTACCTCCAGCAAG
Organism: Geranium rotundifolium; assembly: GCA_963920655.1. Taxonomy (NCBI): domain Eukaryota; kingdom Viridiplantae; phylum Streptophyta; class Magnoliopsida; order Geraniales; family Geraniaceae; genus Geranium; species Geranium rotundifolium. Next base: position 29,859,141 of record OY987311.1, on the reverse strand, counting down.
AACTGTATTGCCCGAGGGTTTATATAATGGCAATTAAAAGTGTACATTATATTGAATTCTGATATTAACAACAGAATTAATACTTTAACAGTCTAAATCATCTCATAATTGAAGTCATGTATAACACGTAGTGCAATGTTGTATAACATGTTGGACCCTGCCACGTGTCGCAATTTGAGATAACGAGTGTCTCAAATCCGACAGTTCTACATGGTTTGGACATTTATACGTTTTATATAGATTTGTAACCGAGTGTGCCTATATATATATATATAGGGGCCAATCAAATAAAAGCATGTCCTTAAAATACAAAATAAGAATCCATTCTTACCGCACAAAACTTTTAATCTAACAGCTCAAAGTTTGTCAACATGTTAGTGGCAATTTTGTAAATTGTTTAGTTCAAAATTATATTAAGGTAATTTCAATATATAAGGGTAAAAAGGGAAAGTACAATATATAAAGAACCAAACCTAATAATATGATCATCACCTCTTTCTCTCCATATTCGACATCGATTATCTCCCTCGCTTGCCGACGAGAGCTTCCAAACCTAATAATCTGATCATCGACCCTTTCTATCCATATTCGAAATCGATCATCTCCCTCGGTTGCCGACGATCGCACCGAAGCTCTCGTTGACGATCTCACTGGAACTCTCGCGTTTTCACTTCTACCTCCCGGATTCGTTGCCAGTAAGTTTTCAAATTTTGAATTTCATTTATATTTTTCATTATTTGTGTTATGTCGAATGTGAAATTGATTTTAAATACTTGAGAATTATTTGATTTTGTTTCTGCTCGTGTTGTGAAAGTACCAGATATTGAAATTTTGTTTATATTCGAGCTTTGATTTATATTTCGTTATCATGTATATTGAGTTTCAGATCCAGATTTATATTGCTTAAGCACTATATTTTATACTGCTATTAGTTAGGAATTTGGTTCTTTCTTTTGATATTGGGAAAAATTGTTGCCAATTTGCTGGTACGGAAGAAAAATGTATATGTGTATTATAAATAAATTTGTAATAAATTGACCGAGGTTCCAAAGAATTGTGTGTAAAGTTTCAACGAGAGGTGTATATATTTCCTCTTTTTGTTAGTGTGTATGTTTCTTATTTTTGTTAGTGTGCATGCGATGTTTCCAACAATTCATGAACATGATTCCAATATATTGTGTGCATGTTTTCAATATATTATGAATATGTTTTCAATAGACGTGTTTCTAATCGACTCAAGAGCAAGTTTTCAATTGTACGTGCACAATTATTTCAGTTATATATTACATAGTAGATTTACGTTAGTTTACCATAATTTCAATAGTTTTGTCCACTGTAAGAGAATTATTTTATTTTTCAAACCTTTATAAAATGGTTCTATTTAATCCAAATAAGCAATAAACATCGAGCGAGGCATGTAATTCCTTAATCATGTATGTCCACAATATAGTTTCTAACCAAATACTCATAGGTTTCAAATACAACAATAATAGATTTTCAATACAACAGTAATTGCGAAGATGTTCGCGTTGCTCACTACTCCCATACAACGATAATTACTCTTTTAACCCTGAGATTTGTGTTGCATATTGTCTCAACCCAAAACACCGCTCCCTCAAAGCCAGCTTCTCCTCCGTGGCAGGTATACAACGTTACTCTATGTGTTATACATTGCTTCAATTTTGCACAGGTCCAACATGTTATACACCATTGCACTACATGTTCTACATAGTTATACAACATTGCATTGCATGTTATACAGTTTGGACGTTTGGACATTTTCCCCTGGTTTGTATTTGATACCTACTATATATATATAGGGATGCACTCCAATATAAACTCACCCAAAATGTCCAAACGTCTAAACAAATGTATAACCATTGGATCAAAGACGCGCGTTATCTTAGATTGCGACACGTGACAGTTATACAACATTGCACTACATATTATACATTGCTTCAATTTTGCACATGTCCAACATGTTATACAACATTGCACTACATGTTCTACATGGTTATACAACATTTCACTGCATGTTATACAGTTTGGACGTTTGGACATATACAAACTCACCCAAAATGTCCAAACCAATGTATAACTGTCGGATCAGAGACGCGCGTTATCTTAGATTGCGACACGTGGCAGTTATACAACGTTGCACTACATGTTATACATTGCTTCAATTTTGCACATGTCCAACATGTTATACAACATTGCACTACTTGTTATACATGGTTATACAACATTTTGTTGCATGTTATACAGTTTGGACGTTTGGACATTTTCCCCTGATTTGTATTTGATACCTACTCTACATATATATATATCCAATACATACTCACCCAAAATGTCCAAACCAATGTGTAAATGTTGGATCAGAGACGTGGTTATCTTAGATTGTGACACGTGACAGTTATACAACGTTGCAATACATGTTATACCTTGCTTCAATTTTGCACAGGTCCAACAGGTTTTACAATATTGCACTACCTGTTCTACATAGTTATACAACATTGCACTGCATGTTATACAATTTGGACGTTTAGACATTTTCTCCTGTTTGTATTTGATACCCACTCTCTCTCTCTCTCTCTCTCTCTCTCTCTCTCTCTCTCACTATATATATATATATATATATAACCTACCTCTAAAATGCCCAAAATGCCCTTGGTTTAAGAACCAAAATCAAATTGGTTCAATTTAGTTTAAAAACCATAACTAAACCGGTTTAAATTCAATTGAACCGGTTCTTCTTCTTCTTCAACGGAGTGTGTTGTGAGACTGAGCTCAAGCTCAAGCTCTTCAATGGAGGCTCTGCGACACTCCGGCATCGGCCGCTACTCCAGCCCGCTGCTACTCCCTTCTTTACTGCCGCGAAAGCCCTGAAGCTCCGCTCTACACACGGCGCCGCCGCCACTTGCTCCGCTAGCAAATGGGTCGACCGCCTCCTCTTCGACTTCCAGTTCCTCCATCCTCCACCGACCTCAATCAGTCTCTCATCTCCTCAGCTTCAGCAACACCTAAATTGTAGTCTCTACGCGACCCAACATCAGTGCATCCTGGCTGAACCCATACTGCGGCGACTTAGAAACCCTAGCCTCATAAGCCCTTTTGATCCTATCATCAATAAAATGGGTTTCGGCTTCGATGATCTAAAATCAAAATCAACCCGTCAGCGAACAAAACTCAAAATCCACGAAAATCGAGAGGATCTGAGCGGGACCGACCCAATAGAAGTCAATCAGGACTGAACCCATTTTCAATTAAACTTCAATTCAAATTGTTTACCATTTAATTTAAACTTCAACTTCAATTCAAATCACAATGAAATTACAACAAAATCAATTATAGCTAAATAAAAACTTAAGAGAACAAAACCAATTCAAATTTCTTTACATTGTTCCCTAAAAATTGTGATCAAATCAACCCACCATTACAACCATTTAATTGTTCACCGAAAATTGTGTTGAAATCACCACACCATCACAACCAAATCATTTACACCTAAATATAAACTTAAAAGTCAAGTAAACTCATAAAAATTAAAAATACATTGTAAGTGGTAGATTTAACGGCGCACCCATTGAGGTTTGAGCCATAAAGTTAGTGGGCCCTACGAAGAACCATTTCACTTTCTTTTTGCTCAACCTCGCTGAATATTTTGCCTCCATTTTTAAATTTTGCGTCTTCTCTCAAGCTTGATTAGTCAACACCTTTGAAGATAGATCTATTTGTCAAGCATCTTCTTCCCCGAGCTTCGCCAGAGTTCCCCGGGCATCGACCTTCTATTCCACGCTTCCTCATAGAAAGCTTCCACCTCTTACCAAAATCTTCTTACTCCATGGGAACACTTTTAACCGCCGAGGAAATTCAAACTTTCGGATCGAGACCGGAGATCACGAAGTCCTTCTACGGTAAGCCACAAACATACATTACAACTTTCTTCAATAAAAAACTAAAGGCTCAACACTTAAAGCTAAAATATCAACTTTCTTACACACATAGAAAGATCAGAACCCGTCAGGGCAGCTATCATAATTAATTCTTACATGTATACACTGATCACAGTGAACTATTACAACCACCACACAATTAACTAACTGACAAAAATTGTAGTAGAAATTTCTTGTTAATGCCCTAACGTTGATTATGTTGACAGACAGGTCGCTTCGCTATACATCACCAGCTTCTTGCGCTATGGGAACATTGTAATTGCCGAGAAAATTCAGACTTTCGGATCGTGACTGGAGATCACGAAATCCTTCCATGACAAGCCACAACCATATGTTATAATTTTCTTCAATAAAAGGATTTAGCCGTTAAATTTCTTCCAACCCCAACCTGGAACACCCAAAAAAACAACCACTTCTCAATTCTAGTTGCTCCACCCCATACACTTTATATAGTGGTTCAAGGTGCAAATGAAAGGTCGGGAGAACATTATAAATTGGCTCTTCAGTTCGTAACTCCTTGTAACGGAAAGGGAAGAAGCCAACTCCCATATTAGAGCTTAGCATTTGCAAATAGAGAGTACATGGAATACGCCACGTGGCACCCATGAACTTTGCTATTATAGATATAATAGATTTCAAATTTCTAGAATCATGTTAATTTATTTTTCAATGCCCTATTTTAATGCATAGAATTGATTATCACAATCAAACACAATGACCATCATACCTTTTTTTATTGATTTAATTGATGAAATCGTAGAAGAATCTGGATCATTAATTGATTACATCCAATGGATGTAATTTACACATATATTTGTATCTAATCAACCATTTGTAGTGGAGTGCATCCCTAAAAATATAATTTTATATAAAAAGGAGAGTGATCACTGGAAACCTAATTCTTAAATTCAAAACAAGGAACGATATCTATCACTAGTCAGTTTACTCGGTGTGCATAACCTAATTATTCAAAACAGGAAATTCATAACTTGTAGCCTGGAAGCCAGTTCCAATATATGACACAAGTTTTCTTTTAAACACAAAAGTGGGGACTGAAACCAAGAATTGAAGATGGACAACTATTAATACTAGTTCAGTGGTGGTGGAGTTTCGATGGTCGGATTCTTTGTCACCATTGTCTTCGTCTGCTTACTGGACACTGTCAAGTTCATCTTCATCGGAAGCTTCCACCCCAATATACATTGTTACCATCTGGTACCTTTTTGTGTTGTGTTCACAAGAATTAGGATACGTTCAATACATGACTTTTACTAGTACGAGGTAAACAAGGTGGTATTTTTTTTGAAAGCACACCCTTTTATTGAAAATCAAACACAGGAGGAAAATACCCCACCCGAACAACCGAGCATCAGCCGCATACAATTTACAAAGTAACGGTAACGAAGCAGCCTTAAGAAACCAAATTTCACTGGACAACCCCAACAAACTATGTCGGAAATAATCTGAACACTAACATCACTAACAAATAATTAAAAAAAACGCTATCACTACTAACAACAAATAAAACCATCTGAATACCAAAACGAAGCTCGAAACCTGTCCAGAGGCTAAGGAGTGAGTAAAACCTAGCACCACAAGTCGTGCAAAGCACCATCTCCAAGAAGGCATTTGCCGACCAGCAAAGACTTCGGCACAAGCTGAGACAACATATCATCATGGCCACCCGGGAGAGAGGGTGTGAGATCTCTTCTTGTAGCCCAGAAACTACTATGGGGGCTGCTCCAAGGCATGTCCCTGGTGCGGAGAGGCGTGAATCCCCATACCAACCGAATCATCTTTAGGTCATTGAGGGATCCATCACTCCCCACATATACCACACTAGACCCGAGCCACGGTCAAGGCCCAAACCGACCACCACACTTCCGACCTCCGTGAGAGCCACCAGCAGAGCACCCCGCGACGTAGGCAGAAACAAAGCCACTGCAGGAGTCACCACCTACCTAAACCAAAGAGAAACCAAGTTAGTGAAGTCCAGCAGTCGTCGATAGACGAGAAAGGACAACTTCCTGGCCGACCCCTTGGCCGACGACGACAAAACAGGCGAGCAGAAAACCGCTGGCGTCGCTACTCGAGGCACCAGCAAAACCCAACCCCTCGGCCCCTCCGTCCACCGCAACCAACCACCAGTGAAGCAGCACTCGCTGAACCGGAACCAAAGCTCTATTGCCTAAAGAAACTCGCCCCGCCGCCAGCCACCTCCGACACTGGCCAAACCACCACGAGACCCCCTAACGCCAACCACCTAACCCATATCCGGAGAAACCAGATCTGGAACTAGCCTCGCACGCCCAAGAGCTTCTCCATTCAACCCAAGTCCCTCAACCCACACCCCACCACGACATACTAGCGTAACGATGGTCGTCACCTTTGGTTACCACTTCATTTATGCCCGTCACCTTTGGTTACCACTCCTTTGGTAGATTCCTAAAATTTTTGTCAACTCTTTGCTTGTTAGTAAAAGTTGTATCAAGAAGAGCAAGATGACTTACAATGTTGTTGAATCTTTCACTCATTGAGTGAATGCTCTCTCCGAATTGCATTTTGAAAGAATCATATTCTTCAAGTAACATGTCAATCTTTACTTTTTTGACTTGAGAAGTTCATTCATGAGTGACTCAGAGTTTCTTCCAAACTTCATAAGCCGTTTTTAAACCAACAACTCTTGAATGCTCATTTTGATTTAATGAACATAAAAGAATAGTTAGAGCCCTTTTGTTTTGAGACATCATCTTCTTCTCCTCTTTTTCGCAATCTTTTATTGACTTTTCTACTTCTTCTTCTTTTTCATTCTTCATGGTTGGAATGAATGGTCCTCTAGAAGTAATTTCCCAAATATCGTAGTCAATGTTTTGAAAGATGTATCTCCATTCTATATTTCCAATGAGAGTAATTTGACCCATCAAATAATGAAGGATTGTTTTGGAAAATGCCACAAAAGAAAGGAAGAGTTGTGTTGCTTGAGTTTTCCATTTGGATCTTTAACACTTGACCTGAAAAATAAATAGCAAGTAAAAAGATAAGGGAAGAGATAACAAACACAACAATATAATTGTGGTTCACAACTCTCCTTAGAGTTGCTACGTCCACCCCTAAAAACTCACAAAGAGTTTGACCTTTTTACTAACTTACTAAAAGTTACAAAGGACTACGAGAACAAATCTTGTAAATTACAACATCAAGCAAGAACAAATCTTACAACCAAACAACAACACATAGCAAGAACTAATCTTGCAACAACAAGATAAAGATATTGAGATAAACTCACAAAGAGTCATTAATGCAAGGTGTTTAATCTTGTGTAGAATAAACACAATGACTCAATCACAATGATATAAAAATTAAGTATAAGCAAGCTATATATGATTTCAAAATATGTAAGGCTTGACCCAATATGATGTTAAAACATATGATTTCAAAATAAGTTTCAAAGAGAGCACAACATGTTCAAAAAATGATTTGACAATAAAAGTGCATGACTTTTCAAAGATCAAAATATATTAAACTCTTAGATCATGATTTTGAAAAAACACTTTAAAAAACAAGAAACACAAGAGTTATTAAAATGAATTTTCTCTTAAAGATGAAGAATTTGTCCTGAAACTTTTTTTGTAGAGAAAGAGTAGAGTGTTGTGTTGTTTCAAATGAAGAACCAAAAGAGCCTATTTATACAAAAAAAAATATTTTGTTCTTGAGAATACAAAAATATCGTTGTTTGAAGATACTTGAGTGCAAATCCAAGTTGCAAGACTTAACAAGAAATAGATCCAACACATATTTCAAAGTGAAATAATTACTTGTGATTCTTATCTTGCTCTCTTTTCAAAATGAAAATACATAATAATGAATAAAATATTGTATTTTAAAAATATACGAGTAAAGATAGAGTGTAGAGCTAGCCAAAAGATATTTTAAGATTGTACTTACATGACTCTTTATTGCTATGACTTAAATCACTCCATATAGCCATTCTTGATATTCCATAACATGTCTTGATCATCATTATAAGTCTGAAGTTGTCATTGGATATTGAAAATTTGTGGAGGACTTAATTGGGTGCAAAGAGGTGATGAACATACTTGCTGCCCAATAATTTCAGCTTTGACCTTTGCTTGTTCAAATGACCATAACTTTTCTTCAAGAATCCAAATCACTCCAAATCAGTTGGGCTACAAACTAGACTCGTATATATTTCAAATGGTGTATCATATGACTGCTAGAATATTCCTAATAAATTTATTTTTGACAAGAAAGTTCACCCATAAAATCTGCCTTTTTGGTTATTTGGCAGATTTGATGTCTGGTCACTCTTTCTTCAATATCTCCATGAAAATGTGTGATAATATAAAACCGACTTTTGCATTAAAAAATTGACTCTTCAAGGTTTTCATAACATTAAAGAAGTCTCAATTTCATAAAGAAATGAATTTTATATGAGTTTTTCAAAGTTGGCTCAAATGTTGAAAAAATTAATATTTTGCACAAATTCGAAAATTTATATATCAACCTTGAAGTAACTTTGGAAAGATTGTATTATACAACATAAATATTTGAAATAAAATATTTGTTTTTTAAATTATGATAAAGATATTTGTTATCATCAAAACACCAGGATTAGAATGTTTACAAATGTTCATAACAATATATTATATGTCTAGTTTAGTGATGTGAACTGGAGTTGTAAACGAGTCGAACCGAGAATTAATTTTTAAAGGATCGGTTCGTGAAAGAGAGCAACTTGCTTGAACGAGCACATGCAATTTAGATCGAATTAAAAAAAGTTGAGCTCGAGCCCTCCTAAGTTTGGCTCGACTCGGTCTGCATATTATTCATGACAAGTGAAAAATAAATAATATAGAAATATAATAGTTTATTAAGTATAAAAAGAGGGAGCTCGGTGTTACGGACTGGAAGAACAGACTCGGTTCGTACATGTTCTTGACCAAAAACGCTTTTCACATTTACCATCGGGACGAGTTTGAATAGTATTGGACATATTCATGGACAAAAATGAGCATTGGGCTAGCCGGATGGCCCAGCACAATTGAAAGTATCATCCCAATACGACTAAATGGCCCAATTTTGCTAAGGGGCACAATGTTAAATTATTTATGGCGAAATTTTCTAGAAACTTGGAGAAAGACCCAAGACTAGAAACTTTCATGGAAATATCATGGATATTTCCAAAGAATTCTCTAGAAAAAAAATATATATATATATAGGGATGCACTCCACTGCAAACTCTAACAAAATGTCCAAACCCCCATCTACTCATCCATTTTATTTGCGAGTGACGAGTGACGATCAAGCGACACGTTGTGGAGCGGTTCGCTGACCCCGTTACTCACAAATAGATGGAGAGCTGAAGGCACGATCGTCATTGCGGTCACACATTTAAAACGCGATCGCACATTTAAAGCGTGATCATTCAGTGATTCACACTAAAAATTGGCTAGATCTAGAGAGCGATCATTCATCGTTTAATGTGTTGATCATCGTTTAATATATATATATCATAGGTTTAAATTAGGCATTTTGCATTTGTTGTGAGTCGTTTTGGGGTAGTGGTGTCGGCTGTAAGACCTAGTTTAGGCAACAAGTCCGCTAAAGCTCTACCCACTGTAGCAACACCTGCACTCGCATACTTTCCCTTCTTGCACTTGTTCAACTCACTTTTTCAAAACTTTCAACTATGGACTCTATCTTTTGTAGGAGCTCTTCAATTTCATCTTCCTCTACTACTTCTACTAAAAACAAAAATGTTATCAGTAGTGAAGAAATCACTATTGAAGATTTTGAACAAAACTTGAACAGTTGGGATGTCCCAAAAGTTCACAAAACTCAGATCTACAAAACAAATAGATGAAATCTCTTTAAAAATGATTTCACAATTAAAACTGAAGAAAGAGATATCCAGCTTTCAAAACCTTTTGAAAATATCACCCTATTTTCTCCAACTACTTTAAAACAACATCGAAACAAGGGCTATCGATACATACACATCGGTTTAGTTCAAGTAGCACTCAAACCCTTGACACGTGAAGGTCTCAATACTTCTGTCCTAACCGCTTTAAGATATGCTAGACATCTAAATTTTGACGATTCTCTACTAGGAACGGTGGAATCTAGTCTTTGTAGAGGACCAGTTTCGTTTGATTGTTACCCAGATTTAACTATCTCTCTAAATGACAAAAATATTTTAAAATCCTTGATCCTTCAACTAAAATTACATAATTACAAGATGATCGAAGGGTCTATTCTTAGTTGTCTCGCTATCCGAAGATCCTTAGGGTCTCAAAAACAGGGTCCCCTAGGTTGGACAAGGGTATGAGGCTGGGATCTAAGATTGCTTTCATAGTCTACTTTGGGAACTAATGTTACTGGAAGTATATGAGAGCGAGATTTTGGAACTTCGGCTGAGCTGCTAGTTGTCTCGCTATCTGAAGAAGGACTCCTTTGTCGTATGACTAAACACATAGAGTTTTGTTCTGGTATGTTTGGAACAGTATTGCGGGAGGTAGAAGGTATATCAACACGACTAAGTTGGTCAGTAATAGCTTTAAGAAATTCACTTTTATTGGATCTAAGTTCTTGTTGGGCTGGTTTTGAAATTTGGAATGGCTTGAACATAGGAGGCTTTAGGTGTTTCGATTTTTCAGGAAAATGAGAAGAAACAACTGTTGCTTCAATATTACGTTTTTCTATTCTAGAAATCTGTTTTGAAATGGTTGCTAGTGAAATGTTCGTATAATTATTTTGGCACAGGACACTCTTCAAATCCTCCGAAGTATCATTTCGGGAATTTTTTAGAGGAATAGCCTCTACTTTAAGAGTGATTCCTGGGACACTAAAATCAAGTTTTCTGAGAGGCAATTGCTCTGCTTCAACTGGTCCATTAGTTGTTTCCTAGATAGACAACCTTCTCTTAGTATTGACAGGAAGAATTGCTTGAAAAGGATATGTAATATTTTCTTGAGAAGCATATATCTCAAATCAATCAAAGAAAAATATATTGAGTTTGTTTTCCAAAACAAATTCGTAAAACGTCTTTTGAATCTCTGTTCTATGATCTATGAAATTTTTGAAAAACCATATCCGTTTTTCAGAATTGTGTGATCCATAAAAATCATTTTGTAAAAGGGTTTTGTCAACCTCAAAGGTACTTTGAAGAACATTTATTTCATTTGCTATGTTTTGAGTAATAACCGAAGCAGTTGGAGAATCAGGTAAAGGAGGGTTCTGTTCTTGGTTTGACTCAATGTAGACTGGGTGAGCAACCTCGGCTGTACAATCAATGTTTTCCATTGAGGAGGAATGTGGTTTGTTATTAGGAAAATTCTGGTAGTTACGAGGTATGTGTATAAGTTGGGGAAGGTTAGATCTAGGGGGTGTGAGATCACTAGATCTGTAAGTATAGTTATTGATAGAAGATATCCTCGAAATCCTATCTAAATTAATGGAATCGGAAGACGAGACATCAGAGAGGCGAGAACTAGTACTAGATCTCAGTCTATCAAAGCTTATTTTTACCTTACCGTCTAGGTATTGAGTTATGTTGTTGATTTGAGCGTTTGGTTCCGGCAGTACTACATCTGGTTTTGATGGATCAGTAGCCCCGTCGAGGATCCATTCTTCTGGAAGTGAAACATCTCTCCACTGGATCGGTCTTGGAACAACTGTATGTGCTTTGGATAAATCTGTCTCAAGAATAAGGGTTTCACCTTTGGTTGCTTGATGTTTGTAGTTTGAATTAAAAGAAGTCATCATAGCTTTGTAATGGATTGTTAGGTTTGTGCCCTAGTCCAAAATAATTCTTCAATCTATACTGTAACAGACATCATTATTCTACATAATAAAAGGCATAATATTACTAATGTGTTGTAGTAATATATCTAATGTGATTTGATCTATGTCATAATGTGTGTAATCACTTATAGTAGAACTATAGATAAGAAAGAATTGCATTCGATAGAGTCCCTGATCAGCTAAGCTTCTTCTGAAGCGATCAGTATGAGACTAACTCCTTGTGATCACGCTCTACTGATCATGGCAAAGATGTGCCGAAGTTATATCATAGATATCATCAGGTCGATGATATCGGACAACCCGATTGTGAGTATGCTGCATAGATCCAGTCATGAGATACTCACATATCGTAACTTGTCATTATATCCTAAGACCAAGGAGTCTTTGTGTACACTATGTAACAAATACCTAAGTTTGACCTAGTCTAACGTTATCTGTAAAAGGGTAACTATAACGGCTTCGATTGGCTTTGGCATTTATTGCACTAGTGAACTCGAAAGGCGTCTGAGGGATTTATCACTCATACTTCGGTATGAGAAAGATATCCGTTTAGGCCACTTGATGAGTATGACTGAAGAAATAGCATGGCCATGCAGGTGATACCTTAGTATCAGTTTTTAGTCATCTCAGATATCAAGAAACAATGATTGATAAATTAGGATGATCATTTTATGCCTATTGATCAATCTGGATATCGGTTTGATAAAAGGACAGTGACATGTACGATAACAGGTTAAGTCGAATAATCGATAATCACGAATATTGGATAATCATAATGTCTTGCTAGAGGCCACTTATGATGGAAAGGGTAAAATAGTAATTTTACCAGTCTGCCAATTATTCGTGAGCCTAGAGGGTCACACGCATTAAGCACGATACACGACAATAATTATGGATGAGAATTGAGAACAATTCGGTAGTTTTCTGGCCTAAGGTTTTAACCAGACGGTTGAAGAAATCAATTCGAGGAAATTGAGCCATTTTGACTAAACCGAAATTAGAACTCAAGTTAATGGGTTTAATTTGGGTTTTAGTTAAACGGGCTTAAAGCCCATTTAGGGATTTAAGATAAGAGAGGGATCAAATGCAAATAAGAAAGAATAAAGGGATAGATAATGCAATTTTTATTTTGAAATTCAATTTAATTTCAAATTAAAAATCACATAATATCTATTCATTTTATCTTTGAATTTTTCATCAACCTCTCCCTTTTTTCTCTCTCCCTCATTGCCGATTTTCAGCTCTCTCTCTACCTCCATTGTTGCTCTTGTTTTTTCTCAAAATTTCTAGCATAAGATTGAGTGAAAAACCATTTCGGTTGTAGTGCTTGTGTGGACTTGATAAAGAGAACACTACACTTGTGTTTTTGTCGATTACAAGAGGTAAATATCAGTTTTATATTTATGTTTATAACATGTTCAAATGGCATTAAGATCTAGCTTTTTACGATCACCACGGTTACATAAAGTCCGCTGCATGATATTCATCGTTTAGAACCCGTGGTGATCTCTTTCATGAAAGCAATCTTAGGGTCTCAAAAACAGGGTCCCCTAGGTTGGACAAGGGTATGAGGCTGGGATCTAAGATTGCTTTCATAGTCTACTTTTGGAACTAATGTTACTGGAAGTATATGAGAGCGAGATTTTGGAACTTCGGCTGAGCTGCTAGTTGTCTCGCTATCCGAAGAAGGACTCCTTTGTCGTATGACTGAACACATAGAGTTTGGTTCTGGTATGTTTGGAACAGTATTGCGGGAGATAGAGGGTATATCAACACGACTAAGTTGGTCAGTAATAGCTTTAAGAAATTCACTTTTATTGGATCTAAGTTCCTGTTGGGCTGGTTTTGAAATTTGGAATGGCTTGAACATAGAAGGCTTTAGGTGTTTCGATTTTTCAGGAAAATGAGAAGAAACAACTGTTGCTTCAATATTACGTTTTTCTATTCTAGAAATCTGTTTTGAAATGGTTGCTAGTGAAATGTTCGTATAATTATTTTGGCACAGGACACTCTTCAAATCCTCCGAAGTATCATTTCGGGAATTTTTTAGAGGAATAGCCTCTACTTTAAGAGTGGTTCATGGGACACTAAAATCAAGTTTTCTGAGAGGCGGGTGCTCTGCTTCAACTGGTCCATCAGTTGTTTCCCAAATAGGCAACCTTCTCTTAGTATTGACAGGAAGAATTGTTTGAAAAGGATATGTAATATTTTCTTGAGAAGCATATATCTCAAACCAATCAAAGAAAAATATATTGAGTTTGCTTTCCAAAACAAATTCGTAAAACGTCTTTTGAATCTATGTTCTATGATCTATGAAATTTTTGAAAAACCATATCCGTTTTTCAGAATTGTGTGATCCATAAAAATCATTTTTAAAAGGGTTTTTTCAACCTCAAAGGTACTTTGAAGAACATTTATTTCATTTGCTATGTTTTGAGTAATAACCGAAGCAGTTGGAGAATCAGGTGAAGGAGGGTTCTGTTCTTGGTTTGACTCAATGTAGACTGGGTGAGCAACCTGGGCTGTACAATTAATGTTTTCCATTGAGGAGGAATGTGGTTCGTTATTAGGAAAATTCTAGTAGTTACGAGGTATGTGTATAGGTTTGGGAAGGTTAGATCTAGGGGGTGTGAGATCACTAGATCTGTAAGTATAATTATTGATAGAAGATATCCTCGAAATCCTATCTAAGTTAATGGAATCGGAAGACGAGACATCAGAGAGGCGAGAACTAGTACTAGATCTCGGTCTATCAAAGCTTATTTTTACCTTACCGTCTAGGTATTGAGTTATGTTGTTGATTTGAGCGTTTGGTTCCGGCAGTATTACATCTGGTTTTGATGGATCAGTAGCCCCGTCGAGGATCCATTCTTCTGGAAGTGAAACATCTCTCCACTGGATCGGTCTTGGAACAACTGTTTGTGCTTTGGATAAATCTGTCTCAAGAATAAGGGTTTCACCTTTGGTTGCTTGATGTTTGTAGTTTGAATGAAAAGAAGTCACCATAGCTTTGTAATGGATTTTAAAAATTAGAGCAACTGGAATAGACCCTTCGATCATCTTGTAATTATGTAATTTTAGTTGAAGGATCAAGGATTTTAAAATATTTGTCATTTAGAGAGATAGTTAAATCTGGGTAACAATCAAACGAAACTGGTCCTCTACAAAGACTAGATTCCACCGTTCCTAGTAGAGAATCGTCAAAATTTAGATATCTAGCATCTCTTAAAGCGGCTAGGACAGAAGTATTGAGACCTTCACATGTCAAGGGTTTGAGTGCTACTTGAACTAAACCGATGTGTATGTATCGATAGCCCTTGTTTTGATGTTGTTTTAAAGTAGTTGGAGAAAATAGGGTGATATTTTCAAAAGGTTTTGAAAGCTGGATATCTCTTTCTTCAGTTTTAATTGTGAAATTATTTTTAAAGAGATTTAATCTATTTGTTTTGTAGATCTGAGTTTTGTGAACTTTTGGGACATCCTAACTGTTCAAGTTTTGTTCAAAATCTTCAATAGTAATTTCTTCACTTCTAATAACATTTTTGTTTTTAGTAGAAGTAGTAGAGGAAGATGAAATTGAAGAGCTCCTACAAAAGATAGAGTCCATAGTAAGTTTTGAAAAACTGAGTTAAACAAGTGCAAGAAGGGAAAGTAAGCGAGTGCATGTGTTGCTACAGTGGGTAGAGCTTTAGCGGACTTGTTGCCTAAACTAGGTCTTACACACTACCCCAAAACGACTCACAACAAATTCAAAATGCCTAATTTAAACCTACGATGGAAGTTATTTAAACTTCAATTAATCCTTACCAACTCTTACGCCTCTGATACCAGGATGTAGACAGGAGCATATAAACGTAAACGTAGAGTAAATTAAGTATATATATAGGGAAGGTATTAGCTACAAACCTCTCATTTAGTGTCAAAATGTCCAAACCATCTCCATGTCGTCTGATTTGCGCAGAGAGAAGAAGATGATGACACGTGTAACCACGCGGATTGGAAGGGAGGTAACGGGCGCTGACGGAGCCATTAGGGTGTTGGTGTGTAACATACTTATTTCGCGTGTGTAATTGACCAGTTGTTACTGTGTAACACCTTCAAATAGTGCGTACATGTGTTCGGTTTTATGAACGTGTAACCGGTACCTTAGTAGTGTATAACACCTATAGTATAATTGTATAACCATTCACGTATAACGTAAAACCATAATTGATCTGTGTAAGTGTTGAATTGTAGAACAATAGTTACACACGCGAAACAAGTATGTTACACACCAACACCCTAACGGCTCTGTCAGCGACCGTTATCTCCCTCTCAATCCGCGTAGTTACACGTGTAATCACTTTCTTTGCTCCGCGTTAATCAGACGGCTAGGAGATGATTTCGACGTTTGGACGCTCAAACATGGTTTGTAATGGAGAGCGTCCATATATATATATATACACCAGTTATAAAGTATATAATCGCATGTTATACATGGTACACCACCATGTTCTACATAATCAGTCAGACAGTTCGCATAAACCTTTGACGTGAGTAATCGTTTTATGTGTTGTCGCACATCATCTAATTAAATAAGTCAATATCCAATAACAAATCTGTATTTTCAAAATTACTAAAATATTGAAGAATATAAATTAAATATATGTATTTCCAAAAATATCGATATGCAAAATTAATTAACTATTTGTTACCAAATTTATTGATGATTAATTGAAAATTGATTTTCAAATCAATTGAGCATTTATTGCAAATATTTAAATAGGAAATAAATTATAAGTCAAATTGAGAAGAATATAAGTCTTCATGACAAAATGACTGGACTACCCTCCATTTTCCGTCTATTTCTATTAAGTGAGAAGAATTTCTGTTCGCGTTTAGACATTTTTTTAGAGAAATCATCCTGCAAGTTGGCGATGACTGTGTTTTTAAGTTGATTGATAAAAATGGTGTCTTGGTGAATGTCATTATCTTGAGTTGTGGAGATTAAAAGTGGCTATTTGCATACCGTAAATGCTTGCATTTACCTTCTGGAATGTATTAACAATAGAGGTGTGCTTGAGCTTGTGATCCCTTTTCCGTGAAGTTCTTTTTAACATTCAAAAATGTCATGAAAAGATTTAATTTTTTTATTTAAATCATTTGCTTTAGATGTACGAAGTTGATATGACATTTTACAAGAAATGACCAATTTCACTTATTTGCAGGTTCTTAAGTTCATTTTGGTGAAACAATTGTCCATTTTATTGCTGATAATTTTTTTTTTGTATATTCTAGTGTGATACAAATTCGTGAATCAGTAACTCATGAAATAATTATATATTTCAATGAAACATAAACCATGAAACAAAGTAAAATTCTTTTGAAATATTATAAGCAACTCATGAAACGATGCTCTAAGTGAAACGACCGTACAGAATCATGAAATGTTGGACCAAACACATGGATGAATCAAAACACACAGATACCCCTCCCCTAAATTCATGCAATAAATATGCTAACCAAAGACATACTGAGCCAAAGACAACCAACAAACTAATTCATAAATACCATAATGAAATTCCAGTGCCACAACACAACTATGTCAAAGGACATCATATAAGATCATGGATACCAAATACACCCAAACCTCCTCGCATATTTCAGGCAATACATATGCAAACCAATGACACCAAATCACAACTTCCCCAATCAAAAATCATCCACGCCAATATCAATACATATTAATTCACGGTGTTCAACATTCATTTACATTTGGATAAATCCTACAATACAAAATTTGAGAACATTTCCACAGCATCGCACCCCACATTTATTAAGAAACAAGAATAAGAAACTATTCTAGCAACCTAAATCAACCGTTTATTTGCGGTTGCACAAACAACCCACAATACCTCAGCAGTTACATCACCCTACACATTTACTAAACTACCCTTCCTGCCAAACGCAATGACATGATTGTCAACCAACAACACTATTATTATACCACCCGGTGCCACTCAAGTGCACGCCCTTAATGACAGTCATAGATCCAATATATCAACAGTTGTCATTAGTTTGTAAAATATTTAATGGCTTTTCACTGATTTTGTCCATATATATATATATATATATGCCATTCGTAAATCTTGACCATCCATTCCAAGAATTCTAAAAATTATAAAACTCATGTAATCCTCTTTTTTCAAGTGTGTATAAAACACTTAGGAAATTTTTTCACGTCTTGGTTCGAGTTCTAGCTTCCGCACAAGAGTCTTGCTATTGGAATAGTGAGTGTCAAGTTGACTAAGGAAAACACATGTGATGTATGTCAAGTCTAAGTGTCACACGTACCGCGAAATACTAAGGGGAAGTATTCGGGGCGTGACATAGCGTTTGGCTCGACTGGTCAGTTTCAGTTTATTGAAAATTTACAAACTAATAAAGTATGAAGTGTGACAGCACGCGAGTTCAAAATGAGTTAGCTTAATAACTCTTTGTCAATAAAGAAAACGAGGTAGTTTCAAAATGTCAAGAAAAACAAAGTCGTTTCATCAAAATTGGGTGAAATCTAAAACGAGGTGGTCGTTTCGTCATAAACGAAAGGGAAAAGAACACTTTTGTGCACCTAAATATACACTTTTGACACTTTCATACCCTAACTTTTTTTTCTCTTTTTTTCACACCTGAATTTCATTTTGGGACAATTTTCTTCAGAAATTTCAAAATGCCGAAACTACCCCTGAATTGAGCCGGTTCAATTTCAACTAGATCCAACCATAATTTAATTAACTTGAAATTACTTTTTTACCCTCTATTGAATAACAAATTTATCACACAATTTAAGGGTATATTGGTCTTTTCAAATAACAAATTAAAACTGAAAAATAAATTATTAAATTACAATTATGCCCCTCTCTCCTCACTGTTCATCATCTTCTTCATGCCCCTCCGGCGACCACCAAGAGTAGGCTGATACACTCCAGAGCTCCACGAACACGATTCTTAGCCTTGGAATTGGAATTGGGCACTCTCCCAAACCCAAACCCAACCGAATCGAACCCAAATTGGGCACTCCACGACCCAAATCAAGAGACACCCAGACGGTGGCGGAGTCGTCAGAGAAGCGGAGGCAGGTGTGAGCGAAGGATGGTTCTGGGCGGGTTAGGGTTCTGGCGAGGACGGCAGAGTGATGGAGAGGGTTTGGGTGTGGGGCTCGAGGAAGAGGTGGCGGTGGCCGGAGGATTCCATGGATTGGTCGTCGGAGGAGGTCGGCGGCGCTGACAGAGCACGAAAGGACGATGACTTCAAGGTTGAGGGAGGCCATGAGGACGAGCATGCCGACGAGGAGGGGGCGGCGGAGGAGGAGAGGACAAAGAAATGGAGAAAGGAGAGAGGGTGTCATTCAATTGAGAATTTGATGAATAGTTGAGGGTAATTTCGTCTTTTTACTCTTTTTAAAAATTGGGCCAATTGTTTTCATTAGACCAGATTAAATTTTGGTTCAATTCAGGAGTAGTTTCGGTATTTTTGAAATTTTAGGGGTAAATTCAAGTATGAAAAAAGCGAAAAAAAAATTAGAATATGAAAGTGTAAAAGTGTACATTTAGGTGCACAAAAATGTTATTTTCCCTAAACAATCTCTGCTCTGATTCAATGCAACAGAAACAACAAGTCTATTTCTATAAAAAACACCCATTGATTAAAGTGTCCACAACAGTACAACACAACACAACCGCACCCAAGAGTCATCACCACACACACCAACAACCCAAGAAGGATCATCAGTTTTTCAAGAAATGGCGGTTGCGAACCCCAACCCCGTCGGTGTGAATTGGCAATATTCTAGAAAAGGCTTTAAGCAGTACGGAGTATACTGCCAATTTGACCAATGCAGAAAGTACATGCCAGAGACAATAACAGGATTCTACAAACGGTGCACATAAAGACAATGGGAGGCGAAAATGGCTGACGGCTCTCCTATGGTGAGAATCAGAAAATGTTTGTGATGCTGATAATGAAATTGCTTGTGCTTGAAAACAACAAGATTCCTCGGGTATGCAATTCCTGCCGGAACATGAACATCTGTGGAGAAGACCTAGTCCTTAATGGTTTAATTTTGTATTAGTTTGGAATAAAATATCCCTTTATATTTTGAGATTCATTTTAGTTATTGCCTATTTTATAGGCATTTCTCCAACCACATTAGACTTGGTTCTGTATGTAAGGTCTTTAAAGACATACCATTCCTTTGAAGCAGTGAACTTGTTTTTCTCTACCTATTACTGTGTCTTTTTATTGTTCATGAGTTGCTAATATACCTAACAAATTGGTATAAGAGCCTCAATAGAAGAGAAAACAAGAGAGAGGAAAATAATTTTTCCATGGCTCTATGTGCAGATGAGGTGCAAAGCATGCATGAGAGAAAATTGCAAGAACATGCTTTGAAGGTTTCTATTGACAATCGAGGTCGTGGAAGTGGAGGACGCGAACTAGGAGGCGGCAACCGAGCAGGAAGAGAAGGTCAAAGCTTTAACAAAGTTATGTTAGAGTGTTATAATTGTCATAAACAAACACTACACCATATTGTCTTAACGCCTGCGCACATAGAGCACGTGCGCTGGCATTAGCTAAGGCAAGGACAGCGCATTACCATTGTGTGCAGGCATTAGCTAAAGCACGAACAGCGCACAGTCAAATACGCAAGCAAAAGTTAAGGACTGCGCATCTAAATATGAGTGCGCAGGTGCAACCGTAGCTAAGGACAGCGCACCCTGTTAGTGTGCGCAGGTGTTAGCTAAGGCCGGCGCACTTTCCATTGTGTGCAGTCCTTAAGTTTAAAGTGTTGACTTATTTTTTCAATACACGTTTGACCTCAATTTCCCGATTAGATTTGAAAATATTCTTGTAATTGTGGGTGTACATATGATACTTCGTTTCCTATGCATGAAATCAAATAAAAAATTAGTTGATTCGAAAAACAGGTTAGCTAGTACTCTGATGATCTCGTTATACATGTACACGTCTTTCGACTCATCCGTTACTTGATCGAGGTCGATTTAAAAATAAAATTGTTCGAAATTTTACCCGACATAGAGAAACATATCTTCGGTTTCATCCGTAAGGTTGGATTAAAAAAATATTTTGACAATATTGAATCGTCTTGAACTTAGAGGTTTAGGGTTATGGGAAGTAAGGGTTTACATACCCTAAACATACGATGTCCACATCCCGAATGTAAGAAAATTGAATTATAAACATCAAAACCGTTGGATATGTATGTTATGATGTTTTACCTATGTAAAATAAATTTTAGCCAAATCGAACCACGGGATCATAGTTAATTAGTCAACGGAGTATTTAGTCAACATTTAATAAACCCTGAAGCCTGCGCACTTTACCTTGTGCGCAGATATTAACTAAGGCCTGCTCACTTTACCTTGTGCGCATGTGTTAGCTAAGGCCGACACACTTTCCATTGTGCGCAGGCGTTAACCTGACACTTATATCGAACAGACACCCTCCTCTCTCTTCATTCTTCCTCTTTTTCTTTGTTCTTCTCTGATTTTTCTCTCTGCGCGCCTCCACTTCCCATCGCCATGTCGCCGTTGCCAGAGTCCGTTCCCGTCGCCGTCTTCTCGTCGCCGGCTCAAGTACCCGTCACCGGCTCAGGTTCCCGTCAAGGTAAGATCGAAACCCTTTTTTTTCAATTTTCTTGAGCTTTTCTCATAACCCTTTTTTATATGTCGTTATAGATTTTCAGATTGTCATATATATATATGCAAATAGATTTTCAGTTCGATCTCAGTTGGGGTTTAGGGTTTCGATTTTCATAACCTGATTTTAGAAAAATTGCATGAAAATTGTGGGGAATTGATTGTTGATTCTCAATTGGGATTATTAAGCTGTGATTAGGGTTAGAAAACAAACATAATTGCATATATTTTATCTTGCAGTACCTTGTATAATCTTTAATAGACTCATTTACAATTTTTATTTGTCTATTATTTAAGAGATTGAGTTGGTCTCTTTGTTCTTATGGCATATAGAAAATATTTAGAATATGGGGTTCAATTATTGCAGAGAATTGGGTTTTGGCATTCCAATTTTCTGCAATAATTTTTTTAAAACACACTGCCTTAAGAACGGCGCACGTACAAGGGTGTGATGTCCTTAGTTAACGACTGCGCACATTAACACGAGCGCAGTTGTTAACTAAGGAATGCGCACACTTGTTTGTGCGCCGTTTTTAAGTCCTAACTGCGTACTCAAATAAACGCGTGCGCAGTCGTTGTCTTATAACTGCGGGTTAGCAACAGCGAGGCAACGACTGCGCACTGTGCGCCGTCCTAACCTACTAACTGCGTTTTTTGACCTCCCGCCTGTGCGCTTTGTGCGCCTTCCTTGTGACAAAAGTCTTGTAGTGAAAGGCACTTCCAATATGAATGTCCTAGTTGGAAAAGGAGGTCAATTATAAAGAAGAGAGGAAGTGATGTTAATGTCACATGTGAATATTCATAATTCAAGTAGAGAACACGAGTGGTTTCTTGACTCGGGCTGCGACAATCACATGTGTGAAATGAGAGAATAGTTCACTGATTTTGATGACAATTTGAGGCAAACTTTCAAACTTGGAGATAACTCAAGGATGATGGTGTGTGGAAAATGGAACGTTCGTCTATTAGTAAATGGAATGGTTCAAATAATCACACATGTTGATTATGTACATGATTTGAGAAGAAACTTGCTTAGCATCGGTCAATTACAACAACTAAGGCTCACATTCATCATAAAAAATGATACTTTTCAAGTGTATCATTCTGATGGGGGACACATTATGAATTTGAATATGTCAACTGACTAAACATTTTTTATTATGACCTCCATTGATAAGAGGGAATCTATAATTGCAAATAACACTTTGAGACACAAAAGAATAGTCCCAATGTACATCGAAACTAAATGCAACTACAAGCATTTGTGAGGTTTGTAAGAAGGGAAGAGAAAGCATAGCAATGAAGAGCAATTAGAGGTCAACTGTTGGATTTTCTTTAATAATCTTGCAATTTATGTTTTCTTTGTTTATTTTAGCCTAGTCAACACCAAGATCATTGCATTTGACTCGGTATTAGTTGAGCTCTCAGTTGAGATATTTGTGCTCTGTTTTTTCTTATTTACTATGACCAGTATAAATAAAGCAAGCAAAACTATGAGTTGGAAGTTGTTTTTCCAATTGAAATTACTCTCTGACTTCATTTAAAACGTTCATTAGGTATCAGAGCGTGTTGATCCATGGCGGGGCTCGGTGTGGAAGACTCGACGGTGAGGACGGGTGATGCAGGAAGTCCGAGTCCACCAGTAAGAGTTCAGAATCGAGCAGGGTTACCAATGACGTATCCGTCGCTGGCAGATATGAACTACAGCGTGTGGGCAGCCAGGATGAAGCTGACAATGAAGGCCTTGGGAGTGTGGGATGCAGTAGAAGGAAATTATGTGGTGAGTGTCGAAATAGACCAGGGAGCACATGCTGTGATCTCTCAGGCAATTCCAGACGCAATAATGATGTCAATTGCAGATAAGGAAACTGCAAAAGAGGCATAGAATGCGATCAAGGAGATGCATGTTGGCGAGGAGCATGTCAAAAAAGCTAATGCAATGGTTCTGAGAAGATAGCTCGACAAGATGTTCATGACAGAGGATGAGGCCATCTCAGAGTTTGCAAGAAAGATGACAAATCTGGTGTGTGAAATTTGCTCTCTGGGCTGTGAGCTTCCAGAGAAAGAAATAGTGGAGAAACTATTTCGCTCTTTGCCTAATTCATTTCTCCCTATTGTCAGTACAATACAACATTGGGGTGATGTGAATAAAATGACCTTTACCGAAGCAGTTGGGAGGTTATGTGCACATGAAGCTACGATGAAGGGAATGAGAAGAGAGAAAGAAGGTGAGCAAAAATTACTGCTTACTCAAGAAAAATGGGAAGCTCGGTTTGCGGGCCAAAGCAGAGGTCGTGGGAGAGATCGATCCCAAGGAAATGGGCGTGGCAGTGGAGGTAGAAACCCACGAAAATTTGATAAGAGCAAAGTTAAGTGTTATAACTGTCATGAGTTTGGGCATTATGCCTATGAATATAAGAAAGAGCAGAAGGAGGAGGCGTACTATGCAGAAAAACTTGATGATGATGAGGAACCCACTTTGCTTATGACCATAATTGATGATAAGGACGGAGGTGAAATGGTCATGCTGAATGAAAAGAAGATGATGCCAGAGCTTGGAGATGGTGCAAAGATGAGATAGGAGGACTGGTACCTCGATACTAGAGCGAGTAATCATATGACATGAAAGAGAGAAGTGTTTGCAAGGCTTGATACAAATGTGAATGGCTCTGTAAAGTTTGGAGACAACTATATGGTGGAGATCAGAGGTAGAGGTACGATCATGCTTGAGAGTGAGACTCAGGAGCATAGACTGCTTACTGGGGTCTACTACATTCCCAAACTCAGAAGTAACATTATAAGTCTAGGTCAATTAGACGAGTCTAGATGCAAAATTAATCTGGAGAATGGTCCTTGAGCATTCGAGATCGTCATAAAAAATTGTTGGCCAAAGCCAAGAGAAGTAAGAACAGGTTGTATACTCTTAGGCTCAATTGTGTAGCACCGGTGTTTTTACTGACAAAGATGCAAGAAAAGGACTGGTTATGGCACTCTAGGTTTGGACATGTAAACTTCAAAACTTTGCAAGACATGTCAAAACAGGGAGTCGCGAGAGGTTTGCCACATATTGCACATCCAGAGTAGCTGTGTGAAGCGTGCCTTGTGGGGAAGCAGAAGAGGAAGTCGTTCCCTAAGCAGACAGAGTTTTGAGGTAAGCAGAAGCTAGAGCTAGTCCATGGAGATTTATGTGGACCAACAACTCCAGAAACACAAGCAGGTAACAAGTATTTTTTCTTACTTGTTGATGATTACTCACACTACATGTGGGTGTCTCTACTAAGAAGCAAAGATATGACCTTCGAAGCATTCAGGAGATTCAAAGCCTGAGTCGAGACAGAAAGCGATAGAAAATTGAAGGCATTAAGAACTGACTGTGGCGGTGAGTTCATGTCAGATGAATTCAAATTCTTCTGTGATGATCAAGGAGTGAATCGGTTCTTAACTGTACCGAATTCGCTGCAGCAGAACGGAGTTGCAGAAAGACGAAATCAGACGATAGTGGGGACTGCTAGATGCTTGTTGTAGAATAGAAACATGCCTGGGTATTTTTAGGGAGAAGTAGTGGCAACTTCAGTCTTTCTGCTAAACCGGGCACTGACCAAGAGAGTGATTCGAAAAACCCCATTTGAAGCATGGTATGATTATAAACCTAATGTCCATTTTCCGCGAGTTTTTGGTTGTCTGGCTTACACAAAAATAACAACACTTCATCTGAAGAAGTTGGATGATAGAAGCAAGCCATTAGTATTTATTGGCTATGAAACAGGGTCGAAGGCGTACATGTTCTTCGATCCAGCCACCAAGAGGCTGATAGTAAGCCGTGACATGGTGTTTGAAGAAGAAAAGGGTTGGGAGTGGGAACAGACAAGTGAAAGCGAGACAAGTGGAGGTTTTATTGTGCACTGTGAGGTTGAGACACTGAGTGCAATGCCAGATGAAGAGTCAGGCTCACCTTAAAGCCATAACATTCCGGAAACAGCAGATCAGGCGAGCTCGGAAAGTCCTAATAACCCACAAACATCAACTCAGGCGAACTCGTCGACAATAAACCAGTCTGGACAACGCTCTCTAGAAGGTTCAAGTGAGTTTTGCTCACTCCTTGACTTCTATGAAGCTCCATCAAGCCCGAGTAGTTCGGAATCAAGACAGAGTGAGGGCTCGAAGTCATCTGAAAAACCTGTAAAGGTAAGATCTATCAGAGACATATATGAGAGAACAGTTGAAATCGAAATAGAGCATGGTGATACTTGTCTGCTCTCTACAGAAGAGCCTGACAACCCTGACGAAGCTATGAAAGAAGCTCGGTGGAAGAAAGCTATGGAGGTAGAACTAGGTCAAATCGAGCAAAACAATACCTGGGAATATGCTCTGTTACCTGCAGGCAAGAAAGAAATAGGTCTTAAATGGGTGTTTAAGACCAAAAGAGATTCAGAGGGGAAGGTAGTGAGATACAAGGCCAAGCTAGTAGCAAAAGGGTACGCTCAAAAGGAAGGTGTAGACTTCGATAATATCTTTTCCCCTGTGGCGCATCTGGAGACCGTGAGGATTCTCTTCACAATAGCAGCTCATAGAGGCTGGCAGATACATCACATGGATGTGAAATCGACGTTCCTAAATGGGAATTTAGCTGAAGAGGTCTATGTATCACAACCATATGGGTTTGAAAACCCAGAAAAGCCTGAAATGGTGTTGAGGCTGAGAAAGGCGATGTATGGCCTGAGACAAGCCCCTCGTGCCTGGAACTCGAAGTTGCACGAAACATTAGTTCAACTTGGGTTTGAGAAAAATCCATCAGAGGTAAGCCTAACTAAGATGTTTAAAGAATGCATGAAGAAGTGTTTTGAGGTGAGTGATTTGGGTTTATTGACCTATTATCTGGGTATTGAGGTCAAGCAATCGAGCATGGGAATCACATTGTGTCAGACAGGATATGCAACAAAGCTCGTGGCTCAGGCAGGTTTGGAAGATTGTAATGCTTGTCAATGTCCTATGGAGAAGAAAGCCAAAATGAGTAAGCTAGATACAGGAGTCAAGGCCGATGCAACTCAGTATAGACGGTTGATTGAAAGTCTCAGATACCTGGTAAACACACGACCGAATTTGGCACATTCAGTTGGAATCATGAGCAGATTCATGGAGTCACCCACCACTGCTCATCTCCAAGGTGTGAAACGTATTTTGAGGTATGTGAGTGAGACTCTACATCTTGGTTTATGTTATCGAAGAACAGAGGAGGTCGAGAAGATGATTGGTTACAGTGATAGTGATCTAGTAGGCGATCCAGATGATTGGAGAAGCACGACAGGGATAGTATATTTCTGGGGTTCAAGCTTAATCACATGGTCATCTAGAAAATAGAGAATTGTTGCACTATCTTCATGCGAGGCGGAGTACATTGCAGCTGCAGGAGCAGCTTGTCAAGGAGTGGCTCACTAGTTTTCTGAGTTTTCTGCTGAGGATGAGGCCTCAAGTTTTAAGTTTGAAAGTTGACAACAAATCAGCTATTATGCTGAGTAGAAATCCAGTTTTTCATGAGAGGAGCAAGCACATAGACACACGATTTCACTTCATTTGTGAGTGTGCTGAAAAAGGAGTTTTGGTTCTTAAGCATGTTGGTTCTGACGAGCAGAGGGCAGATATTTCACAAAGGCACTAGGTGTTGGGGTTTTGTAAGTTTAAAAGTCTCATTTGGTTAAATCTCACATTGGAAGAATTAAAAATGTTTTTTGGGTTTAAATTGTTTTGCTCTCCTCTATGGTTTGTGTGCGCCTAATAAGGGGTAACCTGAGGCTTGGGCCAAACCCAGACGCGCGCCGCCGCCGCCGCCGTCTGTCTGGCTCGGGCGGGACCGGGTCCGGCGGCTTCGGCTTCGGTAGAGCACCTGCGATGCGAGCAAAACTTGATTTTATTTCTCAAAAATAAAAAAGATTATTTTATTTCTCAAAAATAAAAAAGATTATTTTATTTCTCAAAAATAAAAAAGATTATTTTATTTTTTGAATTCAAAATATGATTTTAAATGAAATTCAAATTCAAATCTGACTTTTCAAATTCAAATCCTTCTAAATCTGATTTTACAATCTTTTGAATTCAAATTTAAATCTGGATTTAATTCGTGAATTTATTGTGGCTGTTACATGTATTTATTGGTAGCATTAAAAGGTTGGTTTAATGTGTCATTATGTGTGAGTTTAATTCATTTCCCCTCAGATATTTCAATAAATACTGAGGGGAGTCTCCTCATTTGACACACAGAACACTTGCTGCCAAAATAATTCTCGATCATTTTCCCGTTCATCTTCCTTCGTCTTTCCCTGATTGCGCACTCTGACTGTCGTCGGACGGTTGTTTGTTCAATCGTCGGAATTTCTTTGGTAAGATTTGTTTTCGTCCTGGACAGAGTCTGTATTGTTCCAGCCTCAGCTATGCGAGTGGGCTCACATCTGAGGGACAACCGCGTAAACCTCGGAAGCAACCAGATTTCATCGCCACCACGGTCCACCCGGAATAATTGCTTTCAAGTCAGTGGCCTCCATACCACGGCGCGGTTCTTGACTAGTCTTCTTCATCTCCTCGGTATCAGATATCGACAACAAAGGATTTGGATACGGTGTTGCGTGCCACGTCATTCCGGGTATCTTATTCCAACAATTTGAAAGCAATTATTAGTAGTCGTATGTGAATACTACAATGTCTAGTTCTACCAACATGCATGCTGCTAAGTTAGAACTCCTTGACGGTACGAATTACCGTCGCTGGGCAACCAAGTTAATTATGTACTTCGAACAACTAGAAATAGACCATGTTCTTTTCCATGATCCCCCGCTTCCCTACTCTGTGCATGATCCCGTCAATCCTAAACAAACTCCCCTGATAGCTGCCATCCTCAGGAAAAATCAGGATGACATTAAGAAATACGAAAAGGACAACAAGACTGCTAGGTACCATATTCTAATTCAAATGACAAACTCGTTATTTGATTTTTTTTATGGCTCAAACGTCTGCTAAAGTCATTTGGGACGCACTAGACAAGAAATATGGGGCTGGTGATGCTGGAAAGAAGAAATATGTCGTCGGGAAATGGCTCGCCTTCAGGATGGTGGATTCTAAGCCCATCATGGACCAGGTGCATTTGTACGAAAACTTTTCCACTGATATCGTCAACGAGGGAATGAAAATGGACGAGATTTTCCTGGCAAATGTCCTGCTCGAGAAATTTCCACCTTCATGGAATGACTACCGAAATCACCTCAAGCACAAGAAGAAGGATCTCTCACTGCAAGAGCTGATACCCCACATGCGAACCGAGGAGGCAAACCACCTGAAGGACAAAATGGACTCTTTATCAATTCATTCTGTCAAGGAAAATATCGTGGAATCCTCTGGCCCTCCAAACTCCAAGGCGAAAGGCAAAGGCAAGATGGGAGTTCAACCCAAGAAGGACCAGTTCAAGAAGAAGCCGGTCAAAAATCCTGCACCTCCGACCGGATCAACTCAAAACCGTGTCAAGGTCAAATGCTGGGTTTGTGGGAAGGATGGGCATAAGGCGTACCAATGTTCTCAGCGTCAAAGGTCAACTCCCGCTCGAGCTAACATTGCTGAAGACGATGACATCATTGTTGCAGTGGTGGTAGAGGCAAATATGGTTGCTAACTCCACAGATTGGGTGTTGGACTCTGCTGCAACTCGTCACATGTGTATGCACAAGGACATGTTCACCAAATTTGTTGAATCTGCACTTGGAAAGGTCGTCTACATGGGGAACGACTCAACTGTAGCGATTGCTGGATCAGGAAAGATAACACTGAAGCTGACTTCTAGGAAGACTCTTGCCCTCAACAATGCACTCTGCGTTCCCTCTCTTCGCTGCAACCTCATCTCGGGTCCTCTTCTCAACAAGGCTGGACTGAAGACTGTGATAGAAGCTGATACCGTTGTATTTAGCTTCAAGGATAGTTTTGTGGGGAAAGTGTATTATAGCAATGAACTTTTTGTAATCAATGTTGATTTTGTTATTGTTAATAAAGCTTCAACTTCTACTTACATCTCTGAATCAATAGATCTTTGGCATGGTAGATTGGGTCATGTAAATGAAAAGTCCATTAAAAGGCTAAGGAGCTTATCTATAATACCTGAACTAGCATCCTCACAATTATCCAAATGTCAGTCTTGTGTCGAAGCAAAGTTTACAAGAAAGGCTTGTAAACCAGTAACTCAAAGGCATTCAAATCTCCTAGACTTGATTCACTCCGACTTAGCCGACTTCAAGAATAATAGGAGTAAAGGTGGTAAACATTACTACGTGACATTCATCGATGATTGTTCACTATTTACCCGAGTATACTTGCTTCGAACAAAAGATGAGGTTGAACAGATGTTCATCAAATATAAGAATGAAGTGGAAAACCAACTTGATCGAAAGATCAAGAGAGTTAGATCTGATCGAGGCGGAGAGTATGGTTCAAACTTTCTGGTCGACTTCTGCGAGAAGAACGGAATTATTCACGAGTTGAGTGCGCCCTACTTACCGCAACAGAACGGAGTAGCTGAACGCAAGAACAGAACTTTGAAGAATATGATGAATGCAATGCTTCTAAGTTCCGGTCTCCCAGACAAGATGTGAGGGGAAGCTGTTCTCTCAGCTTGTCATATTCTTAACAGAGTTCCTCACAAGAATCTTGACAAGACCCCCTATGAGTTACGGAAGGGTTATGCCCCCAACCTGAGTTTCTTGAAGGTGTGGGGGTGTTTAGCTAAAGTTGGTCTAACTCCTCCAAAGAAAACCAACATAGGCCCCAAGACCTATAACTGTGTTCTCATCGGATATGCTCAAAACAGTGCTGCCTACAGATTCATGTCTTTACATGATCTTTCCATATCTGAGGCAAGAGACGCCGAGTTTTTTGAGCACGTGTTCCCATTGAAGAAGAATGCCGATAAACCCTCGTCGTCTTCAGCACCGGAGGATGTCCCTAATGTGTCTGAAGAGCTCTACACACATGTCAGTTCCTCTGCTCCAAAGGTTCAGGATGATGAACCAAGACGAAGCAAGAGACCTAGAATCGAAAAGGACTTTGGAGATGATTTTGTCACTTCGTTTCTAACTGAGATCATGAATGTGGACTTTGTAAGTGAAGAACTAGTATCCGCCTATCTGACAGAAGATGATCCCAAAACCTACGGAGAAGCATTAAGATCCGTTGATGCTAGTTTTTGGAAGGAAGCTGTCGATAATGAACTAGCCTCTATCATGTCAAATCAGACTTGGGAATTATCTGGTCTACCTAAGGGGTGTAAACCCATTAGTAGTAAATGGATATTCAAGAGGAAACTAAGGCCTGACGGTACAATTGAAAGATTCAAGGCCAGACTGGTAGTCCGAGGATTCACTCAGAGGAAAGACATTGACTACTTCGACACCTATTCCCCTGTGACCAAAATAGCTACGATTAGATCATTAATCGCTCTAGCTGCCATCCATGAGTTGGTTATACATCAGATGGATGTCAAAACCGCTTTCTTGAATGGAGATCTTCATGAGGAGATCTATATGTCACAACCCGAAGGATTCATGATTAAAGGTCACGAGGAAAAGGTCTGTAAGTTGAGGAAGTCACTTTATGGACTGAAGCAAGCACCAAAGCAATGGTATGAGAAATTCCACAATACTTTAGTGAGTAACAGATATATTGTCAACAACTCTGACTCGTGTGTTTACACAAAGTTGATTGGATCAGATTGTGTGATTATATGCCTTTACGTCGATGACATGCTAATTCTTGGTAGTAATTTGGGGGTTATAAACAAAATCAAGGATTTTCTATCATCCAACTTTGAGATGAAAGACTTGGGAGAAGTAGATGTCATCCTAGGAGTAAAAGTTTTGAGAAACTCTGATGGCATCTCTCTAAGTCAATCACACTATGTTGAAAAGGTGTTGAAGAAATTCAATTCCTTTGAAGTCACACCTGTTAGGACTCCCTATGATCCTTACATACATTTGACGAAGAACTTGGGAGACAGCGTGTCACAAGTCGAGTATGCCAAGATCATAGGAAGTGTGATGTTCCTCATGAACTGTACACAGCCCGACATTGCCTATGCGATGAGCAGGTTGAGTCGTTACACTCACAACCCTAGTAAAGGACATTGGGAAGCCCTTCGTCGTATACTCAAGTACTTGAAAGGGACCATAGACTGGTCATTGCATTACAACAAGTTTCCAGCTGTTCTAGAAGGATTCTGTGATGCAAACTGGGTTTCAAGTAAAGATGAGGTTACTTCTACAAGCGGCTATGTCTTTACTATGGGTGGAGGCGCAATATCGTGGAAATCCTCCAAGCAATCGTGCATTGCTAGCTCCACGATGGAATCCGAGCTGATTGCCCTCGAGTTGGCAGGGCAAAAAGCAGACTGGCTGAGAAACCTGTTGGCCGACGTGCCCACTTGGGGACGACAGGCAATTCCGGTATCACTACGTTGTGATTCTCAGTCAACCATATGCGTGGCAAAGAACAATGTCTACAATGGAAAGAAAAGACATGTTCGCCTAAGGCACGGTGTGATTCGACAACTTCTGAGAGATGGAGTAATTTCTTTGGATTATGTGAGATCGGAAAAAAATCTTGCTGACCCTTTTACAAAGGGATTACCAAGGAAAGTTGTCCTTGACACTTCGAGAGGAATGGGGCTTAAACCCTCATCGTGAAAGTATGGTGAATACCAATGACCGGTCAAACGAAACCATACAACTATCACTGCTCTACTTTGTCCATAAAGTTGAGCAAGAGATTCCATAACCAGTTTTTGGTGGTGCTATTGAGACGCACTTGATGGATCTCAAGTCTGAAAACCCATAATCAGTTTTTGGTGGTGCTATTGAGACGCACTTGATGGGTTTCTAGACAAACAATCCATAACCAGTTCTTGGTGGTGCTATCGAGATGCACTAGATAGATTGTTGATGTGGATGACTCATAACCAGTTCTTGGTGGTGCTCTCGAGACGCACTTGATGAGATTCATCTACAGCTGACAGGTTGGACTCTATGTCCTTAATAGCTCATTGGTCAATACTAGTGAGACGTACTTGACGAGCTACCTATGCGGGTGTGATGGTTTGGCCGCCATCAGTGGAAGACTCAAAAAGTTTTCCAAATACACTCGCGAAACTGAGGTGTACGCATGGCCTTAAGAGCGTAGATCAGGTATCGCGGAACTTGTAGATTAGAAGATAAGATATGTGCTGTGGGGGTCTCACCGGAAAGTGAAAACAAGTTCAAGAAGCAATTCACTCGTTTTTCACAAGTACGTTGTTGCCTCACTTCACTATGTGTCAATTCAAGTCGAAAGACATTGACACTTAAGTATCACATCTTCCTTTGTCCAGGACCTTTTTAAACCTGTTATTTGTAAGGCTTTTTGTGGGGGATTGTTGGGGTTTTGTAAGCTTAAAAGCCTCATTTGGTTAAATCCCACATTGAAAGAATTAAAAATGTTTTTTGGGTTTAAATTGTTTTGCCCTCCTCTATGGTTTGTGTGGGCCTAATAAGAGGTAACCTGAGGCTTGGGCCAAACCCACACGCGCGCCGCCGCTGTCCGTCCGGGCACGGGTCTTGGTCCGGCTCGGCTCGGCTCGGCTTCGGGCTTCAGGCTTCGGCTTTGGTAGACCACCTGTGGTGCGGGCAAAACTTGATTTTATTTCTCAAAAAAAAAAGATTATTTTATTTTTTGAATTCAAATTCTGATTTTAAATGAAATTCAAATTCAAATATTTTTGAATTCAAATCTGACTTTTCAAATTCAAATCTTTCTAAATCTGATTTTAAAATCTTTTGAATTCAAATTTAAATCTGGATTTAATTCGTAAATTTATTGTGGTTATTACATGTATTTATTGGTAGCATTAAAAGGTTGGTTTAATGTGTCATTATGTGTGAGTTTAATTCATTTCCCCTCAGATATTTCTATAAATACTGAGGGGTGTCTCCTCATTTGACACACAGAACACTTGCTGCCAATTGCTTACTTGCTGCCAAAATAATTCTCGATCATTTTCCCGTTCATCTTCCTTCGTCTTTTCCTGATTGCGCACTCTGACTGTCGTCGGGCGGTTGTTTGTTCAATCGTCGGAAATTCTTTGGTAAGATTTGTTTTCGTCCTGGACAGAGTCTGTATTGTTCCAGCCTCAGCTGTGCGAGTGGGCTCACATCTGAGGGACAACCGTGTAAACCTCGGAAGCAACCGGATTTCATCGCCACCACGGTCCACCCGGAATAATTGCTTTCAAGTCAGTGGCCTACTTACCACGGCGCGGTTCTTGACTAGTCTTCTTCATCTCCTCAGTATCAGATATCGACAACAAAAGATTTGGATACGGTGTTGCGTGCCACGTCATTCCGGGTATCTTATTCCAACACTGGGAAGGGTCAAGTTCGCTGAAATGAGGAAGAAGCTACTTATGGTGGAGGTGTAATCTTAATTCCAAGATTAGGGGAGCAATTGTTGAATTTTCTTTAATAATCTTGTAATTTATGTTTTTTTTGTTTATTTTAGCCTAGTCAACACCGAAATCATTGCATTTGACTCGACATTAGTTGAGCTCTCAGTTGTGATAATTGTGCTCTGTTTTTTCTCATTTACTGTTACAATGACCAGTATAAGTAAAGCAAGCAAAACCATAAGTTGGAAGCTGTTTTTCCAATTGAAATTACTCTGTAACTTCATTTAAAGCTTTCATCAACATCCTCTCAAACACATGAAGACGAAAGAAGTAGTAGCAGTTTGGTGGTGCAACCAAACAATCCCATGCAGGAGAACAACTTGTTGTACATGGAGGGTGGTCAAGCTACATGGAGGATCGCAACAAAATCTGTATGGAGGAAAGATTTGTTGACACAGAATAATTTGTTTGAGGATAAGATCTTGCAACAAAACATGATCTTGTTCACAAGTACAAATGATCCAATAAGTTTTGAGGAAGCTGCGACATATAAAAAGTGGCGAGAAGTAATGAAACTTGAGATACAAGCCACTGAGGATAATCAAACATGGGAACTAACTGAATTATCGGTTAAAGCAAAAAAAAATAGTGTAAAGTGAGTATAACAAAATTTAATGAGAAATGTGAGATCGACAAGCACATAGCGAGACTATTAGCAAAAGAGTACAGTCAACAAGATGGTGTCGATCTTGAAGAAATTTTTGCTCCGGTAGCCAGATGGGATACTATTCGTCTCATTCTTGCATTGGCTGCTCAAAAGAAGGAAATATGCCAAGGAAGTGCTGATGCGGTTCAGGATGCAAGAGTGTAACTCGGTACGAGACCCCATTGCGCTTGATTAAAAACTCTCTAAACAAGGAAATTGTGTTGCAACAAACCCGAGACTGTTACTGTACCAAACTTGATTCACTCAGTTAATTTGATTAGCAGGTATATTTTGACAATAGCAGGTGCTATTGGGCAAGAGAAAAATAAGTGTACTAAGCTTCATTGTGACAATATTTCCACAATTAAGTTGTCAAGAAATCTAGTTTTACATGGAAGAAGGAATGAAGGAACCATTTCTCACGAGAATTGTCTAATGAAGGAATTATATCAGATGTCATGACCAAGCCCTTAAAACTAGAGTCCTTTGAGAAGTTGAGGGAGATGATGGGTGTACGTGCAAAGGAGTAAAGTGCAAGCAAATGTATGTAATGCAATTTAAGGAAGGAATAGTAGAGATAACCTAGTCCTCAGTTGTTCAATTTTGTATTAGTTTGGAATAAATCTCCCTTTATATTAGGAGATTATCTCTCATTTTAGTTATTGCCTATTTTATAGGTCCAACCACATTAGACATGCTGTGTATGTAAGGTCTTCAAAGACTAAACCATTCTGGTGAAGTAATGAACTTTTTTTTCTCTACCTATTATTGTGTCATTTTATTGTTCATGAGTTGCTAATATATCTAACAACATATGTTTGTCGTTTTTAGGGGCGGCACTAGTATTCTCGGGGCATTAAGCAAAAATTTATTATTAAACCTTAAATTTTATAAGGATACGATACTCCACTTTGTATTAATTGAGTGAAAATAGATAAATTTTTAACAATAATCTATCCTACATTATAATGTCAAAATTTTCATATTCTTCGTCTTCATCCAATTGTTTCTAAAACTTTAATCCACAAAAAAATCGTTTATTATATACTTGTATATTTTTGGGCTTTTTTTAGTTAGGAGCCTTAAGCATTGATTTAACTCGTTTAATCGTAGGGACGCCCCTGCTCATTGCGCCTTCAGAAGAAGATTTCGTTGTGGCCGACTATTCTCTGCGGCATCGTCGGAGAAGGGCGGCTGGTCCTGGTCCTGCTCCCACTCCGGTGCTTCAGGTCTATCAACACCGTCGCAGTGGAGATCGGGCTCCGGCGACTGCCTACCCCTGAGCCCAAACCCAAGCCATTGGTTTTTCCATGTAAATTTCGACCAAAGACCAAAGGTGACACGTCACGCACGTTGACCTCGACCAAAAGTTCCGTTGACCAGCGACGACAACGTTACATGCTTCTTTTAGCAGGATGTATCGATATGATATGATTTTTTTTCTCTCTCTTTTTTGGAATTTCCTTTGAGTTTCAGACATATGGCAATGGCCAATGAGTAAGTACAGTAAGTGAGAATTGTAATTGGACTCCTTTTCAGATTATAAGATTGTGGCTAATAATGATAATAAACTAGTCCATCAACGAATTAATGATTGAGCCTTCGAAGAATAATCATAGAAAACATTGAGTCGTCGATAAAAGATTGAGTCTCATGAATGAACAATCAGAGATATGTTTTGCTCAAACTGAAAAATTTTGACAAAATATTAGATATGTGAGGGTACGTTTTAAAGAAGTGAGATATGACATTAATCAAACCCAAAGAGAGAGATGGGGGGGGGGGGGGGGGGGCGGTTAGCAGAGATGGGAGACGAGAGGTTGAAGAAGGGGGCAATAGGGTCATTCCGCTTGCATTTTTTTTTTTTTGAAAATACTAATATACCCTTAACCACTAGGCTAGTTTTTTTTACATTCAATTGAGCCTAATGTGGTCATTTCATAGTTATTATATTTTAATTTATAATTTTTTAATTGTTTACTTGAAAAGATAAATTTGCCCTAAATTCATTAGTTCAATTGGGTATTCAATTAGAGGTAAAATAGTTATTTCATAAATATCCCAATAATTATATAAGTTTGAAATTATACGTTGGGCCATTTTGGATATTAAAAATATTAATGTTAGATTTAACATAATTTACCTTAAATGTTAACGTTTTAAACTCGAGGTACCGAGAAAAAAGTTTAAAATTTGAATGTAGTGATCCAAAAATCTAGTTTGATCGGTGTAGTGACTTGTAATGGTTGTTGGACAAAAATTGGAAAATGGTCAAGTTAACTTGTGAGTGTATCAACTTGATCTATGATCTTAGAACGTTTAGATTCAACATTGAATGATATAAAATACGTTTACATATTTTAGGAAGTGAGATATTTTAACGTATATCACAAGCTCTAAATGGATAAGAGGTGAATGAGAATTTGAACCTCGAATATGACCACTTGAAATGGTGTTGTTACAAAAATGAGTTGTGCAGAAAATTTGAGGGCCGAAATCCGCTACGTTTTTAGGCCCAAAATATTTCTCAACAAAGTTTTCCAATTTGTAAGTTTGGAATAATATTTTTCAATGTGTAATTCGGAAATAAATATTTTCCAAATTAGTAAATTTGGGATTCGATTTATGAAATTGGAAATAATTTGGTCATATGCTATTAAATTGTAAAATTCTCTTAATTAGAATTAAGAAGAATGTTATGAAATAGAGGTGTCTTATTTCCCAAGAAAGATAATTGGTAAATCTTGTTAGTCCTAGTGCTCTAGTTCAATTGTAATAAATCTATAAATTTCTATATTGTACTTTATCATCGTTTGCAATGAATGTAAAGCGGCTTTATATTACTTATGTGTTGACGTAATATGTCGAAGTGTGTTTTGATCTATGTCCACCATGCGAAGTAGAATCATAGATCAAGATAAATCACACTTGACGGGTCCCTGGTCAATTATGCTTTTCAGAAGCGACCAATATGAAAGACGACTCTTTATAACTCACGTTCTATTAGTCATTGAAATGGGATTCCGGAGTCTGATCATAGCTATCATGTGGGACATGATATTGGACGACCCGACCTGAATATGTGCCATAGATGAAATCATGAGCATATTCAGTGTCGTAGCTTGTC
This sequence comes from Geranium rotundifolium, assembly GCA_963920655.1. Classification (NCBI taxonomy): domain Eukaryota; kingdom Viridiplantae; phylum Streptophyta; class Magnoliopsida; order Geraniales; family Geraniaceae; genus Geranium; species Geranium rotundifolium. The sequence continues at coordinate 29,821,395 of OY987311.1, read as the reverse complement.
ATGTATCCTTAGACCAAGGAGTTTTGGTGGATACTATATGTTAAACAATTGAGTTTGACCTGAGCCTAACGTTGTCCGTGACTGGGTTTTCATAACGGCCAGGATTGGCTTGAGGATGGACCGCATGAGTGATGCGAAAGACGGCTAAGGGATTTATCCCTCATACTACGGTATGGGAATGATATCCGTTCAGGCCACTTGATCGAGAGTGACTAAAAGTAACGCATGACCATGCATTTGATACTAGGTATCAATTTTCAGTCATCTCATATATCAAGGAACAGTGATTGAGAATAGTAAGGATGACGACTCTGTGTCTTACCTCAATCGGAGTATCTGGCGATAAAAGGATAGTGACATAAACTACATAAAGGTTAAATCGACAAGGGTCAATTTATTATGCATGACCATGCGATTCAAGAGTCTCATTAGTCGCCACTTATGTAGGATCAGGTAAAACGAGATTTTACGCCGATCTATTGACGCGCATGAGCCTAAGGGTTACACCGTAGGAAAATCTCAAAGAACGATATGAAGGAGATCGGCCATGGGAGGATGACACAAGACATGACCAAAATCCCGTGCCCGTGAGTGATGAGAAATAAATGGATAGTGGCAAGACTGAGGGTTTGGTAACGATCGCGTCGGGCGATGTCGGACATACCCGGGATGAGAAGGCGTGGGCGTCAAAGGGTGCGACACATACTCTTGCGGGCATGGCCGAGGGCCACGGCCCACAAGGTCCATGGCCGGCCCAAGCCCCACCAGCCCAAGTCACCATCCGGTCATGGCATGACTAGATGATTCATTAAGTTAGATTAGTTGGTTAGTTAATGATAAGATTGAGCCCACACCTATCACATCTCACCAACTAATCCATTCATTCTCTTCATCCTCATCCATAAAATATTATTATTATATTAAGTTGGTGGGATTAATATAATAAATCAACATTATCATTTCATTCATTCCAACACAACACAAGAAAAAGAGAAAACTTCTCTCTCTCTCCCTCTTGCACTCTCTCGGCCAAACCCACCCCTCCTCCTCCTTTCTTTGTGTTTTTGAGTCCTCAATCTTAGAACTACATGGTTTTGATTCCCAGTAAAGGATACGTAGGCATCTTGGAGACTCAAGCCAATATATATCATCACGGTGTTCTTTGAACGATAAGAAATCGTGATTTGGTTTTGTCTTGTGAATCTAATCGTGGTAGTGGTCCTTGTGTAGTCTCGGGAATTATATTTTTTTTCCGCTATGCTTTCTTGTTCTTCCCTCACCCGAGACCTAATAGTGGTATCAGAGCGTGGCTACATCTGAGATTCACAGGTTTTGTGTGTTATATTTCGGTTTTGCATGAAAATCACATGTTGTTTGATAACATGATTTATTTCTTGCTTATGGGATTATTTCCATGAAAAATGTAATTTTTGAAAAATTATTCAAATCTGAAATTTTTGAATAAATTGGATTTTTCGGGTTACCGGATCGGGACTCTCAGGGAGCCGGGCCGGGGCTCTGCTGGCCGGAGTCAGGCCGGCGCCGTGGCCATTAGATGGTCCTGACAGTGTGGCCGACTTGTCCCTGCCCCGGCACGGGCCACGGTGTGGCCGTGGGCGGTTGTGGAGGAACGACGGCGTGGGTCGTCCGACCTTCGCGCGTCGGTGGTGGTGGCGCGGGCCATTGGGCTTCGACCCACTTGGTTTATTGTGATGGGTTTTTGTACCGTCTCAACGAATCCGCAATCAAATATTTGAAAATTTCGTTTTGGAACGGTTTCGATAAACCGATTTTTCAAAAATAGGTCCAATTTCGATAAACTGGACCGGAAACTCGGCAATTAATTAAAACCGAAAATTTTGCATATTGTGTGATAACGTGCTTGATTGATAACAATTTGTATGATGTTTTGATGGCATGGTGCACGTAATAGCCCCGAGCTCGATTTATTTATTTACCGTATTGCGGTTTGCGAACCGTTAAAGTTAGCGTGTAAATATTTTTTTGAGTTGTGGTCATCTTACCACTTTATTGTAATAATTATTCTTTCTCGGCCTAGGAGTAGAGTATTTTATTGTATTCATTTACTCGAGGCGAGAAGACGGGAAAGAGGAAGAAAGGCGGTCTCGACATTTGTATCGGCTAGGAGTCGGTAGAGCTCAAGAAGCTAGTGGGAGACTGGGTTAAGGGGCTTTTATATGCACGTTTAATGTTTTTCTTGATTAGTTTTGCATAAGTAATTTTACGCGTATTGGATATGTGTTAGATTGCATGCCTAGCTGTATGTTTCAAGCAAATCACCTCACATGCAAAGATAAAATCGAATTATTTTCTTTGCTTGTTGTGAGCTCTTAGAACCGTCTTTGCATTAGATGTAGTTGACGAGTTCGAAGGAAGAATTGCGCAAGTGCAATTAGAGGCATCATTACATCGCGTATGTAATGGATGTGCTCATGCCTAAATCACATCGGGGATGTGGTTGAAGTCTTACACAAACCAGACAAGTAAATTCTGGTCATATTAGATATCGCCCAATTCTCGGCACCTTATTGCCTTAGCGGAGCATCCATAGGAAAGCGGGGTAGTAGGTTTGGACGACATATGTGGGTGTCGTGCGCCTTAGCGGAGTACCTACATAGTGTCGGGCCATCGTTGAGAATTGGTGGACCCGGCTACAATTCTCAGCCAGGGTTGAGCTAGGGTATCAGATAGGGTAAGCTGTGTACGAAAGTACATACCCTAACCAAGAGTCACATTGGATGTGATTGGACGTTGTCCTGCCTACATAGTTCGGTTGGAGCGGTGCGCCCTAACACACTTCAATCGGATGAATCGTGGATCTTGGTTTAGATTCTAAAAGATTTAAAATCAAATGGTTGATGTTTAACACGATCTTCATAAAAATTTATTCAGTTTACTTGAGGACGGACTGCATGAGTGATTGAGAATATCAATTTTCAGTCATCTCATATATCAAGGAACAGTGATTGAGAATAGTAAGGATGACGATTAAATCGACAGAAATGACAATCAGAGTATCTGGTGATAAAAGGATAGTGACATAAACGACAGAAAGGTTAAATCGACAAGGGTCGATTTATTATGAACGGTCAGGCAATTCAAGAGTCTCACTAGTCGCAACTTATGTAGGATTTTACGCCGATCTATTGACGAGCATGAGCCTGAGGGTCACACCGGAGGAAAATCTCAAAGAACGATACGGAGGAGATCGGCCATGGGAGAATGACACAAGACATGACCAAAAAGGGGTTTTAAGTCATGTGCCCGTGACTAATGAGAAGTAAATGGATCGGGACAAGATCGAGGGTTTTTGGAACGATCGCGTCGGGTGATGTCGGACATACCTGGGATAAGAGGGCGTGGGCGTCGAAGGGCGCGACACAGGATCTCGCGGGCGCGGCTGAGGTTCACGGCCTACCAGGTCCATGGCCGGCCCAAGCCCCACCGGCCCAAGTGACCATCCGGTCATGTCATGGCATGACTAGATGATTCACTAAGTTAGATTAGTTGGTTAGTTAGTGATAAGATTGTGCCCACACCTATCACATCTCACCAACTAATCCACTCACTCTCTTCATCCTCATCCATATGATATTATTATTATATTAAGTTGGTGGGATTAATATAATAAATCAATTCCAACACAACACAAGAAAAAGAGAAAGCTTGTCTCTCTCCCTTTTGCACTCTCTCGGCCGAACCCATCCCTTCTCCTCTTTTCTTTGTGTTCTTGAGTCCTCAAGTTTAGAATTACGTGGCTTTGATTCCCGGTAAAGGATACGTAGGCGTCTTGGAGACTCAAGCCGATATATATCATCACGGTGTTCTTTGAGCGGTAAAAAATCGTGATTTGGTTTTGTCTTGTGAATCTAATCGTGGTAGTGGTTCTTGTGTAGTCTCAAAAATTATATTTTGCTTCCACTATGCTTGCTTGTTCTTCTCTCACCCGAGACCCAACAGTGGTATCAAAGCGTGGCTACCTCCGGGATTCACAGGTTTTGTGTGTTATATTTCGGTTTTGCATGAAAATCACATGTTGTTTGATAACATGATTTATTTCTTGCTTATGAGATTATTTCCATGAAAAATGTAATTTTTGAAAAATTATTCAAATCTGGAATTTTTGAATAAATTGGATTTTTCGGGTCACCGGACCTGGACTCTTGGGGAGCCGGACGGGGGCTCTGCTGGCCGGAGCTAGGCCGGCATCGGGTATCTACTGATGCGCATGAGCCTAAGGGTCACACCGGAGGAAAATCCCAAAGAACGATATGGAGGAGATCAGTCATGGGAGAATGACACGAGGCATGACCAAAACGAGGTTTTGGGTCATGTGCCCGTGAGTGATGAGAAGTAAATGGATCGGGACAAGACCGAGGGTTTTGGGAACGATCGCTTCGGGTGATGTCGGACATACCGAGGATGAGAGGGCGTGGGTAGGGGTGTTCACGGTTCAAGAACCAAACCAAACCGAACCGATCAAAACCGAACAGAACCGACCAATTCAGTTCCCCAAAAAACTGAACCAAAACCGAACCGTTCAAAGTCAAGCGGTTTGGCAAACCGAACCGACATATTCGGTCGGTTTTCGGTTTGAACCGAACAGAAATGAATCAATACTGAGCCTAATTTTATTAACCCAAAAATTGTTTGGCCCAATTATATCAGCCGATATCTTAATTTTCTTACCCAAAACTCGGACCCATTTCTCGATTTTGGGGGTTAGGGTTGTCGTGAAATGGGGAAGATGGAGATGATTGATGGGGAAGATGGAGAATTATGGAGATTGTGTGGCCCCAAACCAGTGAGTGTAGATCGGAAGAAAATCTGGAAAAAAATTTACCGGAGACGAGCCATGATGGTGGAGGCACGACAGTGGAGGCGGAGGCTGAGATTCTCTGCGACTGTTGCCTAAAGCCAAGACCTTGTACTTGTGCAGTTGAGGTATTTCATATTTGGGTTGGATTTGTGTGAATCGATTATGGGGATGGGGTTTTTGTTATGGTTTGTGGGGTTGGTGTGATGGTGCTTGTGAACTTGGGATAGTGATGGGTGGGTTCTCCAATGAGAGCTCCATGAATCAAATAATTAAGATTATTAATTATTAAATTAAGAGTGATTTTAGACTTTTGTTTGAAGGACAAAAGTTCCTAAACGATGTGTTCGTTGTTGCTATGAGAGAGTGAAAGCTCGATAATGATTTGTTAATTTTGTTTTTTAATTTAAAAATCAAATAAAATAAAGCCCACTTTTGAACCAATCTGTCAAATAAAGTCAAGCCCACAAATTAATATAAGGCCCACTATGAAATTAGCCAATTGAAGCATATTCTTAAGGGTGAAATGATCTGGTCGATCGGTTCGATTTTTTGATCGGCTTCAGATAATTAAACCAAAACTGAACCGACCATTATCCAAAACTGACCAGAACCGAACCAACCAAGACCGATGATTATTTGGTTTGGTTCGGTTCGATCGGTTTGGGTCGGTTCGGTTCGGTCGATTTTGGTCGGTTCGTTTTTCTTAACACCCCTAGGCATGGGCGTCGAAGGGCGCGGCACGGGACCTCGCAGACGTGGTCGAGGGTCACGGCCCACAAGGTCCATGGCCGGCCCAAGTGACCATCTGATCATGGCATGACTAGATGATTCACTAAGTTAGATTAGTTGGTTAGTTAGTGATAAGATTGGGCCCACACCTATCACATCTCACCGACTAATCCACTTACTCTCTTCATCCTCATCCATAAGATATGATTATTATATTAAGTTGGTGAGATTAATATAATAAATTAACATTATCATTTCATTCATTCCAACACAACACTAGAAAAAGAGAAAGCTTCTCTCTCTCTCTCCCTCTTGCACTCTCTCGGCCGAACCCACACCTCCTCCTTATTTCTTTGTGTTCTTGAGTCCTCAAGCTTAGAACTACGTGGCTTTGATTCCCGGTAAAGGATACGTAGGGGTCTTGGAGACTCAAGCCAGTATATATCATCACAGTGTTCTTTGAACGGTAAAAAATCATGATTTGGTTTTGTCTTGTGAATCTAATCGTGGTAGTGGTCCTTGTGTAGTTTCAGGAATGATATTTTGCTTCTGCTATGCTTGCTTGTTCTTCCCTCACCCGAGACCTAACAAGTCTTTCATTCCATTCTCTTGAGGGTTTAGATTCCCTTTGCCTATATATTCGCAGCTTTGCTAGAGCCAAAAGTCGCCCAAGAACGATACACAACGAGATACCCTAGCCGACTTTGACTCTCTCTCTCTCTCTCTCTCTCTAGCTCGTTTCTCCTCAATTACTTTCTACATCACGGTTAGAGTTCGATCTCGTTTGTCGTTGTATATTAGGAGTGAGTTGCATACCATGCCTCGACGAAATTCACTTCCGTCTCGTTCATCCACTCGATACTGAATCTCAATTCAAGTAATATTTATTATATTTGTATTGAGATATTGAACAAATAAAAGTATTTATTTCAACCTGTTTGTTCGGTTCATATTGGTTTAATTATGTCATGCATGAATGTATGACTAATTAGTCAGTTTTGTATTTATGGACTAACCCACTCCTAATAATTATCCATACAGTTTACCCCATTAAACCTAAGTGTAACAAAACAATAGATGGGTGAATGCAAAATCGAGTTTTTTAGTTCGAAATAGTGATATGAGAATGATCGATAGTTAGGTGTACTGATATGTAATCACCCTTTCAAACAATAAAGTTAATTGTGATATTTTGTATTTTTGAAGAAAATTGCGATAGTTGATACATTACTAAAAATATTGTACAATATGCGTTGTTGTCAGTAAAAGAACAAATAAACAAATTTAATCATGTTTTAATTGATAATTAAATTATTATTCGGTCGGCTGATCGATGTAATGTCGACTTAGTTACTAAATAATATACGCATTTCCCTAAAAAAGTCTAATTATTGCTTTATAAAAAGTCTAATTATGAACGCAAATTATGTATTTTATTTTTACAATTTTCAAAAATATTAATTATTTTTTGATTTTATCTATAATATACATGCAAACTATTAGTGAGGATCAGTGTTATGGATCGCGGGAGATCTCGGCGAAATCGCGGAAATTTTCACATATCCGCGACGATATCGCAAAAATTGCCCCAAATACCGGTCAACGCCGGTCAAACCAGACAATTTCAAATTAATTCCGGTTTAATTTGGTTTAAATCAATTAATTCTGGTTTAATGCGGTTTAAATCAATTAATTCCGGTTTAAATCAATTAATTCCGGTTTAATGCGGTTTAAATCAATTAATTCCGGTTTAATGCGGTTTAAATCAATTAATTCTGGTTTAATTTGGTTTAAATCAATTAATTATCATCTAATTTAATTAATCTTTGTCTAATTCGATCGGCTTCGTTCCATCACACTTAATCCGGTTTGATATTTAGGTTATAAATTATAAATTATAAACAATAAATATCATTAATTTTCCATATAAATTATAAACTAAGTATTATTCATTTGGGTTATGGCTCCGGTCCAACACATTTAAAAAATAATTAAATATCATTCATTTTTTCTTTAATAAATAATAAATATGAGTTTATATATATTTAATTAATTATTTATCATAAAACGCGATTTGTCGTGATCTTCCCACGATCCCTTCGAGCTTGTTAGATCTCCCTTTTTATCAAGGGGCCGATGTATCCCCGCGATCATCCATAACACCAGTGAGGATATAATCATTATCCTTAAGCTTAATTTCAATATTTTTAATTTGGTTAGTCTTTACGTAAAACATTTTCATTAGTCAAAAGTTCTTGCTCTTTTGGCTTCAGTTTAGGATTCCAAGCTCATTACAATATTTAGATGGAATGAGTTTAAGTGTAATTAGAAGAAATGATTTAATATTTCATGCATTAAATTTTATTATTTTATTTACATAAGATAAAATATAAATATCACTAATTTGCTGAAACAGAAAGACATTAGAATAAATATGTTGCCATCAATACACTTTAAATACAATTATTATTATCCCGAAGCTCATCTTATACAAGTAGTGTAGTGGTTACATAGAACATTCTTTTATTGTTTTCTTGGGTACTTCAAACATGGTAAGTGGTTACTTTTAAATATTAACACTAATAAAAGATTTGCCTCCTTTTCCTATACTCTTATTATTACAAGTTGACGCAATCTTGACCGTAGATCCGGAAGACTCAGATCTAATGTGTCCCCGATGAAGGCCACATCGTGATGGTCTCTTCGGCTCCACCTCACCAGCAGAGAGAAAAAGCTCCACTCTCAGCCGATCAACATTTACGGTGCACGCGCCTCGGAGAAGCGCTCTGTAGAATATGAGGTTTCAGGTGAAGCAGGAGCTCGTCGATTCTCTGGCGCAGGGTCGTGATCGGAGCAGCGGCGGCGACGCGCTTCTTCCCCGAGTCCCCGTCTCCGTCATCGACCTCAGCAGCAGCGACTCCGACTCCGACGACTCCGACGACGACGTCATGGAGGGGGAGGCGAAGAGGGCTAGGGTTTCGGACGCTGGCTCGTACTCGAAGATGAGTCTCGACGAGTTGGGACTGGTCTTTCCGTTAGGGTTTCTGAATCCTTCCCCTCCGGAGGCGACGATGCCGTCTCCTCCGCCGCCTCCCGTGCTTCAGCTTCCGGCGCCGGAGAGTGAGACTCCGCCGGAGGGAAGTGTGAGTGTCGGAGCACAGAGTTCAAAGCAGTTCTGGAAGGCCGGAGATTATGAAGGGTGTCCCAACGGTGATTGGGACTTAACTTCTGGTAATTTTGCTTTTACATTTCTAAATTAGTTTGCTAGTTGATGTTCCTAGAGACAATTATGAATTTTTAGTCTGTACTGTGTAGATAATTTCCACACATTCTGGAACTTAGGTCTTTGCATTGACAGACTTGCTTGATTGCCTACTTTGAAGTTGGCTGAGATTTAATGGTGTTTTCATGTGCATATAGCAGTAGCTTCTTTACTGTCAAAGCTTGCATTTTTAGTTGTCGGTACTAATTGATGCTCTGATCCTGTCAGCAATTAAAACCTTAACACAAGATATTTATATAATTGTAGCAAAGACCAGATAGTATATCTCAAAAATAAGCTCACCGATTACAAGTTCCCTCGTAATCTCTCTCAAGACGGCACTCCTGAAGAGTCACCTCTTTACAAATCCTAGAATTGTCTACCCAATTTCCTCCCTTCAATTCTACCCTCCCCAGCTCACTATATCCCTCCTGCCTCTGCTTCTCTGTCCCCACTCTCTCCACCATCTGCCACAGAGAGGACAAGACCTCCCGAGCCAATCAGAGTGTAGGACGACTAACGGTTACCTGACTAGACTTCCACTACGCTAAACGCACCGTTTCAACAATTAACTGCAACGGTTCGAGCTCCTCGAGTGAACCGGATCTCTCCCCTTCTTATTCGTTTGCCACGTCAACCAACGGCCGGTTCTGGGTCGTTATGTTGACAGATCCCATACATTTTCTATAGGTTGCCCTCACATGGGTTGGTAGTTAATGTGCTCTGAAAGTTCAGATGCCATTCATTATGAATAGCTACATCTTTAGTTTCCAACATTCGGGTCTGATTACTTCTCAGAGTGCTTCTCAGTGATGAAAAGCCAGCCCTAAAATTTAATTCAAAATCTTTGCAAATAGTCAAATGGGTCAATTTAAATTTGGTACATTGCTCTATATTTCTAAATGCTGAACTAAAACTAAATCTTACATTATTATTCTTACATTTCCACTGCGGGCATGTGCGCACGTTACTCATAGTTTGGCTCCATCCTGCCTATCAGTTGCTCCACTCTCTTTCTGGTGTCTGAATGACAACCAAATGCTTTGAAGCCTCGTGTGTATGATGAGCTGCCACATAATAATCCTACTCACACAGTAACATGCAAGTTCTTAAATTTCTTTTTTGAAGTGATCATGAAGCAATTTATTAATTGATGAATTCTTCAGTCAATTACAATATCTCGAGAAACCACAATTTCATGTGTTCATGTTTATACTGTTATATGTACTACTTATCTGTTGTTTTTGAACTTGTAGGTGGAATGGATCATGTGAGGGTTCATCCCAAGTTTTTACATTCCAATGCAACTAGTCATAAATGGGCTCTTGGAGGTAATTTGACCATGTCCATACCTATAAAAATACTATCTCTGGTTCTTTTTGGGGTCCACTTGTGTAGCTCTTCTGACCCTTATTCACCAAATCTATTTCTGCAGCTTTTGCAGAACTTCTAGACAATTCATTGGACGAGGTATTTTATTACTTATAAATTGTTCAACATATATAAATTTTCTTCACTTCTTACTAGTAGCCTCTTTCGATTTCAGGCTTGCAATGGGGCTACATTTGTTAACGTAGACATGCATGAAAACAAGAAAGACAAAAGCAGGATGTTGGTAATTGAAGGTATTTAACGCATGGTCGCATGCTTATGAGCTTATCTATTTATTACATATAAAACCCATAATTTATATTCTATATCTCTTGAAGCAACTTTCATGCTCATTCTTAGAGTTGTTATCAACTGAAACCCCAAACGAGGTCATCCTTCTTCGAATGGATTTTTTTGATACCTCAGTATTGTAGTTGAATGTACAAATTGATAACATGCAAACCTCTAATTGAAGGAGACTTTAAGTGGCAAAAGCAATTCCATAGAACTTGGTATTTTGTCATATTTCAGACTTGGGGGCTTCAGATGTTAATGTCAGTTTCTTTCTTTATTGTAGTTTCTCCTTGTCTTAATATACTTCCATATTTTTTTCTTCCAAATTATGGTTTCTTTGGCCCTCTTTGATTTTTGAAATTTTTTTGTGTAATGAAACCTGAAATTTTGTGTTCTGTCATTTTTCTTTGGCTGTAAGCTTCTCGTTCTGAACACCAAAAGACAATAGACATCTCTCTCCCTAAAAAGTGTCTCCATGTCGCTAAATGATCTTTGTCATGGTAGTTTGTATTTGTATATTATATTTATGCTACAAGTTTGTTATCTCAGATAATGGTGGTGGAATGGATCCAGAACGAATGCGGAAATGCATGTCATTAGGCTATTCTGCAAAAAGCAAGATAGCAAACACTATTGGACAATGTAAGGCAATATTCTTCAAAAATCATTTTCCCTTTAGAGCCTGCCTTTTCCTTTGAAAATAAAGATTAGTGTCATCACATTTTCAGATGGCAATGGGTTTAAGACAAGTACAATGAGACTTGGAGCAGATGTAATTGTGTTCTCACGCTGTCGTGGAAAGGATGGGAAAAGGTTTGTGTTTAGATTGTTCTTTTATGATCGTGGTTCCTATGATTGTGGTCTGTGATTATGAAGTTTGACTCCCATTCTGTCGTTATCATGTTAAGCTTCTATTTCTCTAAAAGTATGCCCTTTATGGCTTTACTAACATGTTAAGGTTCTTACTCTTAACTTTAGCCCATTACTCTATTGCAAATAAATTAAATGAATGGCGTGGATTAAGGGCCAATGGTTTACAAACAGTAATGTGACCTCTCCATGAAAGCTAACTATAAATTTATGCTCTGCATAGTGGTTGCGGTTACTGTTCGTGGTTTTTATTGTATTGTTTTGCTTGATCCTTGATTCACTTTCAAGTATTGTTGAAACTAACTGAATTTTTCTAATGTTGCTGCTAGCCCTTCGCAAAGCATTGGATTGCTGTCCTACACATTTTTGAGAAGCACGGGAAAAGAAGACATTGTGGTTCCTATGGTAATAATCTTCTAAAGCTTATATTGCACATCACATCCATGTATACTGTACTTTTTTATAGTTTGTTATCATTGTAATAGATTGCCATAGGTTACGCTATATAACACTCGGAATTTGGTCTTGCCTGATACTTAATTCATGCATTTTATTGTTATATAAATTTTGTTTTCTATTAGTATTATTAATGTTGGTATTTTTATTTTATTTTATGATGAGATGGTTTTTTGTTAATGTCACACATCAAACATTATACCTTGTGCTTTCCAAAATAATGAACATTACGTGTATCATAATTTTCACACTGCCCTACAGTTCAGTGGGTTTTGCTGTGTTAACTTGATTTGAGGCTTCTTCAAAGATGTCTTTGATATGTCATGATTGACTTGCTATTTAATGTATCCTTTGGTTTATGTTGGGATCAACAGACATTCATTTCCGAAGGTTCACAGTTATTTAGCTTGATGGTTATCGTTTTCTCATTCACATAAGATCAATCAGTTCTGAATTCATATCATTTTTACTTACTTTATTGGTTGAAGTTAGTTAAATAAAATTGTCATGTAAATAGAATAAAATAAATTGTTGCTATATTGTTTGAAATGATATCGACAAAACTGCAAGATGCAATATGCATTCTATATTTTTGGAACTTATTCATGCATGTGTTACAGGCACACACTTTGTTTTAGATTACATGGGTACCAGATTGCTGATTTATCTTAATTGAAACCTTGCCATTTGGAGTGCATGATTCTTGGTAGTCCCTGTAGTGACCTTGCTTTGCTAGTTTTACTATATTCATCAATATTTGTAATGTTCTCATGTTTGTTTTAATGTGTTTAGTCACTTTAGTGATTGATTAGAAACTATGTTCATTTAATTGATTTTTTTGAAGCTTGATTATGAAAGACAAGGAAGAGAATGGACCCAATTGTTACGCTATTCTGGTGATTGGGATAGAAATGTGAACACAATAGTTCAGTGGTCTCCATTCTCCAGTGAGGCAGATCTTCTTCGTCAGGTGATTACTTGCCTTTTCTGGTGTCGGAAGTAGAAACCTGAAAGGTGTTCATTGCATGTGTTTTTCCCTTCTTTATAATGCCAATTGCGTAGTGTGTGCATATAGATAATTATTACGAAAAATAAAACTAGAAGAATATTATGTAATGACATTCAGAAGCTTCTTAAATTTAGGTTATGGTGTTGTCAAGCTGACTGAAATGTAAGTACTTTTTGCGTGATGAGGATTTTCATCAGTTTCGCGCCGCGTTGTCATTGTAATGTATTTACTCCTGTATGACTGTATAATTTCAGCCTTTTCTTGGACACGTTCTTACATATATTTTTTTCACGAATGAATTGGTGTATGCATGGAGAAGGATGTCATTGAAACAGGAAACAATAATAATATATTTTTTGGTTATCTATTTGTTGATTGCCCATCAATCATCTTTATTCAAAATGTTAATCATCTTCCAAGTTACTGCAATATATACTTAATTGTTTTTCTTATTTTGTAGTTCAATCTGATGAAAGATCAAGGGACACGTGTAATCATTTACAACCTATGGGAGGATGACCAAGGATTGTTGGAGCTTGATTTTGATTCTGATCCTCATGTACGTATCGCTTTCTTGAGAGGTTATAGGTTAAATTGCTTCACTAAAAGTATTTATAAATAACTCTGATAGGGTATGTGATGTGGCAGGATATTCAACTTAGAGGTGTTAATCGAGACGAGAAAAACATACAAATGGCACAACAGTTTCCTAACTCGAAGCACTTCCTGACATATCGACATTCACTGCGGGTATTTAATAGTTTAACCATTACTTATGTTATGTCCTTATCTGTGCATAATTTTTAGAAATTGATCTGTAAATATATTGACTTGTTTAACTTTGTGGGAAATGTTTATTTACCTTTTAGCATATCCTCCACCTGTTGGCTGTTCTTTGATTACAGATATAAGCACCATATTATTCTTCTTTTACTGCTTTCCACTTTTGATTGATTCATATTTTTATAATTTTATTTATTTATCTATTCTAATATGCCAATGTGGGTTCTGATCAAGTTTATAAGAGGGCATGTGAATGCTTTCTAGCCCTTTCATGCACAATCTCATTTGCATTTGAGTACCACTTACCTGTTTCACACTTGCCTTAGTTTTATTAACTAGTCTATCTTGAACCTCATACCTCTAGGCAGCCTGCTAAATGGATTGAAATTTTGAGGGTTTGCATCTTAACAGAAGTGGGGATATTTGTAGAAAGTTCCTTGTAGATACACATAAAGCCGGTATATTAGTTAAGTTAGAGAATCATAGGACCCAAAATTTATGGGCTTAGTTACAGCCTAACTCTCTTATGTTCATATAGTGTTATTTGATTTTCGTTACATCTTTTTTCTTGAACTCCAGAACTATGCATCAATTCTTTATCTGAGACTACCCCCAAGTTTCCGAATAATTCTTCGCGGGAAAGATATTGAACACCACAATATAGTGAACGACATGATGATGTCTCAGGAGAAATCTTACAGGCCACAGACGGTTGCTGAGGGAGCTGGAAAAGAGTTAGATGTAATACTCATATAAACTGATGAACACGTTACTTGCTTAACACATGCACATATGTTAATGTACCTGTGCTAATGATCTAAATGTTGCCTGATTCTCAGATGACTGCTGTAGTGACCATTGGTTTTGTGAAGGATGCAAAATATCACATTGACGTTCAAGGATTTAATGTTTATCACAAGAATAGACTTATTAAGGTTTGCGTAACTTTATGTTCAATCATTTTTGTGAACATGTGGTTTTCATTGTGTCTCCTAAATATATAAAAGTATGTTATTTGCCAGCCATTTTGGAGGCTTTGGAACGCTGCAGGAAGTGATGGTCGTGGGGTTATAGGTATTCTTTGTACCATGAACTTCTACTGTTATTGACTCGTCATTTGAAGGTCACGCCTTATGCACTTTGTTTATGGTGGCAGGTGTATTGGAAGCTAATTTTGTAGAACCAGCTCATGATAAACAGGGTTTTGAGCGCACAACAGTTCTTGCAAGACTAGAGGCAAAACTAATACAAATGCAAAAAACTTACTGGTAGGCGTTTCTTGTCTGTAGGCTTAACTGTGTTTAAAATGAGACAGTACATATTCTTTCACGTGTCCGACTTCTGGCTATTACTAATTACATTTCGCCACCTTTGTTAGGTCTACGCTTTGTCATAAGATTGGATATGCCCCACGGCGTAATAAGAAACATATAAATGGAGCCACAGATAGAGGTATATCAGGGGGCCTAGTAATATTCATTGTATGCTTATTTAGTCCAGTGATTAACCAGTTCTCTCATATCATTAATGTCTGACTATGTAGAATTGTCTCCTGACTACACTCCACGAGACTCTTCTCATTTGAAAAGGAAATTTACAGCCTCAAGCAGCAAGATTCCAGAGTCAGAAAAATTCTCTTCACGTTCAAATAAGAATCTGGGCAAGGACGGTGAAATGCAACATCAACTGAGGACTCCTTCAAAATCTGGTAAAAGACCAATTACTTCAGATTCATCCTCACCTTCTGTAGAGGATGTTAGTGATGATGACAGTGCCCAACCTCCGAAACGAGCCAATGGCAGCATTCATAAAACAATTCCTGCTAGGAATTCTTTTCGGAAAGAAGGGTCGCATATAAATCACCCATCGTCACACTTAGAGGATAATGAATTTCAGCAGGATTGGGCATCAGGTGGAAGAACCAATCAATCTGAGCCGACATCCCAGTTTAAGGTCACCTCTTCATTTTTTCACTCATACATTGGTTTGTTCCTTTATATTACTTCAAAACAAATCAAAAGAAAGCGTAGGTTGTCTAGTGTGTGCTGTGATATCTATTCTTACTTTTATTCATTTTAGACGATACTTAATTACTTTTTGAAGAATTGGTTCATATCCGTTGGGAAGTACTTTTTTGTCATTTTTCTTTTGTAGACTTGTGTTTCGTGTGAGAAGATTTTTTTTTTGTCTAGTTATTAACCAAGACTCAACAGAGGAAACACTGACACGACAATTAGGTTCAAGACTACCATAGAAAAGTTAGTCCAGCCTAAAAGTTTAAGCTAATAGCTGAAGGTCTCAACTAGTATATCAAGTGTTCATTAACTTCACATTCTCACAATAATAGTATTCATACAAAATGTTCTTCCCTGTGTATTAATGTTGACAGAGAGCAGTTAAGTGTTGAATTTTGCTTGTTTGATTGTTTCTTTGGAGAATGGCAAGTCATACGTGAGCGTCTTAAATGGTATGGATTTGAGTTGTGATGCTGGCTTTATATGATCATCAGGGAAATGTTAGAAGTGCAAATGGTTGCTCCTTATCAGATGCAGATTTACTCACTCTAGAGCAACTGAAAGAAGAAAATCGTGAATTGAGGGAAAGGTGATTGTTCTGTTCTGTCAGTGAAACTTAAGAGTTGTATTTAACTCCATGCTTGTTCTGGTTTCACATGTTCCCAAAATGAGTGTTGTTTCCATATATCACAGGTTAAAGAAACAGGAGGGAGAGATGTTGAGTCAATTATTGCAGGAATTGCAGAACGAAAAAGAACGTCGCAAATCACTTGAAAGCCAGGTAAGTCTTTTTACCACCCATTACCTATAATAACCATGTTAGAAGATAGGATTTAAGGATGGTTCATCACTGCTGTATCTGGACCTATACGTTTATCAATGATATTCAGTAATGTTATGTAATCACACAAAATGTGAAATTCTCCCTTCATACCAAATATGTATCCTATTTGACTTTAAGCAAAAATTAAGGATTGGTGGAATCAATACTAGACTTGCCTCACACGAGCTCCCATGTCCTCTCCCACTAAGTGGTTATAACCTTCTCATAAGAGAGATTAATAGTAATTCATGTGTGACTAAGTTTATTAGAATGGTGTGGACATTTTCTTTGCAACATCTAATTCAGAGGGAGACAGGAAATACACATTTAAGGAAGGAAGCATAACAATTTCCTTGGGACTTATGTCATAATGGCTGATTGTAAATGGTAGCCAATTACAGTATTAAACAAGAGAAACAAGATATATGTACTTGTGCGACATAGGGAAACATGTTGGGAAGTTAAGTTCAGAGCAAGCTTGATTCTACCTTATACAGCATGATTTTGAGGCTAACACTTGTGCTGGCTGAATTTATATATCATTATCCTGCCTACTTTCTTTCAGATTGAAGAGGCACGGCGTAAAATTGAGAATCTCAACAGGGAGCAAGAAAGCCTGATTGACATTTTCTCAGAGGAGAGGGAACGGAGAGATATAGAGGAGGAAAATTTGAGAAAGAAATTAAAGGTTTGCACTATCTTACTTGAAAGTTATGCCTTTCATTATAATAACAATAAGGCTGGTTGATGGGAGGAGTGATTCAAATATTGGTGTTAAATGTAGGATGCTTCCAATACCATCCAACAACTGCTCCACAAAGTACAGGGGGCTAGACCAGGCCGAATCTCCTAATTCAAGGCGAACATATGAACAGTGCAACTACATCCGAGGACTTGCACCCATCCAATTTTCCACGGCACAGGCTAGATGCATGTTTTCCCATGTCACATACATCCCAGTGACTTATATGGTTTTCAGGTTATGGTAAAGGAGATTATGGATCATCCATGAAAAGGTCGTAAAATTATCAAGCAGATCTCTCAGAGGAGAGTTGGCATTCAATGGTTGAGTTGCCAAGTTATGGGTTAGATTAGATGTGAATGGACATATATGTATGAAACAGATGTGTATATATATAACAACAAAATGTTAATTTTGTTTGCAATAATTTTTTTCATGAGCAATTAAAACGATTATATTAAAAGAAGAGAGAAATCAATTCCCAAGATGAGTATAGAAAAGTCTAGAGATGAATAGAATGAAATACTGTGAAAGAGGGAGCGGTTTGAAACTCCCTTGCAATAGTATGTGGTCCATTAATTTACAGCAGCACAGAACATAACATACATCCATTAATTAATTGTTGTAACGGTGAGTTATTTGGACAGTAAAAAATCATTCTGTCTCAAATAAATCCATTGATTTGGGATTTGATTGTTTTGTCGTATCTCTCGCTCGTCCATGTTTTGTTGTTTTGGTGGAGAAGCAATTCTGTTGTGTTACTGTTATATATCATTCCTTTGTTGATGGAGCTTATTTCTGGTGGCGGTTTCTGGTCTTCTCGGCAGCAACGTTGCTCTCTGCTACTAGCCTTGTTGTTCTTGTTCCTGCTCTTTCGCCTGATCACATCACTTTCTTCCATCACAGATTCTGGGCATGAAGATATTTCATCAGTCTCTGGGCTGAACCGCAAGCTTCTCAGCAAGCATGGTAAGTAAGCAACCTCAGCCTTGCTCCTTGTTTCTTCATCACAACCTCCAATTCAATGTTTTGTTTTGTTTTGTTTTGGTGGTCAATCCATCTCAGACCTTGCACCGTACGTGTAACAACTTTTCCACTTATAACCTCAATATTTTTATTTCATCTTTCAATTTGTATATCATTGTCCTTGTCTATCAACAGATTTCTGGATATTGGTCACATTTATCAAACCAAACCAAATCATTTGATTTCAAGTTTAAACCACATTTTTATTAGACATTATTCATTTTTATTACACGTACGGTATGGGTTACACCAATTATTTTGCAATGAATGGCCTATTTGGTCCTAACGTTAGTTAATGTCTTAAATAATGTTGGGTAATCAAGTGAGTAGAGTTTTAATTAGCCCACTGGAGCGTGTGCCTAAGTTAGTAGCCATTCCATTAATATTGGTTTTGTGCAGCTGTAGAGCCACAGAATTGCGGCAAGTCGGACATAGTGATAAACCAGGGAGCAATTGGTCCACTCCCGAATGGCATACCCAGCTACACGGTGGAGATCATGAACCAGTGCGTTTCTGGGTGCAACATCTCCACCCTCCACCTCTCCTGCGGCTGGTTCACCTCCGCCACCATCGTCAACCCCTCGCTCTTCAAGCGACTCTCCTACAATGACTGCCTCGTCAACGACGGCAGGCCACTGCCCTGCGGCGCAGCCCTCTCTTTCCAGTATGCGAGCACCTTCTCCTACCCTCTCTCTGTTGCCTCTCTTGCTTGCTGAATTCTTGTCTTCTTACCCATATATATATGTTACATACACCTAGCCTGGCTACCTAGTAATTACAGAAAGGGTTTTATTTTATATATCCTCAACATGTTGGATGTGATCACATTTTCTGAGGTTAATGGAAATTGCAATGGAAAGGAATGTTTCCTCTGTTTCAATGTCAATGTCACTCTCTCCTCTGCACATTAATTCAAAGAAAATGAACTTGACAATCCATTATTATGACTATCATCACACTATATTTCATTGCCGCCCTATTTAATGCACATGCCAAAATTGATTACATATTATCAAATATAAATCTTGATACATAAAATTCAAATAAATCAAAATTAATAGAAGAAAACAACATCATTAGAGTTAAAAGTTGTTTTAAACTTTGATAGATCTATGAATGGTGAATGCCACTTTACTTACATATTTAAGTGTACATAAATTTTATGCAGCTATATCTTAATTATAAATTTAAGATTTATGATATTCAAATAATATGATAACTCGTTCACACTTATTATCACCCATAGCGTTTTAAAAAACTTTAATATATTTTAAAAATTCTTAGCTATTCTTACTTAGACTAAAATACTAACACTCCCACTTATCTCCCTATAAAAAATGGATTGGCTCGAACAAAATTATTGATCATGTATAACTTATTCTCAAATAAAATAAACCACAGTTGTAAGAACACAAACTAATTAAAACTTAGATCAATTTATATAAGACAACTAGTTCAAACTTATTATTACAAGTTGATGTCGGGAAAACCCACAAGCTCTCATCGGCAGTCTTCGGGGGCACCGGCCTCTCGCCTCGCGGCATCAATCTTGCCTAATGTGTGCTTTATTGAATCGACGGTTGGCGTGAATTCAGACGGGTAGAGTAGGTTTGAAATTTAGAGTGGGTTTATAGTAGAAGACGTCCATATTACAAAATGCATTTTACCGTGACCTTCTCGTAATCTTCTTGAATTTGTCAGGGAGTCAATACATCCCCAAGATTTGAGATCCGTAATCTTGACTATAATGCATTATTTACCATTGACGAACAAAACAACACCTCTTTACAAAAAAGCTCCAACCCAACCCAACCCGGCCCGTGTAAGTGGGTTGGTGAGGTGATCCACCATTTTCTTCTTCATCTCCTTCTTCTTGTTCAATCCAAGGAGTGAATCAGACAAGCTGAGCAAAAAATGGCAGCTGCCACTGGAATTGCAAGAGCAGGTCTCTTATGCCCCACCTCTCTGAGGCGATCTTCTTCTGGATCTCGCCGCCGTTGTTGCGTCAGAATGGCCGTCTCATTGGACCAGAACAACAAGAGCTTTACCCTTCAGAAATCCCAAGAGGCTTTCTCCGCCGCTAAGGTAATCATCTCCTAGTTCACCTTGCATGGTCCGATCAAAGAGTTATTTCTGAAATTCCCTTCAATTTGACCTACTGGGTATCCTCAGAATTGCTTATTCTCTATTTATTTTTTTTTTGGTGTTTGTTCTTTGGCTGTGTTGAATTTGTTATTTGATGTGATATGGTGTAAAAATGTACTTTGTTTCGCTGGGATTGGTTTGGAGGGAATAGGGGTTGAGTGCCATGGAATTTGAGGTCAGCTACGATTTGGGTTTTGGAATTTCAAGCAATCAAAACTGAGGAATGAAGTTAGGGTTTCAGGTTTCACATCTGAACAATGAAGCCCTGATTTTGTGCAGGTGATTTCAATCTTATAATGATCAATCACAAACTCCCAGTTTTCCAGCCAGTGGTCATTTTAGTCATATACTTATAAACATAGAAATGGGGTTGGATGCCAACTCTTCCAGTAATTTTATTTACTTGGGAGAATGAAACTTCATATCTTGGGCTGTGAAATGAGAGTTATGTAGTTATGGATGCTTGTGTTTGGATCCAGAAGGTAGCTTAGATTCTCACAAGGCAGTACATGATACTTTTTTTTGACCTTGAAGAAACTTTCTGTAGTAGCTTTATGAATTAAAGTGATGTATCTGTGTGAGGTTGCTTATGGTGTCTCCTATTTCTAATGCTTTAGTGTTTGTGTGCAGCAAAATGGTGATTTATTACTTGTTGAATTTATAATGTATACATGTTACATTTACTTATGCTGCTAACCTTTATATAAGATCAGTTTACCCAGATATTCATTCCATACTTATTTTACAATCACGTGTTCTGTTGAGTTTTTAAAATATAATTGTATTATTGATGAATACTTTCTAATGAATTACAATAGGAGGTTCCTTTATATAAGGAACAATAGGAAATCAACTAGACTAGGAAACATAATACTAATAGGAAACCCTAATGTTAATGAACTATTTTAACATGTTCTGTACTCATTATGGTATTACAACAGGTGATGTCCATGTGATATCAAAAAGATTAGTTTGGATGTATAGTTCTAGATGGGATATAACATATAAGGCCTCCCATTATAGAAAACAAAATGAAGAACAATATCCCTTCCTGTTACTAAAGAATTGATACATCGAGGAAGTGCATAGACCAGTACAATTAACCACATTATCTTTAGATGCCTTCAGTCGTCCCTTCAGGAAAAAAAGATATTTTTGAAGATGTACAATTAAGAGAGTTTAAGGAAATGTTAGAAAGATTAAATAATATTAGCATAAATGGAAAGATGATGTACTGAAAAGAAATTTGGATGTCATGTTTTATTCACGAGTATTCCGGAAGAATGATGAATTAAAGTAATTGTAATGTCAGCTTTTGAGCCTGCCTTTGTAGGCTTGTATTAGCCATGACATGTTATTTGTTTGATTTGTTCCCTGGAATGCCTTTACTAATAAAACCTCACATTACTTACTCTTTCAGCATTTCACAGTTGTCAAACTTATGTTTTCACAATTTGACCCACAAACTATTTCTTCCGGTCTTTCAATGTTGGCTTGTTATTTGCTGCAGGAACTGATGCCTGGAGGTGTAAATTCCCCCGTGCGTGCCTTTAAATCTGTTGGTGGGCAACCTATTATTGTAGATTCTGTGAAGGGTTCTCACATGTGGGACATAGATGGAAATGAGTACATTGATTATGTTGGTTCTTGGGGACCAGCAATCATTGGCCATGCAGATGATGAGGTACTAATCTCTCTCCAGAAATTGACACCCCTTGTTTGAATTTGTTAATATGCCACTTGGGTAGATAGTATTGATACTTCAGGCATTTCACAATTTAATTTTCCTGTTCAGGAAAGATAATAGAATATTAGCTGCATCTGATCTTATGACTGTTCATAAAGTTTTACTACTTCAAGGAACTTTTGATTTTGACAGCATCTATCCTATTGGTTCTTTCTGTTAAATTGAGGCCCCTTTGGGCCTAAAAGTTCAGAAAATATGATCCGAACTTTTTTTCTTGGAATCACTGACATTAATGTGCAGGTACTTGAAGCCCTTGCTGAAACAATGAAGAAAGGTACCAGCTTTGGTGCTCCGTGTCTTCTAGAGAATGTTTTGGCAGAGATGGTGATCTCTGCTGTTCCTAGCATAGAAATGGTTCGATTTGTCAACTCGGGTACAGAAGCATGCATGGGTGTTCTTCGCCTTGCCCGTGCTTTCACTGGGCGGCAGAAGGTCATTAAGTTTGAGGGTTGTTACCACGGTCACGCTGATCCATTTCTGGTCAAGGCAGGCAGTGGCGTTGCCACCTTGGGACTCCCCGACTCTCCTGGTGTCCCCAAAGCAGCCACCATTGATACTCTAACAGCACCCTACAATGACATCTCAGCCGTACAAAGCCTCTTGGAGACCCACAAGGGCGAGGTAGCAGCAATTATCCTCGAACCAACTGTTGGAAATTCTGGTTTCATTGTTCCTAAACCAGGCTTCCTAAATGCCCTACGAAAGATTACCAAAGAAAATGACGTACTCCTCATCTTTGATGAAGTTATGACAGGATTCCGCCTGTCATATGGTGGAGCTCAGGAGTATTTTGGCATAACTCCCGATCTATCAACATTTGGGAAGATCATAGGTGGTGGTCTACCTGTTGGTGCCTATGGAGGAAGGAGAGAGATCATGGAGATGGTGGCACCAGCAGGACCTATGTACCAGGCCGGGACGCTAAGCGGGAACCCATTGGCAATGACTGCTGGTATCCACACCCTTAAGCGACTGCAGAAGCCAGGAACTTACGAATACTTGGATAAGATCACAGGTGACCTTGTCCAAGGCATTTTAGACGCGGGGAAGAAGGCTGGGCACGCCATGTGCGGTGGGCATATAAATGGAATGTTCGGGTTTTTCTTCACAGAAGGGCCAGTTTATAACTTTGATGATGCAAAGAAGAGCGACACTGCAAAGTTTGCCAAGTTTTACTGGGGAATGCTAGAGGAAGGTGTGTACTTGGCACCCTCACAGTTCGAAGCCGGTTTCACAAGCTTGGCACATACTCCTGAAGATATCCAGAAGACCATATCAGCTGCAGAGAAGGTCATGCATCAGATTTAAAGAGTTGATCATTGCATTCAGAACTTTTTGCTCCTATCTTGTTTCACATCATTTCTTCCTCTTGTTCCCAGACCTCGAAAGAGCCATTTGTAGCGTATCTATTTATTCTAAACCCAAATTCTGTAAGGTTATGTAGTCTCAATTGATACTAATTTGAAATATACTTGCACCTGTAACCAATTGCACATAGGAGAGAGGATTGACAAAATAAGATACTGTGAACACTCAATTCATTGCAGATTGCATTTTACATTTAAGGGGGTCTCTATACAGAGTTGCATTACTGCTACAGGGAGGGAACACAAGTATAAGGTACAAGTGAGGAGAGCAAAGGAGGAAAGCTGTAATGGTGAAAATCATTTGACCATTACCATCACCTCCTCCTAGTCTACTCTCATGACATGACAGAATAGAGATGTATTGAAATTATCAGCACTAATCTTGTATACACACATTGTTTCCACCTTTGCTCTTCTACATGTGAACGGAGTCCTCCGAGAAGAGAGTTTCGGTGGCTGAACTTTCATTTCCAGCGCTACACAACTCGAACGTTCTCTCACAGTATGGAGCACGAGCAGACAACTTTCTTGGGTGACTTATCGATATTCTTTTCTGTTCAGAGAAAAAAAAAGGTTTCAGCAACTTTAAGCATGAGATCACGCGCAACAAGAATGGATCCAGCATCAACTTCAATGCAGCAGTTGATAATTTATGCCCCTTACTATAAAAATCACAGAGCCTTTTGACTAACTTACTCTGATTGAATTACTCGGGAAAAAAACCCTACTCTGATTGAACATTTTGTTTTTCACCTCAGGCTATTAGAGTTGATAACTAACAAATGTTTTTTACTAGTTTTTTTAAACCTGAGAAAGTAGGGCTATAAAGCAACATTAAAATACTGAATTACAATGAGCTCTGTATTAAGAGGGTCATGTAGCTTGCTTAGAATGAACAAAAAAATCGTGCAAAGCTAAATAAGTAAGATGCCATTATCGGGTTCTTACAGTATAGGCCAATAAAATTCAATGCAAAGAGAAGACAGGCTCTAATACTCAGATATTTAAATAGAATTAACAAAAGCATCTACTTTAGATTAACATCAGGTACTATCTGATATGGGAGCACAAATTTGTTCTTTAGGGAATTCCGTGTCATTCTACTTCAGGAATGAACAAGAAAAAAATATCCAAAACAAGCTCAGTCAGGTCTGGAGGACGAACATTATTAAGTTATTAACTTTGGGTGTCTCAGGCCTGTCCATATGTTTTGATACAACAAACTGCACCTAAATAAGAAGAGGGATTCATGGATAAAGAAGGAAGAACCAAAGAAAGATAGTGGGATTGCTCTCAAATAGGTTTGAAACTTTAAACCAGCTGAGTCAGATAAAAAATAGTTTTTATGTTTCAGACTATATTTAATACCATTTTTCTTGCTTGCATGCACAGTTTGAGAACTGTAACAACTACTTTATCAACTTCACCATCATCGTTATATGCATGTTAGATAACGTAGAACCAAAACCTACCATACTATAACGAACTAATCAACGGATATGATAACTCTACCTATAGTGAACAAGATACCATTTGCAGGATTATAAAATATCATGGAAGTTACCTGATTTAGTTTTTGCCGGAGATGGCTGTACCACAACATGCATTATGATGACACTGCCAGCAGTCTCACCAAATGGTACTCTACACTGCCCAACAGCCTTGCTATTTTCCAAAATCTTACCAGAACTAATTAGTTTGATCTCAGTCGCCGCTTTTGGTGTAATTGTTTTACCTGTTAAGGAATGCAGAAAACATTGAAGTGAATGAAAATATCAACAAAAGCAAAAAGAAGATGAATAATTACCAGACGATAGAAATTTCATAAAAACCACTCCCGAATCCTAATTCCCGCTTCCATGCCTTTGTTGTAACTTCCTACCTAATGCATTATGGATCAGGATCCAAATGAATACTAGTTACTCCCCTGTCCTATAATAAGTATCCTGTTTATTTTTAGCAACGATTAAGGAGGTAATAATCTCCATGTGTTATCCCAGCAAGTGTCTGAAACTAACTGAAATCAAGGATATAATTGGCAATACCTAGCTTCTTATGTTGGGACATCCGAACATATTGAATGTCAATAGCCGATCAAATTTGTTTAAATAACATTAATTTTATAACCAAACAATCACCCAATTGCCAAATTATAAACAACCCATCAGCTTTCCAATTACTATGCAACAAAATTTTAGAAACATGATAGCTGGGAAAGGCTTTAATGAGTTTTCTCATACAACCAACGATTGATCACAAGCATTATAATCTCTGTTGATATACATTGCCCACCAAATAAACCCCATATTCATGCCTTAAAAATAATATGAACAGGAATCGACAGCCAAGCTTATGTTAACAATTACATGAAAAAACAACAATAACTCATATTACTGACAGCGAAGAAAATGTGTGCTTTTCTATCACACGTGAGTAAAATTTTCCCAGGAAAATACATTTCAGAGGTTCAATATACTATTAATCTGTCATTTACAGCCACAAATGTTTAACATGCTATGAAATGCTATAAAAGCTATCCCAATGAGCTCTAGCAAAGGATTCAACAGGCAACCCAACATGATCTGAGAAATGGATTGTTTCTTATTGTTTCATATGTAGCAAAAAGGTAAATTTGTAAGTGCCACAGCCAGTAGACAAATACATAAAAACTTGATCATAAAAAGCAATATTAGACATTAGACACCCAATTTGAGTTGGAAAAGTTCATGAAAACCAATATTCTTTCCTTAAGCTCATACAGTTGATCCTTTTTGCCATTTTTGGAATCAGTCCACAATCAAAATCCCAACAAATAATAAATTGGTCTGGATCCAGATCCTCCATGAATCAAGCTCCATAACTCAATTGAATTAACAAAAACAGAACAATCCAAATCAAACAAACATCAAGCAACCTAAACCCAGCAAAAATCAAGAAGTGGGTGGTGAGCTAACCCACCAACCAATCGAACCTTTAGGCCAATCAGACACAATTCTCTGCTTGAGAACATCCACAGTCGATGCGGCCGAGTATCGGAAAGGTCCCAAATCAGACCCATCGTACAATCTGAACTTGATATCGACCAAATCCTCCTCCGGCATCTCAGTTGACTCTGTCACTCCTCCAAATCCAGACAAGAACAGCTCCCACCACTCTGCACCTACAACTCCGATCCGATTGCAGCTCTCTGTATCTCGCAAAAGCACAATTGAACTTCATGATCAGATGAATAATTTATAAGAGAAAACAAATGAAACCCAACAAAATTGATCGATTCACAAACACCAATTTTGAAAAGATCTATAGAAAAAAAGACCTTGAGCATGCGATCCAAGAAATGGGTTTTTCCTTCAACGGTGGGTTCTTCAAGATTGGCGTTTGTTGGTGAAGTGAAGACGACAAAAAGGTGCTTCCTTTCTCTAACCCAAACCCAAACCCAAACCCAACCTCTCTCTGTAGCAAACCAACATTTCTTTTTCTATTTTTCAATTTAATTATTTATCTACAGTCTCTTGCACAACGACGCCGTATAGCTCCCTGCCCTAACACGACGTCGTTTTAGTCACCGTTGTTGCAGACCTGTACTTCAGTTTAGTAGTAGGTGAAGAAGAAGAAGAAGAAGAGTGGAGATGGAGATTCGTGTAGCAGACGCCATAGAAATTCATCGGAGTCATGCGGTTTCATCTGGTTTGTTCTTTCTCAAACGAAAGCTTGTTTTTTTAATCCTGAATTTACGGATGCAAAACCCTAGCTACTGGTTTTTGGGTATTTGTTCATTTCTGGTTCGGAGCCTTGGTTGATATGTTTACTTGGGAGTTCAGATTACTGGGTTGCGATTTGTTTGTAGTTCAGTGCTCGTTCTTTGATCTTAATGAGTGTGGAAATGAATGTTTTTTATGTGACTGCACAAATATTAGTATGTAGATGGATTGCTGGTTGTGCTGTGTGTGAACCTTGTTAGGCTAGTGCTATGAAGCGTTAGGAAGGTCGTAGGCACGAACTTGCATCGTGGGTTTGGATGTTATGGCCCTAAGTAAAGGACACACTGTGCTGACAATTCGTAAGCCAATGCATGTTCCGGCGGGCCTTTGATTAGTGTTGTTTTGTGTTTCTTGGTATCTTGCAGTTGAATAAGTGTGCTGCTTAGTGAAATACTGAAATGTGGTGATCTCTGGTGAATAAGTCTTCACTAAAATTATGGATGTGTTGGGGTTGTTTTAAGAAGATTGAAGGATTAAGGGAATTTGGGGATTGCATGATTTGGAGGGAATTTTATTTATAGCTGAACTTCTAGCGAAGACCGATGTCTTGCAGCCTCACACCTTCCTTTTGTGGTTTTAAAACTTATGAAGGTTTAGGGTTTATCACGTCCTTGTTCCTCTTTGTTTTTTGAAATTGATCTGTTTGTGGCCGTGCTGTAGTTTCTGGTTAAATGCACGAGTACTTTTGACCGTACCCATGTGACATACTTTTGGCCGTACCCACGAGTACTATAAGGCCGTACTTTTGGCCGTGCTGTAGTTTGTAGTTTTCCTTTCCATATATTTTTCAATGTTGGACCTGAAGTTTCTCCCACGTCATCATTGTGTCAGCTATTTATCAACTGGACTTCCTTGTCTTCTGAGTTTGTATAATGGCCGGAAGCACATCAAATGTTGATTTCTATATGCACCAGCCATCAGGTAAGTCTTGTTCTGTAATGATGACTGAAGAGAGGCTGAAACATTAATCCTGAGAAGCATTTACTAGGCAAACAATTCCAAAATTAAGCAATACACTTGAGCCTACCATGGTTTTGTATTATCCTCAACAACATATTCATCTTATCTTATAGTTCTATTTTAATACTTTTAGTATGAAGTTTATCTCCAGCGCATTGGCTTGTGGTTATCTATAGTGACACAGGTGTGCTTGTTAGTTGTTTGTGACACTCATTGTTTTGCCATGGTAACAACTTACATTGGTTTAGCGGCCAACTTACATTAATATTTTAATATTTAATGCATCAGTTTAGGCTATACATAAATGCTCTTGTGTTGATACCTTTTCCTTTATCTCGAAAAGTGATGTCTACTAATCAGAGTTCTTCTCATCCTACACCAGTGGTAGTTTCGGTTATGTTTAGATGGGAAATGATGTCAGATGCAATAGTGTTGGTATGTGTTTTCTTCGGTATTTCTATTTCTAAAAAGGCTATGGTATGGGTATCGTAGAAATAGAAAAGTGGCTCATCCTACAAGGCAAGGGCATAGGCAATGAGAGTCTAGTATAGGAAAATATATTTCTTTATTGGCAATAGAGCGGGATATCTAACCTAACCCTAACTTAGGTTGACCAAAGATCAATCTATGACCTAACTCTCCACGACACACCTGCTCCCAAGCAAGCATGTGATCTACTACGATTGAACATTGGTTCTCATATGAGATAGTGCTCATCTTGACCAACTAGGGCATCCTTAATAGGCATAGGAAAAGATTTTTGATAGGGCTCATCTCATAGCGGGATTCTAAAGTAATGGGATTGGGATGAATCCACCAAATTCTTTGAATTGAAGAGTACATGATTTTGAACTTTAATTCAATTTAACTATACTAAAAATCAATCTTCCTTGAACTATTTATTTAACTACACTAAAAATTAATCTTCCTTGAACACATGTCCGGTTCACTTCACTCTATTATTAATAAGAGGGTAGTTGGAATTCTATTTCTCCTTAGAATGAGCCTACCCATTAGATTTTAGACCCAAGCTTAATAATTCATGGTATCAACAATTTATTTACAAAGAGTATGGCTACTTCAGTGATTGCAGGGTTCTCAATGAATTTGAATGGCCTCGTTTGTAAATGTATCTCATCTGTTGTACACGAATCTAGACAGGACATCTCAAGCATGACTGCTGTTGTGTTACATATTGATAGATACCAGAAATTAAATAGAGAAGAGGTAGGGGAATAGAGTGAGAAATTAGGGTTCGAGAATGGGTAGAAGAGAGGAGGTAGATGATTCTGGAAATTGTAATAGAGCTGTATATTCCATAAATGAATTGTCAAACAAGATGATATACTGGTGTGCGGACACTTCTACTACCTCAATTTGTCCAAGCAATAATTAGAATTTAGAACAAACTAGACAATGGGCTTGGGCCAGCCCTATAATCAAAATAAGCCCATAAACAAAATATTAAACCAACCCATTTAAGGATCTATGGTATTTGACCTGCATCATATATGTAAGTAGATAGTTATAACCATAAGTATACAGAGTGCATTACATTCAATTTTTAATACATTCCTGATCTTAGGAGTTCACTGTGAATACCTATGATGGCTGACATATACAGCACTTTCTGAGCTATATCCCAACTGTTACATAGTAGGCGTTCATGGACTTGACAATGAACTTTTATAAATTATATGATTGTATACAATTGAATTATTAAGCTATACAATTGTGTTTTTATTACATTTTCTGCTATCTAGAAGATGGAACCTAACATATAAATTATAAGAAAATGAAAAATGTTTTGGAAGCATATTCTACTTTGATAGTTGGATTCTGGGATTTGTTTTAACACTTGCACACTTTGTGTGTAACATAGGCAGTGGAAAGGAAAAACACAAATTGAGACAACTGATTTTTCAAACCCAAAGAAATTTGCAGGGTAGCGAGGATGAGAAATGATCAGGGAAATATGCAGTATCACTTGGAAGATTAAGATAAAGAGTGAAGCTAACAGATCAACTAAGGATGAGAAAAAAACTGCCTGAGGTGGTAGCGGAGGGTGGCTAGTGACTACGCAAAGAAAGGCATGCCAGTTCAGTTAGAAGAAACTGAATGTGTTAGGGTATACTTAAGTTAACTTGGAATAAAGTAATAAGAAATTATATGGTAACACATTCTTGGAGGGCGGAGATATCATTATCAAGGATGGAATGGAGAAGATGAATACGAGTTTGAAATATAAATGATCTTTGCTAAAGGATTGGGTTACGCCGTTGTGTGATAAAGCAAAATAAATAATTAGTCGGGCTAAGGGAAAAGCTTACATGTTCAACGTGCTTACAAATGCGATGTCTTGCATATCCCTGGTACTTGGGTCAGAAGTTGTTGGGGCCTATGCTTTCCTAATAATTTCAACCTTTTGCAAATAGTTCTTTTATCATTCTCTTTAGTGACATATTTCTAACATTTCATCTGGCCCTAGGTTGACATATTTTATACTCAAAGCCATAAAAAAGTTCATTTCATTTGGATGTATACTACGCAACTTTTGTTGTATTATTGCTGTCAATCATTGGTACCATTGAAAGTGGGAATGTAATACAGAGATCAACATGAATGAAATTTCAGCCACTTGGGCAATTTGCTTTCTTCACATGCATTTAATTTCCTTAGAACTTCGAAACAAACTATTAATCGTATGTGTATTCTATGACTAATCCTATTCTTTTGTCATATCATATGCACTCATTTTGCACACGGTTAATTTGTTGTGCATCATAGTACAAATTCTCTAATATCTATGCTTTTGCGTTTACAGGTATGAAGGCCCCAAAGAAGGTTCATTTATTACCTACTCTGGATCGAGATTTATGCATGAATCCAGACAAGGTATCATGAAGCTGATAATTATTTACTTCCATTAACGTTGTGACGCCATTACTTACTGTAGAAACTTTTCTTCTAACTCTACCACATGCAATTGATCCGCCATAGGAGAAATAAAGAAAAAAGACGTACATGTTTTTTTGACAACAAAAAGTGATACAAGAGTGCAAATCAAAGTTGCATCTTATCTTTGTTTATGGCTTCAAATTCTGCACATGTTTATACTTTTATGTAGTTTGGAAAGCGTATTTCATGCTAGCCGCCGTAACTAGTGATTCATTTTTCATACCAAACGTGACGAATTCATTAGTTTTCCTTCTTTCTATGTGTAAAGATTGAATCAGTTGCATCATAAATTGTAACTGGACTTTGCCTTATCAGTGAAATAGATTGAAACTATATATTTTAGAAGCTAGATTTTGTGATGCGACGTGCTTACCGACACCATTGTCATAATGTGAAGCAGGTGCAAGCAAATCCAAGATGGGTTTCTCGCGAAAACAGAAGAAAATTCGGGATATGGGTTTTTGGCTAGAAATCATTTGGTTGCTTTGGTGTTGAGTGAAGACAAGAGTCAATTAAATTGCAAAATAACAAAGATATGGTTCTGGTAGGATATAGCTGTCTCAAGAAGTCAATATCATAGAGTAACATAATGCAATAACATCATGATTGTCTGATTTGTATGGTCAATTTACATCATCTTTTGTACAAGGATTGTCTTGTTTTATGACAGACTATTGTTATTATTCAATTAAAATGTGTAGGGGGAATTGCATTTTTACTTGGCAAGATTTGTACTTTAAACTTGTAAGGGTATCAATATATAGTCATATAATTTTAATTTGTTGCATTTAACACTCTCAACAGTTTGAGGCACACACTTCCATAGGGGAGGTTGTGGGTTCGAACCTTAAGGATAAGTTTTGTTTTGCGATAGGGAGGTTGTGGGTACCAATTGTAATGGACTTGAGTTTGAGTCTGCAAAAATACGATCATGTTAAATTTCAGCGATTAAGTTTTTGCGATTGTTTATTATTGTCCTCTCAAATTATATTGCATATAATTGAGGGTTGTGATGGGTCAATCTCAATAAACTTGGCAATGTTTTGTGGTTGACATGGTTTGCTGCTAGGTGCAAAGATGGTGGAGTTTTAGTGCCCACCACAAACCATAACCCAAAACCCTACCTTTCCACCTCTGTAGTTATCCATTGATTTCTGCCAAATCTAAAAACTTCCAAAAAATACACTCACACTATCTATGATCAAGATAAACCATCCAAAGACACTGATTGTTGATTGACAATCACAAATGTGCATTTGTAGAATGGTTTCTTCATCAACAAAAGGTCTAAAAGATTGGATCCGATAATGGGTCTTTCTGTAGAATCCAACAAGTGTACACTTGTATCACCATACACATGCGCATTAGCATAAAAAAAATGTATTTCAATTTCTTTTGCTACAATTTGGCCTCTTATTGTTCTTTTGGAGCAAAATGCAATTGGATTTGATTGAAGAAAAGAGCTCATACATTGGAAATGACACGTCATGGCCTAGCTAGTGGTGTTCTATCCTCTTCTAATCGGAGCCTTATTTTGGGGACACAACAAGATCAACACAACCAAAGGCAACAACTAGTACTAAATACTAATCAAGCTAATGGGTTTTGCTAATTGGATGCTTATCCTCTAATTTTGTGATAAATAATGTTGACATATGCCACTCAAATGGGTTAATTAAGAATCATAACTTGTTTGTCTAAATTTGTTATAAGCACTTATTTATTAGTTAAAAATAATGTCATCGTTAGAGCACCACATCTGAAAAATGTGAATCTGTTCACCGGCTTAAATAACAGTACGAGTCTCCACTTATCAGATTGAGTTTTTACGTGAATTCGACTTTTAACATGTTATCAGATTTTGGTCAGTTCTGAACGTGATTTCCATATGTCATATGTTT
Organism: Geranium rotundifolium; assembly: GCA_963920655.1. Lineage (NCBI taxonomy): Eukaryota > Viridiplantae > Streptophyta > Magnoliopsida > Geraniales > Geraniaceae > Geranium > Geranium rotundifolium. The sequence continues at coordinate 29,788,336 of OY987311.1, read as the reverse complement.
CAGGTTTAAGACACATGGATCAGAGGGCGTCCTTGTTCATCTATTTATACATATATTTAAACCCGACTCACACGTGTGAGAAGAGACAAGAATATGATTATTATATCGTAGATTTAAATAAAGATGAGGAAAAATCTATTAGCCAGCCAAGAGCCATATATTATTTGATATCCATAAAAAGAACCATGCATGCATGGGCGAGGCAACCTCTGGAGTGGGTGAAATGAGGGCAAATAGGAACCAATAAGTCTTGAAATCGGAGAGATAAGATATGTGTTTTCATTTTTATAAAATCTCTCTTCTTTTGCGATCCTTACTTTTTATCCCCACCAAAGTGATTTGACACAAATGATTTAATTTCATCACTTTCTGTGCTTCCAATCAATCAATAAGAGAAAATTATTTTGGGATCTTCTTTGGGCTCCTCATCTTATCTTCATGCATGCAGGTCCCTCCACGTACTTTCTCGATATCAATAATTTTTCAACTTTATCAATTGAATGTATTTGCAAGTGTTAACTATTTCTTGTTTTGACGAACCCATGTTTTTTGTCTTCAAGCTGTCGACGATATTATTATACTGCATATAGTTTAAATTATACGTAAGCACACTACTATTTGTTTTTTAAGTTCATATCTTAATTTATATTCTTTTAATATGAATTTTGTTGACAACCTTATCATTATTTTTAAAAAGTGTCACTACTTTTTCCTAAAATAATTATAACATTTTCTTTTAATCTACCCAAAAAATCTCTACACCCTTATACATGACTTGATCACATTCGTTCTCACAACTTTCCTTACTCAAAAGTGTAATTCTGAAACCGTTGAAAATTGAAGGATATGAATTCGCTGACTAGTTTAAATAATAACCTTAACCCACTAGCATCAATGCTTCGCTAGATTTGGAAATGATTTCTAGAGAGTTTGTCTCTGCCTCGAAGCAATGAATTGAACTTCTAAAAAGTTGAGTCCAAAAGTTTTTGTCGAGTATAACACAAATTTATACTTATTCATTTTAAGGAGAACAATATGTTTCATTTTAATACTCATCAATAATTAGTGTTCTTGACAAAATAATTTCAATAATATCATGAGAGAAGACAAATGAATATTAAACATCTGGAAAATTCTGATCTACCCCATCAATTATTGAATCACAATAATAAATTGATGCTTGAGTTGAGTTTGTCACAAATTGGGTCGGCGACGATATGTTTGCCAAGTGTTGGCTATGGGGTTGAAGAAAAGAACCTGAAGATCCACAATGGTGAGGCCAAATGGCCCTCAGCGAACCACACAAACCTGTATACGGACAGCTAATCATTAAAAATAAAGTATACAAGTGAAAACGATACTCGATCGATCGTATATATAGTAAATAATAATTGATCATCGTTATTTACGAACATAAATATCTGAAAACGACGGCGGCGCAATTTTGGAGTATATTAGCATGACATCATTGAAAACGACAAGCAATTAAGGATTGATTTTGTGTTTTTACTTTATTGCATCATCATTGTGATCATGCATGTCGAGATATATAAAATGAGAGAGTGCTTTTAATTGACCGTTAATTAATGAATTGAAAAACCCAATTTTACATCTCCTAATACAAATTAAGATGTACATGAATAAATGATAGCAACATGCATATGAATCAAATATAAAAATCGAGATAAGAGTTAAAAATAGATCAAATTCTAATATTATTATAACACATTAATTTAATCCAAAAATAATTAATAACAACAAATATTAAACACATGAAATATTTATTTATTGAATAATAGCATTTATTTTATCAGGACAAAGTTTTGATAATGATTTTAGTCAGAGATAGACCAATCGTAAGAGAAAATAAACTTGATTTAGTTGGACGCGTTTTAAAAAATTTAGTTTACTTAATTAATCACACATGATTTCAGTGCTTTGAAAAAGAAAGATACAAATGTTAGTGACCGGTGGGCACCAAAGTTTGGTGTCCACTCACTCATTGTGGTCACCTTGGGTTTGTGACACTTTTCTACCCTTTGACCATATATTTAGTAAACTCAAATCTCATGATTCATCGTTATTGAATGTTTATTGTTGGGAAAAAAAATCAGAGTCGTCCGTTTATAAGATAAGTGAGACTTTTGCCTGAATTTTGAAAAGACTAAAATAATTTTTACCACTATGTCAAAAGAGGCTTGTTTTCTTTTATTATGTACGTATAATAATGACCCGATACTGAAGCCCAAATATTTATAATAATTAATAAGTATTCAGCATTTATAAAACGTGATTCATCATTCACGAAGAGAAGTGTCGAAGCTGAAGCGGTGATGGCGCTGAGAACGAGTCGTCGATGTGGAGAAGAATGAGGCGACACATCCGTTCCTTCTTTTCCTTCTTCAAAGTCTAGATAATTGAGATAAGTTTTCTAAGAAACACTAACATCAAATTTTCTATAAATACATAAAAAAATTAAATTTTATTCACTACAATTTCATGGTTTGTGTGCAAATTTTATCTTAATTTTCAAATTCGAGTTTTCCACTCACTCGGTCTCAAATTCTGGTGTTCTACAATTTTAGAACTGAACTGATTATGAAAATTTAAGGTTAGAGTTTCAAATTTCATATTCATATTATTTTAAATTTTGAGTGTTATTAGAGATTTCTAATTTTGGATGTAAATTTTTTAGGATATTTATATTTGAGATTTCCTCATCATTTTTTTTGTTCTACTGACATACTATGAGCCCGAAACGAAATTCGTATTACAGGAGATGTTATTCGAAAGTTACATTAAAGTATTTAACCATTAATCAATAAAAATAGTACATCAAATCGAAAATTATATTATGTCATTTGAAAGTTTCATTATATTATTTAATAATTCATCATTTCAAAAAAAATTAATATTTAAATTTAAAATAATAACTAATAATGTAAACAAATAATTAATTATAATATATAAACAAAAAAAATTTTCTTCAAAGTTGTAGATCTTCTAATTCTCTTCGATTTGATATATCATGAGTCCGAAACAGAGCTCGTATAAGAGAATTATGTCATTAGAAAAGTTTGGTATATTATTATTAATAATTAATTAATTATATTAATAAAAATTATTAATATGATTATTTATTCATATTATTATTAATTATTAAATAAATTTAAATTGAACCGGTCATATCAGTCTTAAACCAATCAGACCAGTCTTAGTTCAAATAAAAACCAATGAGGGCATTTTAGACTTTTCAAAGACTAATTCAGTTAGATTTAACATAAGTTAGGGGAAGTGTCGCTTATTAATAATTAATTAATATATTAATAACAATTATTAATATTTTTAATAAATTTTTAATAATTAATATTAATAATATAATTATTTATTCATATTATTATTAATTATTAATTAATTTTAAATTGAACCGGTCATATGAGTCTTGAACCAATCAGACCAGTCTTAGTTCAAATCAAAACCATTGAGTGCATTTTAGACTTTTCAACAGACCAATTCAGTTAGATTTAACACGTGGCTGAATTTACATGAGACGTATCAATAAGGGTGTGGCTATATGGAAATCACTATAGTTGTCAAACGATGAACACGAACACGATTCAGGTACGCTTCCACTGCATCGATTCTCTAAACATCAACATGAGTTCTTTTATATATGTTTAGGGTTTGATTAGAAACACGAACATGCCTTTAGTTTTATATGTTTATATTTGTTAAATTCAGCCACCCTCAACTCATCTTTCTAAAAATCACAGTTCAAGCAAAGGAGTTAAACTTGTCATGCTCTTTTAATGCCTTTCCTTTATCTGTTGTTACAGCTCGCGGACGGTAGTCCATAGGCACACGAATACGCGGAAGTGCATGGGGTCGTTAGAAGTAATAACATGAAAGTCCGGATCGAATCCACAAATACCAAATATGGTTAATTCAATCTAATTTATGTTACCGAGGTAAAATAAAATGCATAATTAGTTGATGTATTGATGAATATGAAATTATTAAATGAATATACAAAGAGCGCAAACAAATAATGATACAAATTAAGACAATAACGGGTACTACGCTACAATGGTTCTACAAATAAGAGAAAATGATATAATTAATAATTCAATCAAATACTATCCTATGTCCACAAAAATACCAACTCCACCTCTCGGTATTGGAGTCGGTCTAGACTTGGAATGTCTATTATCCTTCCCGAGCATAGAACTCATTACAAGTCTGCAAGGAGCTTGATTATTACAGGATGGGGTTTTTGAAGAGTTGATCCCCATGAATTACGATGTGTCGGTCGACCACCGATCCTCTCGAGTTTGGAGTCAACGACTCTCACAATCACACGACATGACCAATATCACACAATAGAAATATAACCAACAATTCAATTATCAATATTCATAATAATCAAATCATAATCCGATAATTTAAAGTCCAAAGTATTTGACCTAGCACCCACGATTATGGGGAATTAGCCCATAATCATGATGCTAGAATCTATAGTTATCAAGTTCAATGCACAAATAAGAAGAGAGAAATAGGAATTCAAAACTCAAATCCTATGAGGGTTGAAATTCATGATTGTATAGATTATCCTCCAAACATGCTTTTCCTTAAGGTCTAATTGATCCCTACATTCGTATTCGTCTCGAACGACCTTAAATCTTCCCTCGAAACCTCCAACACTGCTTTGAAAGTCTTTGATCGTCTCTTAGATGCTTTAGGATGAAATGTTTTGAAATTTAAGTAAAAATTTAACTTTTATAAAAATCTGGTTGCGATTTGTCACGGGCAAAAATGTCACGGCTGTGACATCCAGCCCATGACATGGTCTTGTAATATGCCAATTTGGCAGAGTTTAGGTTGATGTCAAGGCCGCGACAAATCAGGTTGGGACATGCCCAAAATGTCTGAATTTTCCAAAATATTTTTTATGAAAAATTGTAGATCTTCAAATTCCGTACGAGTTGAACTATATTTTTTTTCAATTTGAAATTTTAACGATCGAGCTTCGCCATCCGTAAGTTTCTTCAACGGTTATGAACAAAATGTATTCTAAACTGACATATTGTCATGCGACAAGCACTCAACAACTCGTGAATGCATAAAGACATACAAGAATGATAAATATACAAAATTGAGGGAAAGATACTCTATAATGCGAAAAATATATTATAAAAGTATATTCGGATGCGATCGCATCACCTGTAATTTTCAAGCTCTTGTTTTCCCTCATCGGGAATCAGTTATCATGCTTTAAAATAAAATTACCCTTTTTTTTGACAATAATTATTTTTCCTCGCCTAGTTATTGCATAAATTACATATCGTTTGATATATTTGATATTACGATTCACTTACACTTTAAGTTGGTAGATGTAAATTTTAAAATATTTATTATCTCGATGTGATTTCATATTTTTTTTGTGTGAAACTCCATCAATTGAAGCAACTTAGATTTTTCCTTTCACTCATAAAAGAAACTATGGTATTTTTTCATTGTGTTCTGTACCTAGCCAGGAGTTAAATATTGATGTAAGAAATAATCAAAAGAAGCATTGAAGGAATATACCGAGAAATGTTGATTCGAAATATTTGACAGCGGAATCCAACCTAGAGTTGGATTAAATAAGACATGGAAGCTAAAAATAGAAATGATACCCAACAAAGTATCTTTTGCATATTCATGGAAAACCCTAATTCTTTTTCCATGTTCGTGACTTTATATTTACTCAAAGTTAACTATGGTTCTTAACTTTCGAGTCATTTAACACTATGTATATGTCTTAAGAAGAAGAATCTCGGATTCTCCACTACTTAGATTCGGTGAAAAGCAATGTACATGCATCATAGACAGGTAGACAATATATATTTATAGTTGTTACGCATTATGAGGAAGAGTTAGTTTTACTAATTATTAAGACTCGTTCAATCTACTTAAAATCACAAATTAATGAATGAAATACATCAATATAAGATTTTGACCCTCTTTTACATATTTATTTTCCAGCGAAGTCATTGAAATTTATTAAACCCGCCAAAGTTTCTGAAAAAGAAACAAAGGCAGAGAAGCAGAGGTTACATAAATGCAACTTGAAAAGTGAAATTGAAATGCAGAACAATCTGCAATATAGTGAAATTTAAATGCAAGAAACCAAAAGCGGTCAAGACCTAGAAGACCGCTGATCAGAACCCGACCTTCGGGACTTCCAATGTATGTGAGAAGTTGTCCCTTCGTCAACAATTCAAAAGATATTTCAAGCTGCACTCCACCAGAACCCTCTCTTACGTGTAAGTTGAATCAATCCACATTTAAGATATAAGATTAATTTACAGGTAGATCATAGGTATTTCGATCGAAATTAACAAATGGTAATATGTAATAAATTGAAGATATATTAATCTTAGTTGTTAGTACTTAATTATCTTACAGTCCTAATATATTTATCAGTAAATGTGGGGCCTGACAAGTTCATAGTATGTATGTAAATAGCACAAATCAATTGTCCTGAATCAATTTAGTGTTTGGTCACTTATATCTTAATTTGAGTAATTATAGTTAAGATATACATCAAAGAATTATTCCACTTGGTGGTATATATATCCATTATTCTTTTTTATTTAGTTGCCAAAATTATTTGCAGCTTCTTTGTTGTTTCTTGGCAATAATGCCTCTAGTCACTTTGTGGGATTCATGAGTTTTGTTTAGGTCTAAATAGTAAATATTTGTAGGGTGTAGGACATTAAATTAGTATAGGGTATAGCCTTTATTTTTAATTCTCTATCTAGATTTGTTTAAGTTTGTACATACATTAATTAATGTGTAACAAATTTATGAGTATTTTAGTATAATCATATAGAAGTGTTGAAAGATATATAGAAGTTGATAGTAACTAGTAATTAGCTTCTTCTTCTTCTTCTATTATTATTATTATTATTATTATTATTATTTTTGGGTTCATTAGGCATTTAATTTAAAATTGAACTAAATTAATTGATTAACCATAAACCACCTGGCAGAGAGATGTTCCAACCAATGGCATGACAAGCCTTTTGACTATTACATGCAAACTTAATCAAACTACACGTTAATAACCTAACTTCTAGTCCAAGCAAGTAGATCAAACCCTAATGCCATAACCGGTGAGACTTCAATCGTCAACGGGGGTAGGGATTTTCTTGGCTGACTTGTTGTCGTCTTCTTTTAGGGTTTTTTCCTCCTTGTGAACCATTTCTTGACCTTCATTCCCGATGTTAGGAAGATTCGGAATCACAGAGCTGAGTTCAGGATAAATTAATGTGGTCAACTTTATTACATCAATGATATGATCCGTTAGCTCTTGAATCTTCGGCTCTGTCTCAGCAACAATTATCTTAGCGTTCTTGTAGACCCCATAAAGGATAATTTGAACAATTCCACAAATGAAACCCAATATATTCGGAATCTGTTGATCAAATAATTAATAGTTTTAGTAAGAAAACAAGATAAAAATTACGAGACTAGTATGCTACATGTAAGAACTCATTACTTACATAAATATTCTTATCATTTTGGAGAAATCCATACAAGAACCACCAAACGGAACTCAGGGTGAGAAAGACCGTTAAAGGAAGGGGCATAAACTCCACACTCTTTGTCCTAATAACTCGTCTCTACAAGATGCACAAAAATGATGAAAATGAAACCCTAAAAATGATTAAAAATTATTTTGAATGATTGAATTGATTAAATAAGAGATGAAATTCTCACCATAACACATAGAGGCGCAGCGAATACACAAACAGAAAACACAAGGCAAATCCACCCAACAATAATTTGGCGCATATCTCCTTTAACGGAAAAATATAGTTCCGGAGAGGATCGCTCCAAAACCAAGAACATTGAGTAGTATGATAAGCTTCACGGTGAAGACCTATACGGAAAAATGTTTTTATTATTTGTATGATCACAACAAATATAGATAATAGTGATGTGATTAGTTGCATATTTTCATGTAACATCAAATACAAATTACTTACCCTAACTTGCCTTGGTGCATAAAAGATATACACTAAAATGTAGAAGGTCTCAATGATGCAACCAATAAAGTTAATGAGCTTTATTAGGGTTTCATCCTTGAGAAGGCCATAATATATCAATATCATGGCACTGAAGAGTGCAAGCACGTAAGGAAGAGATTGAAATCCCTCGGTTGATTTTTTCTTGTAGATGCGATAAAACGTTGGCCTGAGACGATGTACATTTATTAAAATTATGAATAGGATATATCAAATAGAAATGTGCAAATTTATATAAATGGGATAGTAAAAACACTTACAATGGAGCAAGGAAGACTATAAAAGAGGTGATGTTGCCTACAAGAAACAAAAAAATTAATTGCTAAGAAAGAAAAAATAACTTTTATATTCACTTAAATAATGAATAAAAATGTACCTAAAATTCCAAAAGCATAAACCAAAGTTTGGTGGTCAATTGCCATATTTTCAGTTGTAGTGAACAAAATATGGTCAAAAATCTCTCTATCTCCAAGGAAGTGACAAATATAAATGTTAATTGCTCACTTGCATTAGCATTGGGGTGTGAGGGTCTTTATATAGGGGGGGTTTTGTTAGGGCAATAAGATGTAAGTGGGTTTGAGTTGAGTGTGTGGATGCAACAGTACTATAGTTAGTTTTGTGTGTAGGATCTTTTGGGTCCTTTACAGTTGTTCATATGCTCTAATGAATGGGTCATTTGGCTATTTTTAGGGTACTTGAGCACCATGCCACAACCTAAGCCCCTACTTGCTAGTACCATTCCTAGTACATTCACAATATTCTATTGGCCCCACTCTTACTTTCTGATGTGTCACCCATCATATGGGTTTTAAGGTTTACAACTCATAGTTGAGTTGTAGGGGAGACTCTACTTGCTTCCATGCTCTTTCTAGGGTGTTTCATCCATTGGGTCGCAAATGCAATACATTTAGTTTTAGTTTTAAAGTGTTGGTTGCTCATTTGAAAAATTGGGAAAAGTAAATCATATTACCATTTGGCAAATATGGCTAGACATACATTTATTGACTTGTTTTCAAAATTATCACTTAATCACTATTGATTTTCGCTCATTTTACGTGCGTTGTGGTATTGCTCAAATTATGTAATGACGTCAAATTTTAAAATATTGATGTTTAGTGTTCCTTCAACGCATTAATTACACCCCACTTACTAACAACCCATTTATTATCCTCATGAAAAATGCATCAACAATGTTTTCAGGATCTTCGAATGTAAAGTATCGGTAGAAATTTATTGTAAGATGTTTAATATTTGCATTCATATATGCACACTAGAAAATAGACTACTTAATTATTCAAGTGAAAATCAACATTGTGGTGCAAGGAAAAAAAATAGGTGTTGAATTGACAAAATATATATTTAAGATTAAACCTTATTTTAGTGAAAATGTGTAAATTTAGTGAACTTAAATTTAATTTAATTAATGTTAATGATATGTTTTAACTTCAACCATTTATTTTATCAATTAAACCATCAAAATTGATAAATATTTTATGACTAAATACCCACCGATAGAGGTAGAGAATTAGGTCTGATCGTTCCTCACAGATGTATAAGGCAGGGAGACCTAATGTCCCCTTATTTGTTCCTACTTTGTATGCAGGGTCTATCAGCTCTTATTTCTAATTGTGAAAGGAGAGTGAGAGCCAGGAGATGTAAGATTGCCCGGTCGGCTCCGTTAGTATCTCACTTGTTTTTCGCATATGATAGCTTTGTCTACTGCAGGGCCTATAGTCAGGAGGCGTTTGCTGAAAGTTAATGTTCGGAAAGGGTGGGGGTCGGGATGGTGGCCAGAAAATCCAGCAGGGAAGTGATCGGGGACCTGATTGGGTGCAGAAGTAGGGTATCCTCTTGACGGCCAAATGGGTTCAAGATGGTTTCAGGCGATCGGCGGTGATCGAGTCGAATTGTTTGGGAGCTGTGGAGGCTATTCACGGCTTGAATCTTATACTCTCTCCTTTTGGGTTGATTATTTCTAAAATTAGATTTATTTTGTCAAGAGGTCAGGAATAAGGTGACTCACTCACTTGCAAGAGAGTGTAGTTTGGTTCAGGATGCGAATTTGATGGGTGAATGTCTCATTCTTTCTTGTAAATGTGTGTTTGGTTTATCTTTCTTAGTATATAGCCTTTTCTTTGAAAAAAAATTATCCACCGATAGATTTAGATTTAAAGTGTCTAAGACATAATACATAGTCAAGTAAAATCTCATTTACAAACTCAACTGCTTTTAATATGAGCACTACAATAATACATCCAAATTCATTGGATTAGACCCATTGACATCAAAGGTATCAACTTGTACAACCTTTTTCTTCAAACAACAATAAAACTACTTTTTTAGAGGAAGTGAATGTTAGTGATCTTTTTTTATTTGAAAAAGAATGGTAGGAGGCTCATTCTTGCAAAAAAAATTCCTTATAATTATTTGTTTTTACAAAAACTCTCTCTTCACTATGTTTTTACAAAAACTCTTACTCATTCATGTTCAAATTAGTACGATTTTCTCTCTTCACTCAAACAAAATATATGTTTCCACTACTTTCTCCATTGATCTTAACATTGAACCCCATACATATTATCAAGCTTTTAAGCATCTGTGTTGGCAAAATGCGATGAAAGAGGAATATGACGCTCTCATGAGTAATAACACTTAGTCTCTCGTTTCATGTCCTACTAATGTTTATCTTGTTTGTTGTAAGTGGATTTTCAAGATCAAGCAACACTCAAATGTCTCCATCGAACGTCACAAAGCTCAGTTAGTGGCACAAGGATTCAGTTAACAAGAAGGTGTTGATTTTTTGAGACATTTAACTCTGTCATTAAATTGACTACAATTCGTCCATTTCTCTCGAATGCTCTCTCTAAGAAATAGTGTATCCCACATCTCGATATTAACAATACTTTCCTCAATGGCGACTTATTAGAGGATGTATACATTAAGAAACCAATAGACTTTGAGGATACTCCTAATCATGTCTGCCAGTTACACAAGGCAATTTATAATCTCAAGCTTGCCCAGCGGGTTTGGTTTACCAAGCTAAAATATTACTTTGTCACTCGCATATTTCGCGTTTGCCATTCTGACACATTTTTGTTTGTTTATGCTTTTTTCTCTATTTTAATCTACATTCTTCAACGGTTCATCACATAATTAAATTGAGTATATGTTCTCATAAACTTTGGTACTCTACATTATTTTTCTCTTGGGATTGCAAATCAAGAGAGTTCACACTAGGCTTACATTGTCACAAAGGGGCTACATTCAAGACGTTCTTTCCTGTAGTAACATGTCCACCCCTACCCCGGTATCTACTCCAGCCAACCCTCATTCTTGGCTCGTTCCTTGGGGTGACCCATTTTCTTATCAAAAGTTGTTTTAGCTGGTTATTAGCTCTCTCCAATACACCACTATTATTCGTCCTAATATTACTGTATCGCCAATCGAGATTTCTAATTTATGCACGCTCCCACTATTATTTACTAGGAAGTGGTCAAACGGATTTACGGTACTCGAATGGGACGTTAAATCACTGCCTACATTTCACACGAACGACGTCAACTTCTTTTGGATTTTTAGATGTCGGATGGGTCTCAAAAAGTGATGATAGTCCCTCACAATATGGTTTTGCCATCTTCCGTGGCTCAAATATAATAAGTTGGATTTTTTGAAACCAACAGTCGCTCGCTCGCTCTAGTACTGAAGCAAAATATTGGTCTTTTGCTTATATGTTGTTGAGTTGAGTTCTTGTGGCTCAAGCAACTTGTTTCCGATCTTCAGACTCCTATCAATAATCCTCCTCTGTTGCTATATGATAATGTTGTTGTCATTTTCGCGAGCAATAATCCACTCATCAACACACGTTTCAAACACATATTTATTGAATTTTCGTTTCATTTGGAAAAAAGTTGAATCTGGAGAATTTAAGATTTGTTGTGTTTCCTCTATTCACAACTGATTGATACATTCACCAAACCTCTCGTTAAAGACTGCATTGCTCTTGTTCGAAACAAGCTGCAAGTTCGTCTCGTCCTTTAGCTTGCCAAGGAGTATTAACGGTGTTCGTCCCACCATTATAGAATACATCCACAACATCTTTAACAAACTCAAAGTCTGCACCTAGTCATCTAGAATGATTTAAGTGGTGCCATGTATAGCTATATGTAATCTGTAGTTATTTTGTCCTTTATATAGCTATGTAATTTATAGTTGCAATTAATACTAAAAGCACAACTTCCTTTACGTAGTAGAATAAGAATATTACGTAATTATTCAAAAATATTAAAATATTTAATATGTGTGGGCACAGTTTGGGGATCAGAAATATCTTTAAAGCACAGGCACATACTAGAACAATGTTGAGATTTAACAAAAGGAACACATATATGAAATATAATATGACTATTTGATTATTAATTAAAAATAGCACAAGAGTAACGAAAGAGAAATATCATTAATTAAGCTCAAAAAGTAGTAAACATGAGCGTCTATCGATGACAGTTACATCAACTTGGAAACAAAATGCAGAGGAAGTAAAATCGAAAACATAAAATATGTACACAATCCTCTGGTGTACAAAGATACATATATAGAAACACAACATGCACGATTCCAGATCTCGCTGAATTAAGCTGATCAAACAGAGGATTGTACCGTTTTCTTTGTTAGCCAGCCGTTCATTCAGTTAAACCGGGCACTGAGCCACCTGAACCGCCCGGTCCGGTTTCGCCACCTCCGCCCCGCAACTGCCCACTTCCACCACGGTCTGCGGCTGATCTGTCACTGCCTGATTGGGTATTTCGACGGCCAGGGTCGGAGAGGTCTTGACGGCGGCGGGTTTGAGGACGTCGTCGTGGACGGTCTCCGGCAGCTTCATGTCGTCGCCGTCAACAGTCTTGGTGGCAACTGGTCCCTTGTTCTTCCGGTAGATTGCGTATAGGATTATCTGAGCCATTGAGAAGATAAATCCCAGAATGTTTGGAGCCTACAAAACATTAAATAATTGTTAAGCACTTTCTAAGATCGGTAAAAAATGGGATTTTATTTATTTAATAACTAAATATTTATACTCACCGCAATGTACATGTCTTTGAGGAAAACGCCGTAGAATAGCCAGCTAAAAGCACTCAACAAAAGAGTGAATGATAGCCAAAAAGGCATGAACTCAACGCTCTTTGTCCGAATTACTTGTTTCTAAGAAAATCAATAACAAAATTAATCAATACTTATAATAACCAGATATTATAGTGTCAAGTTTAAGATGTTTATCATTAAGTACTTACGATGATGCTCAAAGGAGCGCCGAAAACACTTGCAGAAAGCGCTACACAAATCCAGCCAAGAGCTCGGATTCGGCTTTCCCCTTTTGTTAGAAATTGGGTAAGAAGAAGAATCGCCCCGAACACGCCCAAGTTTATGATTGCAACCAGCTTCACTGCTGTTGCCTTCACTCACATTATTGATGGATGAATCAATTAGTGATTTTGGTTTAGGGCAAAATTAGATGCTAGATAGGGACAAGGGGCCCCACAAAATAAAAATCAAGTAGATAGGTACGTACCCTTGGTTTCTTAGGGGCGTAGGTGACGAAAATGGCGATGTAAACAACCTCAATGACACAGCCGATGGAGTTGATGGTGATGAGGAGGGAAGCGTTAGTCTTGGCCATTGCATAGTAAATCCAGAGCATGGCGCTGAACAGCGCCACTATGTACGGGAATGATTGAAACCCTTCTGTCGATTTCTTCCTTATCACTCGTATAAATGTCGGCCTGTACGTAGTTCACAAATAAAAACACCATGTATATATTAATGATGAGTATCTCTCTCTCTATATATATATAGCGTTACGAAAATGGACAAATTAAGGGGAATATTGAAGAGAATTACAGTGGAGATATGTACACCCCAAAAGAGATAATGTTTCCTAAGAGGCCAAAGACGAAAGCCCATGGGTTTGCTGTGGAGATGAAAGTCATTATTGTATAATGAGATGGAGGTTGTTGAATAGGGAAGGTTTGAGATGTTTAGAGAGCTCTCTCGAGATCTGGTTTTTGTCGTGCTTTCACCAATACACAAAACTCACTTTATATAGGGGTCGACAAAGAGAAGAGAACATCAATTTGCATGAATGATTGCATACGTAACGTGGCATATACTTATACTAGTACAAAAAAACATTATGCACCCACTAATATCACAATGCCACACAACAACAATCATCTCCCTCCACAAACTCCACCACCACCTTTATTTTATTTTTATTTTTAAGCTTGTATATATTTTTCATCAGCAAATTAAAAAAATTCATTGTTTTAAACAAATTTTTAAAAAATTGTGTTATTGATTTTTGAAGACTTTTGTCATCATTAAGAGAGAATCAAAATTCGAACTCAGATCTTTATCACTTAACTTAATTTATGTAGCTACGTATGTTGTTGATGATGATGATGATAGGGGTATTTATGATTGTGGGAGTTGCGTATGTTATGTAATGTGTGTTTCCCTTTGATGTTGATGAAATAATGTACAACAAGGCAACGCCCCTTCCACGTGACCTCCTCCTAGACCACTGTCTTTTTTTCTCATGGACCCATTTCTCACATCTTGTCTCTCGCCCCGTATCGTCTTTATTTTCTCACTTTCTTTTAACGTGTTATATATGTATTTTAAATTATGGGTGAGCTTTTAGCCGTTATCATCTCAAATTCGGCACTACGTACAATCATTCACTGCAACATATAGGAGCACACTCAATAATGTATGACTAGTTGGTATCTATATTGCATATGGAAGATAATTATGTTCAAATTAAGATGAAGTTTGGAGAGTTACAAATGATCTTCTTTCACTCTTAAGACCAAATAAACGATAGATAATAATATAATTTGTAACAAAAACATGCACGATTCTTTTCTGTGATAGGTGTAGTGGATTTATTGGTGGAGAAGAATCATTTTTAATATATACATGTACGTATAATTTTATTTATTTTCATTCTTTACAACACCTCAAGGATAAGATTTTCCAAGGTGTATTCTTTATTTCATTATTTACTCAACACCATTATCATCCAAATTATTATTATTATTATTGGGTTTTTGTCCTCTACTTGGGTATATATTGATTATCTCAATTATTTGGATATTTTCTCATCAAAATCCAGATGACGTCATCAATGAGTGCACGTGTGATGCACACACATCACAAGTTCTTGTTTTGGCAAAACAATTTAACTTGTAATTTTATTTTTCCTTGTTTGGAGGTTTAGTTTCTCATTCGTACAAATCAGCAAATAATCAATGAGTGAGAGTGACATAATCCGTACAGTAAGTAACAGCTACAACACAGTCAGAGACTACAAATATTTTGATGGTTTTTGTTGAAATTACTTTTCAACCACATGCTACGCTTCCATGTTTGGTTCTGAAGTTGATTTCTGTTGTGAAGTGGCAAAAAATGTATATTTACTTATTAATAGGTGATCATATGTATTAATAAGCCCAACAGATCTTTCCCTAAACGAGGAATTAACAAGGTTACATTAATACATTGTAGGACAGTTTGAAAATTAAAATTATAGATTATGACCCGTTTAAATAAACGCTAATTTAGATATATAAACAAGTTTACGAAGTGGTGACAAAAAAGTGTGACACTAATCCTTGCCTCACAAGCTAAGAGGGTGGATATTAAGTCGAAACTTAGAGATGTTTGTTAATGAGGCGTCGATCTGTAATTCTAAAACTTGACTTATAATTATGTTGAGTTTCATTTATTTAACTACTCAAGTGAAAACTCTAAATACATTATGAGATATTAATTGATACATCATATCACGTAGACGCGACTTTAACACCATAATTTATCTTTTATTTTTAAAGTTTAAAGTTTCAAACAAAATAAGATTCTAAGAAATTTTTAATTGTTTACGAATATGAGATTTAAAATTCTGATAAGTAGTAGTGACAAGATATCGAACACTAAGTTGTAATATTTGGTTCGACAACTTGCTTAATCACATATAACAAAAAGTAAATAAACGATTAACAGAGGACACACAATATGTTTACGCAGTGCGGTGCAACATCACCTACATCCGGGGGCACTGTGCCAGTGGAAATGTTTTCACTATACGGTAGTCGATAGTACAACTCAAGCATCAACTGGTTATCACACAAACCATTGTCCTAGCTATTATTACTACACATGAACACATAGACCAGGGACTCCCCTGAATTTGAGAACGCCTCAATTCCACTCTTCAAGCAAACGCCTATGCTTGGTTTATCGTTGTCTTCAACAATATTCGTGAATCTTCAATCACGCAAAGCACAATACCCTAATGGATCAAACACTCAATCTCCTCGAATGATGTTTGTCGAAGCACACCGTTCTTAACAAGACATACAACCTCCAAACACGCTAGTCCAACACGCTTAAGAGCTCTGAATATTTGCACAGAAGAACGTCCAAGCTGCTAAGAGGGAAGCCTCCGCTTTTATAGCAGCTACACAAGTCTTAAGGGTTTCGTAACCCTCAAGGAGAACGATTTAATATAGGAAAGAATTCCTATGCTGCCACGGATCTTGAAAAGAAAATATTGCCACCACAATAAAGGAATCTTGTAGACGCGTTTTCTGCATAGCTGGAAGTTTTCTTAATCCATACATACTCGAATTCTTCTTAGACACGTTTATGAGAAACAAACAGGGAAGATCGAAAACTTTCCTAAAAATTGAGCGCCCGATGTCGTTCTAAAAGTCTGCAACATGTTGTTCGACATCTTTTCTTGTAGTAAAAAACAATGACAACGCCAAACGTAATAACATGATTAAATAATAGAAAAAAAACAAACCAGTAAACTTTTCTCTTTCCTGGGTGGTTTGTGTTAATTTGTCACCTGACTTTTGTAATATTTAATTGAATTATACATTTACACAGTAAGAAGTAAGAAATATCTAATTCAATATGTACATAGGAGGGATATGGTTCCAAACCTTCCGCTGTTTCCATCAATGGTAGAAAACATTCAATTGACCCATCAATTTTTTGATTAAAAGACCATGTAAAAGCTAATCAACACAGTATCTTAGAATATATTACATTTGCTTGGCCGCCACGTGAAAATTTCGATCTAAATATATTAATATTATGATAAATAAAATGTCATGATTTTAAAACGAATAAGTAATTAAAACTCTCAAAGTTTTGAAGATGATACTCCAACAGTTTGAGACACGTACACACTTTAAAAAATAGGTTACAAATTTAAACATTATGTTGGGTTCATAGAATGTGAAGAGCTCTAAGTAGAATAAGAATACTATATAATTATTCAAAAAGAAAACCCTCAAAGACGATTAAGAATAAGTTTAAAAAATAAAATAAAACTGTAACTTAAATATCACATCAGTATAACCAAGTATAACTAACTAACCAGTTTGAGCATGACCCTAATGATTCACATTGCTAGCTCCCTGGCTTTAGACCAGGTTTCGAGGATCGGCATGGGTAAATAGTGAAAGTGATGTAATATTAAAAAAAATATAATCAACTATATTCAACTATTTTTTCCACTTTATTACACTTGGCCAAAATCAGTTAAATTTTATGTTGAAATTAAAAAATTGTCTTTTAATACTTTTCAAAATATAACTCAATCTCTAACCCCCAACCTTAATCCCTAACCCAATTTTAATCCTTAATCTAACATTAAAAGACACTACCCCCTAACATATGCATGTCGTCTTCAACCACTAAATATGGTGATGACAGTGATGAAGATGAGCAAAGAGAGAAATGTCAAGTGGCCAAAATTGATGAGATTGAGAAAAAATAGAACCATATCATTTACATCAGATAATAGCCGCATAAATACTCACAAGTTCAGACTCAAGTCGATTAGATTATTCGTGACATCATATAAATTTTATACAATTATGCCAAATATATCAAGACGGGCACAAATAATACTAAGATATAAAATATAATTAATCATATCTTAAGTATTTAGTGTTTTATTTTGTTTTTCAATACGTGTATATATTTTGAGCACTCTTCACATGTCTTATAAGAAATATGTTGGTTAGATTAAGTTGAATATTCATTTCTATGAATATGAAAGCCGTATATTGGAGGGGATGGAGGACCCATCGATAGTAGGACACTTGAATCGTCAATGGTTGTTCGAAGATAAGTTTTGCCAAAACAAGTGTTTCTTCTTCTTTCTTGCATTTGGTGCTTTGAGTGAGAGGTGAATAGGCCATTTTAATAAGAGAAGAGCTTTATTGAGTGGCCATTAATGGTTATGGAGGGACGTATTTATTTTTCCTATTTTAATTCTCTTTTCTTTCGCACTCTATACATACATATCTTCTTGTTCCCCTCACTTTCCTTCATTTTTATTTCTCAGTTTTCACGTTGTTGGGGACTTAGTGGAACACTCCGTGAACCATTTTGCATCATTCCTTTTATTCATATTTTTCTTTTTCTCTTTGTGTAATTTAAACCTTTTTAGAGCCCCTGTCGTATATAACGTGCTTAAATTATTTCAGACACACCCATACAGGCTTAATATTGCCACTTGACAAGTTCAACAAAATTGTGAGAAGCCTAATAAAAGTTTGAAAATAAAGAAGAGATATGTAAATACCCCAACACGACTCGAAACCGAAATATGATTCACATTGATCAAAAAATAAGAAGAAAATAATGCATCATGCAGGTATCTAAATCTTATAGGTAAAAAATAATATGACTGCAAATGATAGAATATGGAAAATAAATACCCAGATGTCATTTCTAATTGTGAGAAATAAGTAAAAATTTCAAATAATCATAAGTAATATTCACAGGTTTGATGTTTCTTTCCATCCTCTAAACTATGGATTACGCAGAGGCCTTAATTGGGCCATATAGACAAAAGCCATAGGATAAGAATGGGCCTTTAGTGACGTCACGGGGCATTTCCACAAGGCCCGCTTTCTAGGGATCTCGTTTCTGTTAAATGACCGACCAATCAAAGTCTCGATATTAACTGTGACACCCATCAAGTTTCGAGGATTAGCGCTTTTGCCCCCGAAACTGTTCTACTTTTTCTCTCAACCCCACTTGTCTGTACTTTCTATTTGCACTTTTGCCCCCACTACCCTCCACCATGTCCACTGAATTCCCAATCCTCACCTTTGTTCCTGTTATTTTGGATTACACCCGACCTCACTCATCCTTGCTTTACAATTATTAATATCTTCTTAAACAGTACATGAGATTGAAATGGATTATCTCATTTGTAAATTGGGATGGCTTAACTTAACAATTAAAAGCTCAAACTTATTAGTTGAACTTATACAAACATTTTATATTTCCCACTTTACGTGGATCACAATATCAGATTTGCAGGGGAACAGAGTCACAGGGAGAGGATGTTGAATTTTTAGTTGTGGAGGTCGCCCCAATATATACGACCCATTTTATATGGTATCAGAAGGGGGCGATTTGGGCTTGTGTTGTTGGTCCTTGCCTCTCCTTGTGGCTCAGCTTCATTGTTAGCCCGATATTGTGGTCCACGTAAGTGAAGAAATAAGTCTGCGCGCAAAAAGACACAACATACTATGATCTATGAAGGGGGAGTGAGTTGATAAAGCCCACGTGTAGAATACACGTGAAGTATAGAATTTTGAGAATATAAAGTCACGTATGAAAAAATACAAAATAAAAATGGTGTATATAAATAAAAGAGTAAAATCTAACTAATAAGAATGAGATTTTAGTTGTGGAGGCAGACCCAAAATATACTACTAAAAATATTGAATACACACAGTCGATCATTTAAATATACTAGACAACCATGAGAATTTGGAGAGATGGATTAGGATATTTAGGAGATAATGTTACATATGCAGAAATAATATATGGGGTCTTGAGTAGTTGGATATCAACAATATATAAATGCAGCAATATGAGGGGAATTCAAGGGGAGTCACTAACAAAACAAGGATCTTATGGTGATCTGCATTTGGGATTATAGACCTTTATAATATAAGATATCATCATTGGCAACTTTACCAACATAAAATAAAATTAAAGTAATGTAATGTATTAATAAAGCATATCAATTACGAACTTACTAATAATCGGCTCCAAAAGTTTCTGCATTTCACTTCCAAAAACATCCCAAAATTCACTTTTTAATTATTTACTTATGTACTATATTTGACGAAGAGAAAAGATTGTACGTGCACGAGCAATATTTTCAAGCATCCAATTATAACTTGGGTGTTTAGGGTAAATACTAAAGTATTCAATTATATATAACGTACAGTTAAAAGTACGTATTAGGGAGATTCGAGTCTTACTTAGTTAGGAGGAACACTTAGAGAAAGCTCATACACACATTGCATTTGACTCAAAAGACTAGTCTACTGGGTTTATGATCCAATGTGTATATAAACCTTCCTTATACTCAATACTCTTCCGCTGTGAGACTTTGAACTCACATGTGGACATAACAATCTCCCCCTCCACATTGAGTCTCATCACATCTGGCTGACTCCCTCTAAGCCCACACATTTTACCTTGATCTACTCTCCCAAAAGGGTCATTTTCATCATATCTGAGTGATGTGGGTTCATCGGATTTCACATCAACACTGTTTTACCCACATTTAGTGCCTAATTTTCCCTTGTTACTCGGCTTTTAAAGCCCTATTTGTACTACTTTACGCTTTCGGGTATGTTTAGTACACATGTGCAGGATTTGGGTGAAAAAGAAAGAAAAATAGACAAAAAAGACTAGTTGGAGCATCGTGACCAAGGAGGTGGCGATCGCCACACAAAAAGGAATGTGGCGATGGTGTGGCGATCATGTGGCAATCGCCACAACCATGGTGGCAATGACGTGGGGATCGCCATATCTATAAATACCAAGCTCGTCCTAATCTGAAGACACACAATTTTAAGGCAACACCCACTATTTCAGATCTGTTTCTAGATGATTTTGAAGCCTCAATCTCCATCACCTATCACCAAGAACGCGAAGCTAGCAAGGAAGCATCAATTGAAGGGTATAGTTGAAGATTGCAAGCATTCGATCTAATCCTTAGTGATTAGAGTTTGCTTGTTCATCTTCCATTCTTGAGCTCTTACTTTTTTTTCTTCTAGCTTCTTGTATTTTGCACTATGATTATAGGTTAAAAACTCAAATCATGGGTGCTAGACTTATGACGATTGGTGTTTGATTATATATTTACTTTTTAATTGAAATTATGCATGAACTTATTATATCTTGCTTTGTAATTATACTCGTGTTAAATTAGCTACTTAATACTTGTTATTTGAGTTCGAGATTGATCCCGAGAGGGAAAATTGAGAATTGACTGTAAGTAAGATTAAGGAATCAGTCTCTTGGAGTCGATTCCTTGATTCGAAAATCGCTATTTGTATTGATGTGGAGGATTAGATTTAATTCCCGAGAGGCTTGCCTAATATGAAATTAGGCACTACCCAATGCTGAGAGGCGGGTAGTGTAATTATAGCGTAGGCCTAATAAAATTGCATGATTGAGATTAGCTGGTAAATCTTGGATTGATACTGAGTCGTCGGTCTAGGACCCGTGATTGCTAGTTAATTGTTTACAAAACTTATCCATCTCACCTACATGTTTGTTACTTGTTACTAATTACTATTGCCTGAATTGTCACAAACACACACAACTACAAAATATGTCTTTTAGACTTTCCTCATTTATTTCTTCACAATTTGAGTATAAGTTATTTGAAGACAAAACCCTAATTTTGATCCTTGTGGAAATCGACCAGGATTCTAGGCGGAAATACAAATTTACTTGATCGACTAACGACGCCTCACTGCGTCTCATTACCGAGCCTCACCATGAGAGGGTCCAACTCATGGTCCCGGTCTTACCGGCCATAGGAGTACCCGACCCACTTAATTAGGAGACTCTATTGAACTAAGGCTCTGCTACCACTGTTGGGGAGATCCGGGCCTTACCTAGGAGGAATACCCAAGGAAAACCCATACACACATTAGAGCCCACATTTAACCCAAAAGACTAGTCTAGTGGGTCTAGGGTTCAATGTGTATATAGACCCTACTTATACTCAATACTATTTCGATGTGAGGCTTTGAACTCACATGTGGACATAACAGTATGGTATACGTGCCCTCAATCCATTAGGACATTGTGATTGGAACTTATATCCATTGAAATTGAATTACCATGTAAATGACTAACTCAACTAAATTCTTAAATTTATGTGATAATAAAATAGAGTATATTATTGAATTGATGGTTTGCCCAAAGGGACTATTACAATATATATAGGTTGCAGGTTCCTAGGGTTACAGTACGAATAGAAAAGTCTATTTTTTATATATATATACAATTAACACACACCCTCAAACTTAAGGTGGTCTTAACAAATTAAGTTTGGAAACTAGAATATTGAACCATCCATGAATCAGGGGCTTTGTAAGGATAGCGCAGCAGTCTGATCATTAGAGGAGACGGCACATAGAGTGATAGTGCCTTGATTGAGGTAATGGCGGACAAAATGATCACCATTTTCTATATGTTTGGTGCGTTCATGGAACACGTCATTATGAGCGATCTGGATAGTATTGCGGTTGTCACAATGAATAGAAATAACCGAGCTGTGAACAATGCCCATGTTATTAAGCAACCAACGTAGCTAGAGGAGTTTAGAGGTAGTGTCGGCAAGAGCCCGATATTATGCCTCTGTACTAGAACGGGCAACAATCGTCTACTTCTTACTTCGCCAAGAGATTAGAGATGTGCCAAGAAAGAAGCAGTATCCCGTAATAGAACGCCGGTCAGTAGGATCACCGGCCCAATCTGCGTCAGAGAATGCATGTAATACCATAGGTGCTTCACATGAGAAGTGAAGACCATGAAACAAGATTTTCTCATCCATTCAGCTGAAATTCAGACAAATCAGAATGAATAAGATCAAAAGATTCAGCTGAAATAGAATTATTATTTGAAAAAGGTAACGTATGATGTTTGGCTAACTGACAAGACACACAATCACTAAATTTACCGGAAATAAAACCTAATGAGCCATTAGAGACTAAACGATGCAAAGGCTGGGAAGAAACATGACCAAGGCGTGCATGCCAGACATCTGCAGAGACAACAACAACACACTAAGATGAAGATGGTGACAGAATATGTAAACCTGTGAGCTCGAACAAGCGACCCGTCTTACGATCTGTCCCATAAATTTGTCCCGTCAGTGGATCCTGCACAGAGACAGAAGAGGAAATGCCAGAAAATATGACATCAAGACCTAAATTACACAACTGACCGACATACACAAGATTAAGAGATAGTTTGGGAACAAGTAATGTGTTTGGAAGAGAGAACTGTGAAGTAAACACAGTGCCAGAATGTGATACATATATGATCGAGTTATCAGCAGTATGAATGGCAGGTGAATGTTTAATTGGTTTAATATGAGAAAACAATGATGAATGTGGACTCATATGATTAAAGCATGCGGAATCCATATACCAAGGTCTCGAAGTACCTGACATGACCGATGGGGAATGATTACCAGAATAGGAAGCGATTAACGCCCGTCTGAGAGCCTGGAGATCAACCTTACTGAGTAGAGTGGTCATATCAAGAGAATCAGCACATGTATGAGGAAGATATAAGGGGGAGCAGCAACAACAGTAGTCCTTGTTTGAGATACAGGGTTTTGAGAACCATGCCATTCCTTTCCTTTGGAGGGCATTATTGGGATTCTAATATCCAACGACCAATTTGTTTGCAATAATTACACCGTTTCTTCCTCGAAAAATGATTTGTTTGAGAAGAGGTCTGGTAATGTGAAGAGTTCTTATTCTTCTCGTTACCAGAACTTGCATTAGTGGTGGCAAAAACTGCATCAACATGACGATGAGATAACATACCCGTAAGACGAGTCTCTTCATATATGAGTTCAGAGACAACTGCTTCAAGTATGAGTAAAGGATCTTTGTGTAATAAGGAGCTGCGAACAACCTCAAATTCAGAGCGGAGAGCCTGGAGAAATTGCATAACTCTGAGACGATCCTGATATTCAGAAAAAATAGTGGAATTGGCAGAGTTTGTCCATTTAGGTTCAGATGCAACCAATTGATCCCAAATACCCCGCATTTGAGATAAGAACTCAGAAACAGATTGTCCAGATTCTTGCTTTAGCAGATGAAGACGGCCAATAAGTTGGTACTGGTGAGCAACATCTGTGGTAGAGTAGAGTTTCTCTAAATGCTTCCAGACCTCTTTTGTATTGTCAAAAAGACCGAAGTGAGATTTAACAGACGGACTGTAGGTGTTGCGGAACTAAGTATTTGGTGATTCTTACTATCCCACTCATCAAACCGATCATTAAAGACTTCTTGAGGTTCATCCTTATCTTTAAGAGAAATAATAATATCACCAGTCACATATCTCCATAGTTTTCTGCCGCGAAGAAAACTAGATATCTTCTTAGCCCATAACACGTAATTAAAGCCATCAAATAGCATGGAGATAGGTTTTAAAATATCTGATTTTTCCATTACAAAAAAAATTGAAAATGTGAGGAAAAAAATATAAAATCAAATAAAAATTCTGGAATTTGCAGTCAGCGGCGCGTGTGGCGGCGCGTGAATCTCACGCACGGCTGGGGAAGACGATGTCTGCACATAAACGCCGGAAAAGACCTTCTGAAGGTGGAAGCGCTGGCGGTGAGGTAAACAAGAGGCCCGAAGTCGTCAAATCGAGCGTCCCGAGAGTAGATATGTAATGGGACGATATGGCTGGAGCGGAGGTCGCCGGCGGCCTGAGACGGGGCAGAAGGGCCGAAGTCAGAGCTGGGAACGTGCACTTGCCGGCGGTGAGAAGAATCGACGCTTGGAACGTCGAACGTTGTGCGTTCGTGCTCGCGTCAGTGCGTCCCGTCGGTGGTATGGTGCTGGTCTGGCTCTGGTCACGTCGGCAGTCGTCGCGCTAGTCACGTCGGCGATCGGCGTGTCGTCGGCGTTGGTCTCCGGCACAGCAGAGGGAAATTAGGTTTTGGAAAGCAGTGTGGGTTTCTCTGCGTATTTGATCAATTCCTCACAAGGAAGCAATTAGGTTTTGGACCTATATTGACTCTGATACCATGATATAATATAGAGTATATTATTGAATTGATGATTTTCCCAAAGAGACTATTACAATATATATATATATATATATTTAAGTTATAGGTTCCTAGGGTTACAGTACGAATAAGAGAAAAAAAGGAATATATATATATATATATGTACAATTAACATTATAATTAAACGATGAATTATAATTTTATACTCTAACATTATAAATTTGAAAGTAAAAAATAATTTGAAATTAAAATGAATCAATAGTTTTCTTCTTCTTGCCCCAAAAAGTTTGAAAGCAACTCTATTAAACAAATATTTTATACGTATAAAAGTTTTGAGTTTGAGACTCACACAAATAAAACTCATATTCCTTATCGTAAAGCTCCTTAAAAGATGATCGATATGGTGCAGAAGACTAACATTTTATGTTGTGCGGTTTGAAGAGTGAAATCGATCTCCTGGTATGTCTCATTCCCATTGTTCTTACATGAACTTGAACTCGTAATCTTCATGTCACAAGTTTAGTTACTTAAGTAAATAATCAAATTTTTATGCAAGATAATGGCTAGAAATCAAATTTTGGTGGTGAAAAGAGTTAATCATGAAAATAATAAAGTAACTTGTTTAACTAAATTTTTTTCTAGGAAATAATTGTTTTAATTAATCTTGCAATGTTCAAGATGGAAATTGTACTCCACGTGACTTTTAATCTACTACATTGTACTTCAAAGTGAGTCTGTAAACTAATTTTTCTTAAATGAAAAGAAATAAGTGTCACATTACAGTCTAGACAGGACCGTTGTTTTAGATTTAACATAGCCTCAAAATTGATGTATATTATTAGGCCTAAGAAATTTTATTTCAACCGACCCACACAATATCAATGCAAACTAACAATAATATCAATGTACTATTTCATTTCATGTACATTTTGCCTAAATTTTCTTTCCAACCTAACCTCTTCTATTAAAGAGTCTATGCAAGCATCTTTATTTGCAACTCTTCGTTATTCACAATTTCTTTTAATAAATCGTATGTTAATCATGCGTGACTAATCGTGTTAACATAATCAATCGGCCATTAAAGATGTAACGATCTTGTGTACCAACTTCTCATACTTCAAGTCAGATCATACAATTTTTTCTAGATCTTCTCTCCTTTGTCTGTTCTATCACATCATTTGATTTAAAACTGGGAACATGTTCTTGAATTCTTAATGATGTTAATTTGGTACCCCCAAGGCCTTCTGATCTATTTCCTAATTTTATTACTTCATTCTAGTTCAATGTAAATCTTCTAGTTAATCAAAAGATTGAAATATTGTAGATACTTTCTATTTTAATTAAGTGAGAAACGTTTCAATGTAACTTTACGAAAATGAGATTTCCCAATAATTTTTTAAGATGATAATTCATTTTATTTATTTTATATTTCAATTTAGGGAAGACAATGGTGTGGATTTGGGGGGTTAAGTGGCTTTGGGTTAAGAGGCTCTAGCTCGGTAGTAGAGACTCATTTTTCAAAAATTAGGAATATTTTGGTTTATTTACATAAAATTTTATCCCATTACTAATGGATTGAAATGAAAGAATAATAAAGAGTGTCATTTAAAAATTTAAAATAGTGAAGTGTTTATCGTGTTTAATTTAACTGTAACTATGATTTCTCCATCTCTTATATAACAATAATTATTTTAATTCTCTCTCTTTTTTCAATTGGATGGCATTTTTGCAATTTTGAAAAGTAAAAGTCATGAAGTGATGTTTTCGTTTATTTATTATGTTTTATTATAAATGATACAAAAAACTGAATTGATACCCTTGAAATTATACTATATATATATATATAATATAATATAAACTCACCCAAAGTGTTTAAACGTCCAAACCAATGTATAACCGTTGGATTTGAGATGCGTGTTATTGCGACACGTGTCAGTTATACAACGTCGCATTACATGTTATACATTACTTCAATTTTGCACAGGTCCAATATGTTATACAACATTGCACTACATGTTCTACAAAATTATACAACATTGCACTGCATGTTATACAGCTTGAACGTTTGGACATTTTCTCATAGTTTGTATTTAATAACTGTGCTATATATATAATTAAGAAATCGAAAACAAAAGATTCGTACACACAAATTGTCTCGAGTACAAACCTTTATTGCTGCGGAGATATAGAGAGACGACAAATATAGAACATGAGATCGATGCAATTCAAATTTGTGGTCTAACTGAAGCTGTACAAACAGAGGATTTGCTGTTTCCTTTGTTATAGCCAGCCGTTAGTTTAGTTAAACCATCTGAACCGCCCGGTCCGGTTTCACCACCACGGTCTGCGGCTGAGCCGGTACCGCCACCACAACCGCCGCCGGAGGCGCGTAAGTGGTCTTGACGGCGGCTGGTTTGAGGACGTCGTCGTGGACGGTCTCCGGCAGCTTCATGTCGTCGCCGTCAACAGTCTTGGTGGCAACTGGTCCCTTGTTCTTCCGGTAGATTGCGTATAGGATTATCTGAGCCATTGAGAAGATAAATCCCAGAATGTTTGGAGCCTACAAAACATTAAATAATTGTTAAGCACTTTCTAAGATCGGTAAAAAATGGGATTTTATTTATTTAATAACTAAATATTTTTACTCACCGCAATGTACATGTCTTTGAGGAAAACACCGTAGAATAGCCAGCTAAAAGCACTCAACAAAAGAGTGAATGATAGCCAAAAAGGCATGAACTCAACACTCTTTGTCCGAATTACTTGTTTCTAAGAAAATCAATAACAAAATTAATCAATACTTATAATAAACAGATATTATAGTGTCAAGTTTAAGATGTTTATCATTAAGTACTTACGATGATGCTTAAGGGAGCCCCAAAAACACTTGCAGAGAGCGCTACACAAATCCAGCCAAGAGCTCGGATTCGGCTTTCTCCTTTTGTCAGAAATTGGGTAAGAACAAGAATCGCTCCGAACAGGCCAAAGTTTATGATTGCAACCATCTTCACTGCCGTTGCCTTCACTCACATTATTGATGAATCAATTAGTGATTTTGGTTTAGGGCAAAATTAGATGCTAGATAGGGACAAGGGTTCCCACGAAATATAATTAAGTAGCCAGGTGCGTACCCTTGGTTTCTTAGGGGCGTAGGTGACGAAAATGGCAATGTAAACGACCTCAATGACACAACCGATGGAGTTGATGGTGATGAGGAGGGAAGCATTAGTCTTGGCCATTGCATAATATATCCATAGCATGGCGCTAAACAGTGCCACTATGTATGGGAATGATTGAAACTCTTCTGTCGATTTCTTTTTTATCACTCGAATAAATGTCGGCCTGTTGTTTAAAAGATGAACCCCAAATATTATTATTAATATCTCTATAAGTAATGTGCCGAAAATGGACAAGGGCAACGAAGAGAAAGAGAGCTTACAGTGGAGATAGGTACACCCCAAAGGATATAATGTTACCTACAATATTGACACCATTAAATATCTTCGCTCCAGAATCATATATTCTAGGACAAATACAATATATGTGTGTTTTAACCGTTGGATTGGACGACATCAGTTGTTTTTTGGAATTCGGAAAAAAACATACCTAAGAGGCCAAAGACGAAAGCCCATGGGTTTGAGGTTGAGATGAAAGTCATTTTTCCCTCTCGAGATGTTCTCTGTTTTCAGAGTGGTGTTTTGAGCAATAAACGAAGCTCACTTTATATAGGGGACGTACGAGAAGTGGAAGAGAAAGAGAAAATGAATTTGCATGAGGGATTGCTTACGTGGCATATTATATGCACTCACTAATTGACACCACCTTTTTTTATTTCTCTTTTGTTTCTAATATTATTGATGACCTCGTACGTACGTAGCTTCGCATATTGTTGGTATTGTGGTAAATATTTACGTTTGTGCCACTTGCATATGCTTCTTTATTTGCTTTTCTTCTATTTCATTGATCAATCTCGTCCAATCCTCAAAAAGCAAACGCCCATTCTATACATATATATATATATATATATATATATATATATATATATATATATATGTGACCTCCAATCCTCTCCTCCCAGTCGACCACTGTCTTTTTTCTCCCGTGTGAGCTAATATTGGTCTATGAAATACAAATCTATGTGAAAAATCACTTTCAAGTCGATTAACATGTGAACGTTTCAGATACGTATACAAATTAAAGTGATGACAATAATTCTTAAACCCATTACAATGCAAACTAAATTGAGATTCACGTGTGCCCATATATACATAGACAGAGAAGAAATCCGCTATATATACCAAATTCTTGTGTTCAAATGCCCGAAATGTGAAATGTGTAGTGTAAAGTTATAGAACCATGTAGAATGTGTAGTGCAAATTTTAGAACGTGATGAATTCCTGCAAAATGAAGGAATCATGTAGAATATGTAATGCAAATTTGTAGAACGTGATGGATCCGTAGAACTTTTAAATGTGGGTTGTAAAACTTTCGTGCCACGTGTCGCACGTTGAGACAACCTTCGTTCCGATCCGCATTGATCCAACTGTACGTTGTAGGATAGCGGAATGTGCCAGTATGTATATATATAGAGTTAATTCATAATATTTTCAAGGGATAGTTGTACATAGTTCTCATTAAATATACTAATTTTTTCACTTAATACCTCTTACATAAAAACGTGTAGTTACAAATGACATAGACCTATTGATAGAAATGATGAGTGATTTATTATTGAAGTGTATATTATGATGGACAAGAGACCTCTATTTATAGAGTGATAGGGAAACCCTAATACATGTGAGAAAATGAAACATAAATATAGGAAACTAAATATAGTAAACCTAATATAATCTAATAGCCCCCTCAAACTCAATGCGGTGAAACAAGAATTGAGTTTGAAATTAGATAATATTGATTTGTGGCGAGGTTGCGGCTGCCGAGGATGCTGTCGAAGTGATGCGGTGAGGATTGAGGATGGAGGATGCGCGCTGATGTTTGAGGCCTGATACTTGATGCTGCCCGCTGGCTGATGGTGTTGGCGAGATAGCAGATGCCCGATGATGCCAGATGCCTGATGGTTGATGACGAGATAGCATATGACTAATGATGCCTGATGGCTAATGGCGAGATATCATATGCCTGATGGCTGATGGTGGTTCGATGAAGCCGACGATCCGATGAAGCTGATGAGGCTGCGTGAGGTTTGATATGCGCTGATTCTGTGAGAAGAGCAACCCAGACAACTTTGATTTGATAAGCTTGATTCTATGAGAAGATTTGCGAGGGTTGCGAGAAGTCGATCGTTGATGAGCTCGTTGCTTATTTCCAGAAGCTTAAAATGATTGGTGATGATGATTTTGAATTGTAGTGGTACGGGTTTGATGTGGTGGTACGAGTTAGTGATTCGATTCATTGTGATGGTGGTTGTATTGTTGTTGGGACAGTGGAAGGTGAAGAATTGTGATGGTGATGGTATTGTGATAGTGTTGATATGGGCTTGGAATAAGATTTTGATGATAATGACGATTGGTCACGAGATTGTTGAGTTGATTGTTTACGGAAGCGAGATGTTGGAGATTGAGATTATTGAGTTTGAATTGCCTCGCCCACCCGTCAGAATCACGAATCATCGACGAGTGGGCAAAACGATAAATTCATAGGGATTTGACAAAAGATCGGTTATAACTGTAATACCATGATAGAAATAATGATAAATATATTATTGGTGTGTATTATGAATTGCAAGAGATCTCTATTTATATAGGTAGTAGAAATAGAATAAAAAACCCTAATAGAAATAGAAAAGGAAACCTAATTTAGATATGCTAACCCTCATGAGTCTTAACCCTAATGTGAATATAATTTAACAGCCCTCCTCAAACTCAATGCGGTGAAACAAGAGTTGAGTTTTAAGCTTTATAATATTGAGTTGTGGCGAGGGTTGCGGCTGCCGAGGATGTTGTCGAGGTGACCATGATAGAAATAATGAGAAATATATTATTAATGTGTATTATGAATTACAAGAGATCTCTATTTATATAGGTAGTAGAAATAGAATAAAAAACCCTAATAGAAATAGAAAAGGAAACCTAATATAGATAGATTAACCCTCATGAGTCTTAATCCTAATGTGAATATAATTTAACAGCCCCCCCCCCAAACTCATTGCGGTGAAACAAGAATTGAGTTTTAAGCTTCATAATATTGAGTTGTGGCGAGGGTTGCGGCTGCCGAGGATGTTGTCGAGGTGATGCGGTGAGGATTGTGGATGAAGGATGTCAGATACGCGCCACTCATAGAGATATCAGATGTCCGAATTACGGGATGTCCGGATTGCGGGCTTTTCGACTTACGGGATGTCCGAATTACGAGAGTTTGATTTACGGGATTTCGGATTACGGGATTTCTGGCTTACGGGATTCTGGATTACGGGAATTCCAAATTACGGGATGTCAGACTTACGCGATTTCGGATTACGCAATGTTTCAGATTATAGGATGTCCGAATTACGAGATGTCCAAATTGATGAGTTGATCGAATTGGTAAGTGCTGTGATTGGAAGACAGAAGCGCCATGCGGTACCGTTGACACTCTGAATAATGGGGGCGCATAGAAAAAAAAGTTGAAAAACAAACGAGGCACACAATTGCTTACTTTAGCTTGATGGTGGGCTATGGGTGGGTAAAAAAAAGATAAATAGCACGCGTGAAAGGTTTGATTGTTCTACTGGTGATAAAGAGGCCATTGAAGCTGGAGATCCAGAGACGAGGGCGAATCGGCCAAAGAGCACCGTAACCAATGGAATCGGGAAGGGAAGCACCGTGAGAGGAGAAACGCCTTGTACGAGTGGTGGTTTTATTGATTGGTAGGTTGAAGGAGGTTACCGAGTTGATTAAGATTGGTTAAGGGATTGCGAAATTGATTGCGGGATTACGAATTGATTTTTTGCGGAAGCGATAGAGGTTCGAGTGATTGAATTGCCTCGCCCACCCGTAAAAATAAACGATTCATTGTCGAGTGGGCAAAACGATAAATTCAAAGAGATTTGACTAAAAATCAGTTACGCCTTTGATACGATGATAGAAATAATGAGCGATTTATTATTGATGTGTATATTATGATGGAAAAGAGATCTCTATTTATAGATGGATAACAAAACCCTAATACATGTGAGAAAAGGAAATATAAATATAGGAAACTAAATATAAGGAACCTAATATAATTTAACATCAATTATGTTACAACTTAATCTACGACGTTTGATTTTGGTAGAAAAGCTAAATTACCCTCCATATGATTATGAAATGATGGTGCATATGTGATGCCAAACAACATTTCGAAATCTGAAGTCGCCGAGGGGGAGAATACAAAATTGCCGGAGTCATGAGTGACGATGGTGAATTCCTCAAGCACCTCCAACTTTAAAGGGTTATACAGATTCGACGAAGGTGCAATTTGACCAATCTACACGAGAAGAGTCAGGGTTTCTTTAGTACATTTGATACGCCGCTCAAAAGCAAGAATTTCTCAAAGAATATTGCATGCCATTTGTTGGAATTTTTGAGTGTTATCTGAAAGGGGTGTTTCGTTGGGCACTTATTTTCTACAATTGGTAAGTATGCAAATGATGGGATGTACCCCCTAACATTTACCACAGTGGATTAAGAAAACAAGGAGTCGTAGAGGTCATTTTTGCAAGAATTCTTCGACGATTACATAGCACACAAAGGCCAAGATTAGGCATTCTTCTATGACAAATAGAAAGTAAGTTCAATTTGAATCAATAAAAATATAATCTGATTTTTATATCGGCCAAATTTAGAAGAGTTGTTGATTTTAAACCCTTTACCTAGAATATTTATAGTGTTCTCACTACACCATTTTGCCATATTTACAGTGTTCTCACTGTATTTACAAAATAGGAGAGATTCACACGGAGGTAGATCTGGTCGTGGCTCTCCAGGAAGACAGACGAGTCCACGGCAGATCTTGCCTTAGCACCCTGAAAACCACCGAATATGAACATTAATACTTCGATCTGCGACTCCGAGCAAGAATACGGCGCAAAATCCAGCAGGAGACGGCGATAGTGACGAGAGATCAGTGCTAGCCTGATTCGTTAGAGTGACCCCGTCGCCGTTTCCTTTGAAGCTTCCGGTGAGTGAGACGAAGAAAAGAAGCAAAGGTGGTGAGGAAAGACTGTGTGTGAAAGGAAAGAGATAGGAGTGTGCAAAGAGAGAACGCGAGGAAGAGATAAGGATAAAGGGTGTGTGGTGAGAAAATAAAGAGAATATATTATCAGTACAATATGTATGTTGTCGCGCTGCATACAATTGTACGCAGCCAATTCGCGTTGCGTACAAGACTGTCCGCGGCTAATTCGCACTGCGTGCAAGCTTATGTGCAGCCCGTTTTTTGGTTGGCTGCGTACATACTTGTACGCAGCGCATATTCGCTGCGTACTGTCCCAAAGCAAGCGGCCTGAATTTCTAAATGGTGTTGTGTCTGTATTTCAAACTAGAATAATTTTATATTCACTTGGGAGATTTAGAATATTATGAATTTCAAACTTAGGAGAATTTGTACCTACAATTAGGATATATTTAAAGCATTATGAATTTCAAACTGTGGAGAATTTTACATCTACCGAGAGATATATGACATTTGAATTTAAAACTTAGGAGAATTTTCTGCATGCCTAGGAGAATTAGACCATTATGTAATTTAGAGCATTATGGTCATGATACAACATAATATGTTTTTTAATCCATCCGGATGAAGAAAGTACATTTACAAAGAAAACTTAAAATCAATATCCCATAATCTAACTACACGTAATTGGATAATAATTCAATTATAATAAGTTAACAATATTTGAAATTAATGTCAAGAATAAAAAATCAATTAATTCGCTTTTTCCTCTAAAAAAATGTCAAGAACAAAAGAAAGAATTATCATTCCACCAAATTGCAGAAAAATAAAACAATCAAAGCTAGAAACCCTAAATTTCACTTATTAAAATCTCTCACCAATATTTATTTAATCTTCATTTTCACACATTTTACCTAAAACCAAAATCGAGATCGTCTTACCTTGTAAATATTCCCCAATATTTGAACATGAACAACTACAAGCTATAACTAGAAAAACCTTGGACTTGGATGTTCGGTTGTAAAATATGTTCGATATGGTGTAGCAACACCCAAGTAACATTCAGCTCCTTCCTCTTCACTCTCTTAAAACATAACTATTCAATTAAACATGCATTTAGGTTAAAACAAATACATAAAGGGGAAATTCAGCCATTTGAAAAAGATAATCTCACACATGATGCTCTCATGATGCACTCTAACACGATAGCGTAAGTTGCAATGTTAACAAGTACCTTTGGGTACTAAAAAAATATGTTTTTTAGTGAAGGGGTATCAAGTAAAAAAGTTGTATACATAAAAGAGGTTATCTACAACTATCCCTATTTTTAAATTATGATGGAAATAAAAACGTTTGAATCATTTATTTTCTCTTAATCATCAGCCAGCTGACTAATTACAACATAATAAATACCGATTAAAAAGGCAAGTAATTAATTTAACACCGATTGGCAACTTTAAATTTGTCTTACTTGATAACGTGGAAGCATTACATTTTGATATATCGTTCATCCATGGTTTAGTCAAATTTAGCATTGTTTTCTGTACATTGTTACGTTTAGTATTGACATATTTTTTAGCTCAAAGGCAAAAATGTCAGTCAACATGTTGCAACGTATTTTGCATGACATGGTCCACTGAGTATTAGGAAAGATATCGAACATTTCCTATTTAATTCATAGAAGTATGGCACACAAGGGAATTAAATCACGACAAGTTTAGGCAACTTCCAGCGGTAAATATTACACGTCAGCAAGTCCAATTAAGGCGGCAATGCCAACCTGTCAACTTGCCAAAAGCGCAAGGCGGTAAGGGACTTCCTATTCGTAGTTGTATTCCTATTTGGAATCGAAGAACGAATAAGCATGTGGAGTTGGTATAAAAGCAGGTGCTTCCCCCATAACAACTTGGACGTTTTCTGTGCTAAATATTCAAAACTCTTAACCGTGCAAGACTGGCGTGTTGAGAGGATAATTGATTTATCAAGAATGGTGTCGATCACTAAAAATCATACGAGGAGTTTGAGTGTTAGTGATTTGAGGGATTGTGTACGTGATTGAACATTCACGAAGACTATCGAAGACAAAACTATACCGAGAATAGGAGCTTGATCGAAGGGTGGAATTGAGGCGTTCTCAAAGACACGGGGAGTCCCTGGTCGAGGTATTTCATAAAGTAGTAATAGTAGCTTAAGATAATAGCTTGTGTGACAGCTAGTTGATGCTTGAAGTTGTACTATTGACTACCGTATAATGAAAACCTTTCCACTGACAGAGTGACCCCATATGTAGGTGTGGTTACACCGAACTGGGTAAACGTCTCGTGTGTATTATGTTTACTAATTTTCTATTTACTTTCCGTTGTCTGTGATTAGGCAAGTTGTCAAACCAATTATTACAACATTGTGTTTGATATCTTGTACCTGCTACAAATCAGAATTTCATTGCGCATACTATACTTTTATACCATTAATGTGTGTGTATTTTACATCTCTAGTTAAGCCAAATCTCATCACAATTAACTCGATTTCGTCCATTTTAGGTAGTTTTAGAGTTATTTTATACCATTTAACCTTTATTTTAAACGTGGTAAATTTGCAAGATCACAAGTCATTTCGAGACATTGAGGACCTCGGGAGCAAAACTGAGATCGATGCGAGATGAGTTGGATTCAAAGGAGAAACAGAGACAACTCACAACACCTGAAGACACGACACACTGTCGTGACCGGTGGAGTCGTGAGTTGAAAACTAGAGGCAGAGAGCATCATCTAAGGAAAGGTGAGTCACGACACCTGTCATGACACCCTGTCATGACTGATGGAGTCGTGAGGTGCAGGGGAGATGACCAGTGGCTACTAAAAATTGAGATTAAAGCCACAACAAACTGTCTTGACTTGGAGTCGTGGGATACATTGAAAAGAATTAGAGGTCATGGATTTTGGAGTTGGATAAGGCACGACATGAAGTCACGACGCCCCGTTGTTACTTTGACTCGTTGGCGACACTTAAATAAAAATATAGCATGTTTAGGCATCACTGATGACCGATATTGCAGGGGAAATAACATCTTCATTCAGAGTCTAAATTGAGCAAAATTACACATTACAACGAAGAGTATCGAAAGATCTACAACTTTGCAGAAGGAAGCTTGGTCATTGGAGTTATGTATTACAAGTTATTTGTCGCCAGAAGAGCTGTGAAATTCTGATTAGTTAATCCGGACAAGATGTCATGCACAATGTCTAGACAATGTTCTTGACAACTTGTCTGTAAGCAGATACGAACAATAAAGATACAAAACAGTAAACAACGACACACAATATGTTTACCAAGTTTGGTGCAATCTCACCTACGTCTGGGGGCACTCTACCAGTGGAAAGGTTTCACTATAATGTAATCATTCAAAACATACAAGTATCAACGATCATCACACAAATCAATACCCTATGGTACTATTACAATTGGAAACCTATCTCAAGGACTCCCCCTGAATCCAATACCCCGTCTTGATTCCACTCTACGAGCACTCACCTTGCTTTAATGTCACAAGTCGTTGTTTGTACTTGAGCATGAAGCTTCAATCACGCAAACAAAGAAAAACCTCAATCACTCACTATTGATCTCTCGATTATTGTAGTGATTCACAATATCCTTCGTGTAACACACAGCCTCTCAACCCGTCAAACCTTCACGTCTAAGAGCTCTATGTATTCACCAAAGAAACCAACATTACTAAGGGTGGAGCCTCAGCTCTTATAGCAGCTACAATGTATATGGAACATATTAGGGCTTCCTTAATCTTAACAATTTAGGTTTCCTAATTCCTTATCGCCGATTATATTTTCAGATTCTCTATCACGACATGTATCTTTCCAGAATCATACCACAATCAAGACTTTCGAAACGTCTCGAACACAACTGAAAATCTTCCAGAATCTCAATCGCATTCGATCTTCATATTAAGGAAACTTTTTAATACTGCGACATCTCTCGTAATGCCTAAAAAATAAGCCAACAAATATCGTAACAACAATCTCTCCCTTTGTATATTTTTTAGTCAAGCACTTCACTTCATTTAGCCTCCTTGAACTTCATCTCGCCTTGATCTCCCTCTTCAATTCATATGTCTCCCCCTGATTGCCTCAAAAATAGGCAAGGTCTTCGGCACAAAAGAAAATACCGGGGGAGAGATAATCCATGCACACACAGAAAATTAAACAGGCACAAGGCATGGTAACAAAACAACTAGGCCCAAGGCCCGAACTTAAAAGTCATCACATAACTCGTACAAGCGAGTTGAATAACCGTCATGGTCATCACATCAAATAAACATTAGAAGAGTTTTTTGAAATTAATTCAAGCAGACTCATTGATGCTTGAAGCTTCGTCATCACTAGATTCTTCAGAATTGGAGTTTTCTTCCTCTTCCTCTGCGGTAGGATCATGCATCTTTGCAAGTATACCATCACAAATCTTCTTCCATGCACACAGGGTCTGCATCACTTGCTTCAGGTTGGTAATGTCCCTGTCGATCGTGGCGATCTCACTTGTCAGGTCGATGGTAACATCATTATGGAAAGCAGCAGAAATGGGACCAATGTCCATAGTATGACTGGAACTTGCTCTAGTTGCTGTAACATTCTTCTTGACAGTGGTCTCGACATTTTGCATGACATTACTCTCCACATTCTTCCTAACAAGGTCTAGGGTATGCTTTCCCTCAAACAGCTTATGAATGATCACAATGACTCCAAATTTCTTCCCCACTTTATCGGTACTCTTCAGGATAGATGGACGTTGATGGAAGAGGATACCAGAGATAAGAGAAACAAAACCAACAAGATGTTTGACAACAAATGATCTGGCATGACGCACAAAGTGATCAATAACAAATTGCCTAAAATCAAGAGTAAAACCCATAACTATTTGGTATATGAGGATTGCCAGTTCAGCCTTGACCAATGACCCATTTGAAGATGGTGCCCAATTTTTCAGTCCTATGCGGTACATCACGATTAAGTCCGAGGCAACTATAGAGCCT
The DNA here is from genome assembly GCA_963920655.1 of Geranium rotundifolium. Lineage (NCBI taxonomy): Eukaryota > Viridiplantae > Streptophyta > Magnoliopsida > Geraniales > Geraniaceae > Geranium > Geranium rotundifolium. Next base: position 29,749,920 of record OY987311.1, on the reverse strand, counting down.
TTGGATAACCCAGACTCTACTTTTGTTTCCCGTGATCTCCTTAGCAACTTGATCTAGGTGAGGAATAGGATCGGGTTGCATAGTTTTTCTCCCAGGGTAGGCATTAATAATGTCTGAGGAGATGTTAAAACATTTTCATCTAACAAACACCTTTTCATATTCTGGATCTTCAGGGAAATCAAATGCAATAGAAATATTTACCAAAAACTCTTTAACCAGAAGAGGATAGTGGCTACCTATGTTTGTCACTGTTTTGATTAGTTCAACCTTCAATAGTAGGTCCATTATTACTTCCAGACTAAGAGCTTCGGTTGATAAATTTCTTTTCTGGGAAGATTGTTCAATGATAGAAAGATTTCCATCTGTTAGCCTTTTCGACTGTATGGAATGACATATTGTCGATGGGAACAATGGGCACATTTTTGGCCAATTTCTGACTAGCAACAGACTTAACCTCTTTGACGAGTAGTGCTTCACTTTCTTCCTCCTCGTTATCTTCATCTATGAGCTTCGGTGTGTGCTGCATGGGCTTCTTCCCATTTTTCTTCTTCTCGTGATCTCTGTCGATCACCTTCTTCTTTTTACTTGGAGCACCAACTTTCTTTGTTACTTCAGGCTTTCTTTTCCTTTTCTTCTTTTCCTCTCCATCATTTCAGCGAGATTAACTTGTTCATTGATTTTACCTTTCAAGGATGTTGAGACTTCCTTTGCAACCTCTGCATCAACATCCTCAGCGACATCAGTCACAACAACTGCTACATCATCTTCCTCAACAATTGTTTTACCACTAGTTTCTATATCACTAGTCTTCTCATCTTCCACAGTTATGTTATTTGAACTATCCTTTGAAACATTCTTCTTAGTGGTTTCAGCAACCATTGCAACATCAGCTATTGCATCAACAACAGCACAACCAGTAATATTTTCAGTAACGTTTTCTTTAACAACATGTCTCTCATCTGAAGGATCATCATCTTCAGCAATTTTCTCAAGACCCTGACTAACCGGTGTCGTTTCATCTTCTACAACATTTTCCTCCACATCTTTCTTAGCATTCTCCTCAATATGTTTTTCCTTAGCCATAAGTTTGTCAACTACTCCTTGAGGAGGGTCAAGATTTTCTAAGAGCGATTCTAGAAGATCGATACTCCTAGAAGTTTCAGTATTTGACACATATGAGGGGTGAGTAGCTTTTTCTTCCTCGGCCGAATTTATGGCAGTTTCTGTTGCGGGAGAGATTAGAGGCAAGAGAGGGACATGTACTACTTCTCCGAGAGCATCTTTGCTAGCATGCATATACACTTCCTTTATTGAAGTGGGGACTTCTACATTCTGGGCTACTTCCGCCTCGCGTACAGGTCCTGTTAGATCAGACATGGAGAGCCCAATACTTCCTGATCTGGCTTTCGCAGGAGGAGCTTCAGTCGAACGCCTCTGGCCTGACCATCAGTGTTCTTGGCTGCACTCAACCCTCAAAATTGAACCTCGTGTCAATTAACTTCCCCTTTGTATTCTAATACTTCTTTCTTGACACCCTTGGCTCGAGAGGATCTTTTGCCGATCGATTTCTTTCCCCTTTGTCTTCACCATCTTCACTGGCGGGATTGAAACAATACTGTGGAAAACCTAATATTTTTTAAGAGAAGACATAAACAGATTTCACGAGGAGAGCGTGGTTTCAGTCATAGAGGCATCACTGAATATATACCTACACCAAACGTTGTGGACGGGCCTTTACCTTTTGAGCCCTAGTTTGTATTAATCTTTTCGTTTCGGAGGGGATACCAACTAATAACTCCCTCTCAAACAATTGTTGAGTTATAGATCAATTGAACACTGCCCAAGAGAGAACTTAAGACTTTCAAATCGGCTCGCATCCAATGCCCTTGTGAATATGTCAACAATCTATTTCTCTGTATGGATATATTCTAGTGTAATTTTCTTGTCTCTGACCAATTCACGAATAAAATGGTGTCTAATACTAATGTGTTTGGTCTTACTATGTTGAACTGGATTCTTTGATATGTTGATAGCGCTGACAATGTCACAGTAAAATGTCATGACATCCTTTGTAACATCATACTCAACCAACATATGCTTCATCCACAGTAGTTGTGTGCAACTGCTCCCAGCAGCTATGTATTATGATTCAGAAGTATATAGAGTTACACATTTTTGCTTTTTACTGAATCATGAGATAAGATTATTACATATGTAGAAGCAATCCCCTGATGTGCTTCTTCTGTCTGTAATGCTCCCAGCCCAGTCCGTATCATAGTACCCAACAAGGGTGGATAATGTATCAAAATTATATAAAAGGCATAAATTAGCAGTGCCTGAGGTGTATCTTATGATTCGTTTGGCCTGAGTTAAATGACTTACCTTGGTATTTGCTTGGTATCGTGCACACATGCCCACAAAGTAAGCTATATCTAGCCGACTAGCAGTGAGGTAAAGGAGGTTCCCAATGATGCTTCTATATAGACTCTGGTCAACGGCCTCCCCTGAGTTGTCCTTTGTAAGTTTCACATATGTCGCAGCAAGAGTTCTCTTATGTGAAGCTTTTTCCAACCCAAATTTCTTCACAATATTCTTTGCATACTTGCTCTGTGAGATGAAGATGTTGTCGTCCATCTGCTTGATTTGGAATCCCAAAAAGAAATATATTTCACCGACCGTGCTCATCTCAAATTCCAATTGTTTTTGTTGAGCAAATTGTTCCACCACTTTTCTCGACACTCCTCCGAAGACAATATTATCGACATATATTTGAGCAATCATCAGCTTTCCATCCTCATTCTTCACGAATAAATTTTGTTAACTCCCACTCTAGTGTAGCCAGTCTGTATCAAAAAACTTTTTAAACGCTCATACCATGCTTTAGGTGTCTGTTTCGACCCATATAAAGTTTTTTTGATTTGTACACGTGATCAGGTGAATGTGGGTCCACAAACCCTTTAGGTTGTGCAACGTAGACTTCCTCATTAATATATCCATTCAGGAATGCACTCTTCACATCTATTTGAAACAACTTGAACTGTAGATGACATGTGATCCCAAGTAGAAGTCTGATTACTTCGAGTCTAGCCACTTGTGCAAAGGTTCATCGAAATTCATGCCTTATATTTGGGTATATTCTTGTGCAACAAATCTGGCCTTGTTACATGTGATGTTTCCATGCTCGTCATACTTGTTTTTGAAGATCAATTTAGTACCGATCACATTGGCCTTTTCTGGCTTAGGGACTAATTCCCAGACCTGATTCTTCTCAAATTGAACTAGCTCTTCTTACATGGCATTAACCCAGTATTCGTCGTAAATGGCTTCATTAACATTCTTGGGTTCGATCATTGAGACAAAGTATAGATTCCCACTAATTTGCTTATAGTTGATAGTAGCTTTAGAACGCGTACGCATGTCTCCATCAATGTCTCCATTAACTCTTGATGTTTGGTGGTTTGCCTGTATCCTTCTCGATGGATTTCTTTGTCTGGTTTCAGAAGCTTTTTCATTGCTAATGATATCGTCCATCTTCTCGTCTACATCGTTCTTGCCATCCTGGTTACGAGTGTCGGCAACAACATTTTTTCCTAACATATTTAGGAACAACCTCTAGGAGTACTTCATCTTCCTCAGTGCCATTTGTCGAGACATCTTCACAGTCGTCGTTTATGACCACATTGATTAAATCCATCATCTTCTTAGTGCGTTTGTTTTATACTCGATATGCCCGACTGTTCCTCGATGTTAGAGTTATGCACCAGTCCAATATAAAAGTGATCTACAGATGTAATGTTTTATCATCTTTCCGAATAAATAAATCGGCATATATTACTAAAGTGTTGTAGTAATATATCGAATGTAATTTGATCTATGTCATTATGTGTGTAACCACTAATAGTAGAACTATAGATCAGAAAGAATTACATTTGATGAGTCCCTGATCAGCTAAGCTTCTTTATGAAGCGATCAGTATGAGACTAACTCCTTGTGATCATGCTCTACTGATCATGGCAAAGTGCGTGCCGGAGTTATATCATAGATACCATCAGGTCGATGATATCGGACAACCCGATTGTGAGTATGCTGCATAGATCCAGTCATGAGATACTCACATATCGTAACTTGTCATTATATCCTAAGACCAAGGAGTCTTTGTGTACACTATGTAACAAATACCTAAGTTTGACCTAGTCTAACGTTATCTGTAAAAGGGTAACTATAACGGCTTCGATGGCTTTGGCATTTATTGCACTAGTGAACTCGAAAGGCGTCTGAGGGATTTATCACTCATACTTCGGTATGAGAAAGATATCTGTTTAGGCCACTTGATGAGTATGACTGAAGAAAGAGCATGGCCATGCAGGTGATACCTTAGTATCAGTTTTCAGTCATCTCAGATATCAAGAAACAGTGATTGATAAATTAGGGTGACCATTCTATGCCTATTGATCAATCTGGATATCGGTTTGATAAAAGGACAGTGACATGTACGATAACAGGTTAAGTCGAATAATCGATAATCACGAATATTGGATAATCATAATGTCTTGCTAGAGGCCACTTATGATGGAAAGGGTAAAATGGTAATTTTACCAGTCTGCCAATTATTCGTGAGCCTAGAGGGTCACACGCATTAAGCACAATACATGACAATAATTATGGATGAGATTTGAGAACGATTCGGTAGTTTTCTGGCCTAAGGTTTTAACCAGACGGTCGAAGAAATCAATTCGAGGAAATTGAGCCGTTTTGACTAAACCGAAATTAGAACTCAAGTTAATGGGTTTAATTTGGGTTTTAGTTAAATGGGCTTAAAGCCCATTTAGGGTTTAAGATAAGAGAGGGGTTAAATGCAAATAAGAAGGATTAAAAGGATGGATAATGCAATTTTTATTTTGAAATTCAATTTAATTTCAAATTAAAAATCACATAATCTATAATTATCTTATCCTTTTGATTTTTCAGCAACTAACTCCCACTCTCTCTCCCTCTAATGGCTGAAAATTCTCTCCCTCTCTTCCTCCATTGTTGCTCTTGTTTTCTCTCAAAATTTCTAGCAAAAATTAGAGAGAAAAACCATTTCGGTTGTGTGCTTGTGTGGACTTGATAGAGAGGACACTATGCTTGTGTTCTTGTCGATTTCAAGAGGTAAAATATCATATTTTAATTGAGTTTATAACATGTTCAAATAGCATTAAGATCAAGTTTTATCGATCACCACGGTTACATATTGTCCGCTGCATGATTTTCAATCTTTGGAACCCGTGGTGATCTCTTTCAGTGGTATCAGAGCATGGTTATTATGTTTATTTGTATATGTTTAAATCTGATTTTTTTATGTTTATATGTGTTCTTCATCATTAGCATGCATGTAAATCAAAATTTTTTTCAGATTTGATTAATTTTGGAAATTTGAAAATTAATTATATTTTTGGGTTTTTCGGGGTTAGCCATTGGATTAGCCATGGCCGACCAGGTCGAGTCCCGTGGTGGACCATGGAATGCCCTATGGCAGACCATGGTCAGCACCATGGGCCGACGAGGTCGCCTACGGGCGACCATGGCAGCCCTCGCGGGCGACGCGGTCTGCCCTTGCGGGCAACCATGGCAGCCCGTGAGGGCCACCATGGTTGCCTCGCGGGCGACCAGGGTCTGCCCTAGGGGCGACCATGGCTGCCCTCGCGGGCTACCATGGTCGTTCCCGTGGCCGACCACGGTCAGCCCCGCGGGCGACCTCGGCAGCCCTCACGGGCCACCGTGGTTGCCTCCGCGGGCGACCTTCGGTTGAGCCGGTTCGGCTCGACCAGATTCGTGCGAACCGGTTGGTTCGCAAGGACATTTGGAAACCCTAATAAAATTTAATTTTTCAGATTTGGTTCGGTTTCAATAAACCAGCGAGAACCGGTCCAAAATTCAATTAATCAATTAAACCGTCCGGTTTCGATAAACTGGAATTTTTTCACACTTAAGAAAGATAAAATTTGGAAAAATTATTTGTTTGATCAGCATGTTGATTGATAACATGATCTTTGATAACATGATGTTTTCCACATGATGCTAGCTAAGCCCATTAGATTTGTATTTTAATTTCGGTTTTGCAACCTGCATGTTGCTTAATTTTGGGTTGTAGTAAATACGGCTTGCGTGTCGTGATTTTTATTTTATTTAATTTATTTTAATATGTAATCACGAAGACCGACACAAGAATCAAGTCAAGAAGGAGGCTCGAAGCCAGTGGGAGTTCAAAAGAATGGAGCAAGTTTGGATCTTGAAGACCTTGTCTTTAGGATCGGTTTTGCTAGATTCTTAGGAACTTTAGATGGGCTTAGCTATGCATATTTTATCGTTACATTTGTATGTTTGAATGTATGAATGTATGATAGTTTAAATATACAAGTTTATGTATGATTTGCTATCACCCACATGCAAAGATTAAAATCAGAATTTAATCAGACTCGCAGGTAACCTGCTAAGGGATCATCTTTGCATGAATTTGCAATTGATGATTCCAGATTAAGATTGTATCGATATACAATAAGAATTTTATAATTCACTTAAACGCAAATAATTACAAGTCAAGCGTGATACCATCCAAGTTTGGGCACTCAAAAGGGCTTTGACCCTATGGATGTTGGCACGCCTCCGCGTAACATTCATAGAGAAAAGGTCTGGATGAGATGGGTGGTTCTGTGTGGGTGCGTGCGCCTCCGCGTAGTAGTCACATTAGTTCTATCCATAGTTCAAGCTTGGTAGACTTGTCTACGATTGTCAGCTAGGGCTGACCTAGGGTATCAGTATAGGGTATTCCATGTACTTTTAGTACAGACCCTAGCCAGGAATTACATGGTTTTGTAAATGGATGTATTCCTACCTTGATGCTCACAATTGGAGCAGTGAGCCTCCGTACACTTCAATTGAGGGTATGATAGGATCCTGGTTCAGATTCTAATGTTAGAATCAGACAAGTGTTTTATAACTTAAACTCCAACTTGAATTTTAATTAATTTTACCATGTAGAACTAAAAGGCAAACACAACACAAAGGAGTAATAGCGCACTGAGAGTCCAGATTGAGGACAGACTCAAGGGCGTGAATTACTCAGATTGGAATAGAAACTTGAGGCTTGTACTCAAGCATGAACGCAAGTAGTATATCCTTACCAAGAAACCTCCTGCCGAGCCACCGTTGAACGCCGCTAGGGCACTAAGGATACTTATCAAAGTTTCTTAGTAACCAAATCGACGAGTCATGCATTATGGCAGGCAGTAGGATGCCAGAGTTGCAGAAGCAGTTCAGGAACGTTTCAGATGACCCTCATACCTGTAAGGCAGAGGTTAAGGAAATGTTCAAGGAGAAAGTTCGTGTCGAAAGATATGATACTTTCATAGAACTTAACTCCTGCAAACTTAAGGCTGGAGCCCTGTTAGTCCCCATGTCACGAAGATTTAATGTCTTCAGGAACATCTAACCAGACTCGATTTTGATGATCAGGTGGAAATGGCTGCGGATTTTATGTTGCAGTCACTTCCAGATACATATAGTGATTTCATAGTAAATTACAATATGCATGACATGGACAAGTCCTTAACAGAGCTTCATGAGATACTTGTGACCACTGAAAAGAACCTCAAGGGCAAGACCAACGAGGTCCTTATGGTCAACAAGAAGGTCAGCTTCAAGAAAGCTGATCTGGGTAAGGGTAAGACTCCTGGGCACCTTGCAGGGCAGATCAGACACCCTAAGCGTCCAAAGGTTCAAGCAGCTCCCAAAACTGCTGTGAATTCTAAGGACAAATTGGAGGAGATATGCTATCACTGCAATGAGCCAGGACACGGGAATAAGGGATTGTAAGCAATACAAGAATCATGTGAAGAAGAGTGGGTATCCACGTCTTCAGGATCAGATATTTACGTTGGTAAGCTTAATCGCTATAACGTAAATAAGAAAAGGCTTAAATCTAATGATTTAAACCAAGTTATAATCTGGCATTGTCATTTAAGGCACATAGGCGAGAAACACATTTCAACACTTCACAAGTGTGGACTTTAAGTCCGTTTGAATTCACTCAAACTGAAAGATTCAAGTCTTGCCTAATGAGCGAGAAACGCATTTCAACACTTCACAAGTGTGGACTTTTTAAGTCCGTTTGAATTCACTCAAACTGAAAGATGCAAGTCTCGCCTAATGGGCAAAATGACAAAGGCACCTTTCACAGGTTTATGTGAAAGGCGAGTGACTTATTAAGTCTAATACATTCCGACGTATGTGGACCTATGAGTACTCAGGCCAGAAGAGAGTTGAACTAATACTTGACTCTGGAAACGGCCGCATTCATTTTGAATCGGGCTCCGATGAAGACAACGATAGTACACCTTGAGACAGTCATTTTGTCTCCCATTACTGTGGATGCGTGCGCCTCCGCGTAGTATTCATTTGGATGCGAGCTGAATAAGGTAATCGGTTCTATTTGGATGCGTGCGCCTCCGTTTAGTAGCCAAATAAGAGCTGGACCAGAGTCACAGAAGGTACACCACATGACACTCATTACGTCTCCCGTTACTGTGGATGCGTGCGCCTCCGCGTAGTATTCATTGGGATGGGAGCGGGATGAGATGGTCAGTTCTATTTGGATGCGTGCGCCTTCGCGTAGTAGCCAAATAAGAAATGGACCATAGTCATATATGGTGTGGGAAACATCCTAGTATGTTTTTCCTAAAAAGATTTGGGTAGCAGAGATGCAGGCATCCAAATCAGACAAAATGTGTCTTCGTAAGGTATCCTTAAGAAACTAAGAGATACAACTTCTACATACCCAGCGAGTACAAAGTCTTTGTTGCTCGAGGAGGGGTATTTTTGGAGAAATATTTTATTTCCAAAATAGCTAGTGGGAGTCTCGTGCATCTCGAAGAAATTCGAGAGGATACGGAACAGCCTGAAGCAATTCAAGAGCCTGCTATGCAAGATGTAGAAGTACTGGAGCCTCAGATGGTCGCCGATGAAGAATCAATCCCTACAGAAATTCCAAATGGTCTAAGGAGGTCTGAAAGATCTCGTCATGTTCCAGACAGATATGGCTTCACAGCCACTGAGGGAAATGACGTGATGTTGGTGGATTAGGATGATCCAGAAACCTGCAGACAAGCTTTAACCAGTCTAGACTCCGAAAAATGGTAGAATGCCATGAGTGAGGAAATGAAATCCATGTATGAAAACCAAGTCGGATGCTTGGTGGATCAAACCTCTGGGATAAAACCCATCGGTTCTGAGTAGGTCTATAGGATCAAGACCGACATGGAAGGAAGTCCTCAGACCAATATGGCTAGGATGGTTGTAAAAGGTTATCGTCAGATTCAATACATGGATTATGATGACATCTTTTCACCAGTAGCAATGGTCAGATTGATCCGGATTATTCTTAGCCATAACTATGGCAGATGGATGTCAAAACCCCTTCCTTAGCAGGAACTTACTAGAGGGCATGTATATCACACGACCTGTGGGTTTTGTAGATCCAAAGAATCCCGGAAAGATATGTAAGCTGCAAAGATCCATTTATGGATTTAAGCAAGCTTCAGGGAGTTGGAACCTTCATTTTGATAAAGCTGTAAGGGAACTCGACTTCATAAAAAACAAAAGTGAGCCTTGCGTACATGAGAAAGCGAGTGGGAGTAATATTGTATTCTTGATATTTATTCATCGGGAATGACATCCCGACCTTGCCACCAAAGCTTGGTTAGGGAAGTACTTATCGATGAAGGACTTAGGTGATGCTACATTTAATGTAGGCATCAGGATCTGTACAGATCATTCCAAAAGGATTTTGGGCCTAAGTCAGAACATGTTGCTAAGTCAGAACATGTACATAGGTAAAGTGTTGAGAAGAACTCAATGCTTGATTTTAAGAAAGGATACATACCCATGCGTCATGGCATTAAGCTCAGCAAGCTACAGAGTCCTAGTACTCCTGATAAGCTGAGCAGGATGATTAAGATCCCTTATGCTTCGGCTGTGGGATCCATCATGTATGACAGGATGTGCACGAGACTGGGAGTCTCGTTTGCACTAAACTGTACCAGCAGATTCCAATCTAACCCCGAACAATTAAACTGGATTGTTGTCAAAGGCCATCCTCAAATATTTGAGGAGGATTGAGGATGCATTTTGGTAAATGGGGATGAAGATAGAGAACTAGCAGTCAAAGGACAAGTCGATGCTAGTTTTCAGACATATCCAGATGACTTCAAAATTCAGTCAGGATATATTTTGTGTTGAGTGGTGGCGCTTTCAGCTGGATAAGCTTTAAGCAAGCCAAAATTGCCAACTCTACAACGGAGGCTGAGTATATAGCTGCAACAAAAGCAGCTAAAGAGGCCGTATGGATTAGAAGCTTTCTAATCGGATTAGATGCAACGCCGCGAGCGTCTGATCCGATAAGCTTGTTGTGGGACAACACAGGTGCCGTAGCTATTGCTCAAGAGCCCAGATTCCACAACAAATCCAAACATATACTCAGCAGGCTTCACATCGTGAGAGTTATCAAATATAGAGGTGATGTGGAGATTAAACACTATTCGACTGATGATAATATGGCCGATCCCTTGACAAAGGCTCAGCCGCAGCCTAGGCATGAGAAACATGCAGGGTCTATGGGAGTAGATCAGAACTTAAATTGGAACCAGGGGCAAGTGGGATATTGATAGAGTTATGCCCCAGTCCAATATAAAAGTGATCTACAGATGTAATGTTTTATCATCTTTCCGAATAAATAAATCGGCATATATTACTAAAGTGTTGTAGTAATATATCGAATGTAATTTGATCTATGTCATTATGTGTGTAACCACTAATAGTAGAACTATAGATCAGAAAGAATTACATTTGATGAGTCCCTGATCAGCTAAGCTTCTTTATGAAGCGATCAGTATGAGACTAACTCCTTGTGATCATGCTCTACTGATCATGGCAAAGTGCGTGCCGGAGTTATATCATAGATACCATCAGGTCGATGATATCGGACAACCCAATTGTGAGTATGCTGCATAGATCCAGTCATGAGATACTCACATATCGTAACTTGTCATTATATCCTAAGACCAAGGAGTCTTTGTGTACACTATGTAACAAATACCTAAGTTTGACCTAGTCTAACGTTATCTGTAAAAGGGTAACTATAACGGCTTCGATTGGCTTTGGCATTTATTGCACTAGTGAACTCGAAAGGCGTCTGAGGGATTTATCACTCATACTTCGGTATGAGAAAGATATCTGTTTAGGCCACTTGATGAGTATGACTGAAGAAAGAGCATGGCCATGCAGGTGATACCTTAGTATCAGTTTTCAGTCATCTCAGATATCAAGAAACAGTGATTGATAAATTAGGGTGACCATTCTATGCCTATTGATCAATCTGGATATCGGTTTGATAAAAGGACAGTGACATGTACGATAACAGGTTAAGTCGAATAATCGATAATCACGAATATTGGATAATCATAATGTCTTGCTAGAGGCCACTTATGATGGAAAGGGTAAAATGGTAATTTTACCAGTCTGCCAATTATTCGTGAGCCTAGAGGGTCACACGCATTAAGCACAATACATGACAATAATTATGGATGAGATTTGAGAACGATTCGGTAGTTTTCTGGCCTAAGGTTTTAACCAGACGGTCGAAGAAATCAATTCGAGGAAATTGAGCCATTTTGACTAAACCGAAATTAGAACTCAAGTTAATGGGTTTAATTTGGGTTTTAGTTAAATGGGCTTAAAGCCCATTTAGGGTTTAAGATAAGAGAGGGGTTAAATGCAAATAAGAAGGATTAAAAGGATGGATAATGCAATTTTTATTTTGAAATTCAATTTAATTTCAAATTAAAAATCACATAATCTATAATTATCTTATCCTTTTGATTTTTCAGCAACTAACTCCCACTCTCTCTCCCTCTAATGGCTGAAAATTCTCTCCCTCTCTTCCTCCATTGTTGCTCTTGTTTTCTCTCAAAATTTCTAGCAAAAATTAGAGAGAAAAACCATTTCGGTTGTGTGCTTGTGTGGACTTGATAGAGAGGACACTATGCTTGTGTTCTTGTCGATTTCAAGAGGTAAAATATCATATTTTAATTGAGTTTATAACATGTTCAAATAGCATTAAGATCAAGTTTTATCGATCACCACGGTTACATATTGTCCGCTGCATGATTTTCAATCTTTGGAACCCATGGTGATCTCTTTCACTCGAGTATTCAAGAAATATGCCTTCGTCACTCTTTGGATAAAATTTTTGGCGAGGTTCTCTGTCAGCCAAGATATAGCATACAGAGCCAAAAATATGGCTCTGTATTCTCGATTTCATAATGAGTAACAGACGTACATGGACGTAGTGTAACTCGATTGTGAATATGGCATATGGTGTTAAGTGCTTCCGCCCAGAAGTGAGTGTGAATGTTTTGGGTCAACATCACGACTCTAGCCATTTCCTGCAATGTCCGGTTCTTGCGTTCGACAATCCTATTCTATTGAGGTGTAATCGGGACCGAGAACTCATGGGTTATTCCTTCTGAGTTGCAATATTCAGCAAACCTGCTGTTTTCGAATACTCTCCCATGATCACTTCGTAGACACACTATTTTCCCGATTCTGTCCACCTTTTCACGTTGAACCCGAATGCACAGTATTTTGAAGTTAGAGAATGTATCTTATTTCTCTCGAACGAAATCAACCCATGCGTTCCTTGAGTAGTCATCAACACAAACGAACACATAGCGTTTTCCTCCTAGACTCTCAACCTGCATCGGTCCCATGAGGTCTAAATGTAAAAGTTTCGTAAGCCGTGTAAGGGTAACATGTTGCACATTTTTGTGCGACATCTTCGTTTGTTTACATATTTGACATTCTCCACAGATTTTTCCTTCTACAATTTTCAATTTTGGGACCCCAATGATGGCCTTTTTCAGAGATATCCTTTTGCATGCTACAGAGGTTTAAATGTCAGAGTTTCCGATGTCATAATTTGGTTTCTTCGGCCTTAGTGATTAGTCATTAGGGCTTTGGGTGCTTGTATCTGGTGACCAGAGATAGCAATTATCCTGTGATCTAGCCCCTCGCATGACCTCTTCCTGTTCTTCATTCCTCACCACACAATTTTCGCGTGTGAACTTAACATGTAGATCCATATCACATAGCTGGTTGATACTTATAAGATTCACCTTAAGTCCCTCTACTAGTAATGCTTCAGTTAAGCAAGACACTCCAAGATACCTGAGTTGTCCTTTACCAACGATACGAGCCCTTACCCCATCACCAAAGGTTACATGACAATTGGTATATGGTTTGATGTTTGTTAGAAAATCATGTGTACCTGTCATGTGACGCGAGAATCCACTATTAAAGTACCAATATTTATTATTCGAGGCACACATGGAGGTATAGTCAATGTTGGCCCGGTATGATTTGCTCTTCACTCTCCACTCCAGCCGTTTTGGATTCTGAACTCTAGGTTGAGAGTGATTCTGTGCTGCCCTTTGTGAATGTGGAGGTGGAGATGATATCTTTCCAAAGAGATGATAGCAGTATGGTCTGACATGACCTCTCTTTCCACAATAATGGCAGATCCACCGTGGTCCTTGGGCTGGTATATTGACTGATTAGGGATTATGAGAAGGAACCTTGGTTGGCATTCGGCAGAAACATGTCGTACATGATGTTGGGACATCTTTCGTCGTACCAGAATTAGAGTGTTGTGAAAGACGTTCATTCTCTTCAGTTTGGACTTGTTGCGAAACAAATTTGGTTTGAGATATTGAGGCATTCATTGTATAGTCAAGTCCTTTAGTGTATCTGGCCAGCTCTCCGATTGTTAGTATTTTGTCGAGGTTTTCTGTGCCCGGATTCATCATTTTAATGCATTTGGTCATTTTACCTATTTCTCCATTCAGGCGGGTGACTTAACGCTTGAGCTCGACAATGGTCTCCAGCAATGTAGACTTATCATCAGTGAGACTGATAATCTGAGCAGCCTGTTTGTCTAGGATCTTGGATTCCTCAATCCACTTGTTGTAGAGGATGCAATATGCTTCATTTAGCTGGTTATCAGTCCATTCATGATCAGGTGTCATGTCGTGTGGGTCTTCAACAATATAACCTGAAAAATCAAGTTTACTGGACGAAGTGGAAGCAGTGAACGCGACAAAATTGCTTATCTCTTCCGTTTCACTATCCTCGGTTTCCTCATCGGATAAGGTAGCATTATAACCTTTTTGAATTTCCTAAGGTAGTTAGGACTTTCTCTTTGGTAATGCCCAAACCCTTCACATTCATGGTGAAATTCTGTTAAGTAGCACAATGTTGTAACGATTGGTTCGACAATTTGCCTAATCACAGTCTATGGACAATAAAGTAGTAAACAGAAGACACACAATATGTTTACCTAGTTCGGTGAATCCGCACCTACCTCTGGGGGGCACTCTGCCAGTGGAAAGGTTTTCGCTATTCGGTAGTCAATATTACAACTTCAAGAATCAACTAGCTATCACACAAACTATTGCCCTAAACTACTAGAGATCTCACTGATGCAGTCGCATCAAATGTAAGTTTATGATATCTATTACCCACATTCTAGGTGTTATTTCACTCTTGATGTGTTAAATTATTGATCTTTATGCCACTTTTACGCCTTCGGGTATGTTTGGTGTGAATGTGCAGAATACATGTGAAAAGGGTCAAAACCGAGCCAAAATCGCAGCAGAATCTTTCAGAGAGCACAACTTTCTCATATTTAATCCGAAGTGACCCAAAATAAGATCAAATCGAAGATAACTCGGCGATCTACAACTCTCTAGAAGGAAGTTTTCTCTAAATTTCATGGGAAGAAGCTCAAAACAGCATCGAAAGGCAGCACTAAAACAGATATCGAGATTGCAGACCAGCTGACTTGAAAGGGCTATAACTTCCACATCCAAAATCCAAATCGATCAAATGTTATATGTAAATTGAAGAAGACGAAAAGAGCTACAATTCTCGCCAAGGAAGTTTTTTCATTAGAGGTCTGGAAGAGGGAGAAAATTTTCTGATACTTTCGGGTGGTGTAGAGTTCTCATCCAAACTCCGATTTGGGCCCATAATATATCAATTCGAAGGGAATTTGAAGACAGAAAGTTGTAACGATGATGCAACGGACCTGTAATTGTAAGGATCGTTACAACTCCCAGATGCAGAAAAAAATATAAAAAGCAAAACACGAATTCTGAGTTTGGGGGCCGAAAATTTGAGTTTTCACGCGATAATTGAACACCACGGTTTGGGAGAGCAGAGAGTAGAACGCCATATCAACCAAGGAGAGGACTGGGGACTTCGAGAGGAGCTCGAATCCGATTCAAGGGCGATTCAAGTGCTAAGATCAAGCAAGTTACACATCAACAATCGAGAGGGATTCAACGATTCATGTTCTTCAACCTTTTGGGTTTTAGGGTTCTTCGTTCTTATTCCTT
Source organism: Geranium rotundifolium (assembly GCA_963920655.1). NCBI lineage: Eukaryota > Viridiplantae > Streptophyta > Magnoliopsida > Geraniales > Geraniaceae > Geranium > Geranium rotundifolium. Next base: position 29,734,432 of record OY987311.1, on the reverse strand, counting down.
AAACTCGAATTGTGTATTTATCTTTATGGATTTTGGTTATAGCACCATGATCATGGGCTAAATACCTGTGATCATGGATGCTAGGTCTTGAATTGAATTGTGATGATTTTAAAATTATAGATTGAATTGTTTATGCATGCTTTTGGTTGAATTAAAGTACTTAATGCTTGTGATTGGTATTGACGAATATTGATTGCTTTTTTGAGTCACGTTGTCGTGTCTGAGAAGGCCGGTGGGTGATAGACATGCTTTAATTTGCCGGGGTTCAACTCTTCGGAACCCCAATTCCATTATTGTTGTGCTAATGCAGACTCGTGGTGTCTATCTACTCGAGAGGGATGATGAACTTCTCGAGTCTAGGCTGACACCAATACCAAGAGGTGGTGTCAGCATAATTGTTTGCATAAGATTTAAGTGTGTGCATGAGAATTCATTCCGAAATTTTGACATGATTATGATTCAGTGGCCTAGCGTCCATGGTTTTCTCTACTGAATAGTCTCTCCCAAGCGTTTCTATTTTATAAATTATCAATCCTTTCTATAAATTACATATTTTAAATTACACTTAATAGCATTAGTTAAATTGAATTAACCATTATTGGTCCTTGTGGATTCGACCCTGTGCTTACCAGGAATTATTACTTGTTACGACCGCGTGCACTTGCGCGTTATCGGGTGCCTGTGGACAACTGTCTACGGGCCCAACCCGTTGCCGGGGACCAACGGTTCATTTAGTTTAATTTTTGCTATTAATTTTTATTTTTTATTTTCTTGATGTCTTGCTCATTGTGTGTTTTGTACATTAGTGTTTTAACTCTCTTTCTCATGTTGCCTAGTGACTTATTTTTGTGAAGAATAATTTAAGAAGGCAAGAAAGAGAGCAAATTAAATGGAGCAAGATTGGAAAGGCTATGAGTATCATCAAGAGAGGACAAGCCAACCAGATTACGAGTGGGCTCCTCAAGAGCAATCCACCTCGTATGGATGTCATGATGGAAATGGAGGGGAGCAGGAGTATTATGCTCCAAAGCAAGGCTATCAAGGCCAAGGTAGTGGATATTATTCCTATCAGGATGAGCCCCTTTACCAGTACTTAAACCAAAGACGAAGACCACAAGACTACCAATCATATCATGATCCTCCACCATCATACCAAGAAAGGCCACCTCAAAGTTATCCATATTACAACCCTTACCAAAAGCTCACATCATCCTACACTGAGAATCACTCATCCCAAGCTTATCATGGAAATCAAGTGAATCGATATGGTGATTCTCAAGAACCTGCTCTTCAAGAGAAGAAGAAGGAAATAATGAATGAGATGATGCAATTGCTACGAACTCAAGAAGAAATACTTGGGAAGTATGCCAAAATGGATAAGCTGAAGGAGGCAATTAAGGCCGATGAGGAGAAAGAAGAGAGAATCATGGAGGAGCCACAATGGGCCGAAGTGCCATGTTTGGCTAAGCAAGAGGACAAATATGAGGTCTATTGGCCTCAAGGATGGTATGATGACGAGCCTCTCCAAGAGATCAAGATTAATGAGTTTGAAGTGGCTGAAGTGCCAACACTAACTCACGAGGAGTAAAAGGAGCTACCTTTGCCTCAAGGAGTGATGGGAGTCAACTCTCCTCAAGAGGTCGACGATGAAAAAGAAGAGGATCATAGGGTGGAGCCAAGCCAAGAAGTGGAGAAAATAGTCAACCACGACGTACATATAGGCGTATCGGTAAGGGAGCCTGTGGTTGATGCAAAAACATAGGCTCCACCGCCTATTGATTCGATTGAAAATTCTTGCTTAAGTGAAATTTTTAGATATGCTTGCATCAATAATGATATACCTTTAATTATTTCTGATGAAATTTCTTGTCGTGATGAAAGGTACATTATTGAAAAGCTCGGGGAGAAAATGCAAGAGTTGAGCGGAATGGGCCCCAGTCTAGTGCTTCCGGATGGAGAAGAGCGCCCATGTGACGGAAAGAAGGAGAGAGCGGAGCTACCGGAGATTTACACTCGAGGTGATATCTCTCCTTACTTATCATGTGCATCTTATTCATGTTTGATGCATAATTTTTCTGAAAAGATTAAGAATAAGTGCATTGATGCACTCGTAGTATTTATTGATGCCTCTAGACACAAATTTTATCACTTGCCCTATACATATGAAAATTTTGAAACCAAATGTGTTTATTGATGTACTCTTTTGCTATCATAGGAAAGAGAGTGTTTGATTGAGTTTATATTGTTTTTGATAGGGGAAAGGGGTAACTCTTGAGCCCCTAAATTTCATGCAAGCACATTGCATATTTTATTCTTATTTTAGCACGGGGGACCGTGCACATCTTTAGTGTGGGGTGTACATTGCGTTGCATGCTAATTTTAGGGCTAATTTGTTTGAGCTTGCCGATTGGCCACCTGAAAGGCTTAAGTAGTTTATATGTCATTCAATTGCCCTTGAGATTAATTTTGTGCTGAAATTTCACAAATATACCCTTTGGAGTATGCTTGTTTGGTGGAAGTGTTTGATCAATTAGTACTGAGATAAGGTTGACTAGTGGAATTCAAGTATCATACTTTCAATCATTTTTCAAGGGGTCACAAAATCATATGCTAGAGATAATTTTTTTTTAACTTGGCACACACACACACACACGAATCTGGAAGGGGTGTATCTCAGTTAGTGGTGCCGGAAAAGCAGAGACCGGAGTTCAGAAAATTTAAGAGTAAGGGAAGTGAGCGTGAGAAAATCAGAGAGCGAGTGCATATCTCGATCCCCAAACTCGAAAATGTCCGGGGTAAAAGGTGAGACTTCAGGATGAGCGAATTTAATGTATGGATGGGAAATCTTGAGTGAACTATGTACACATCATCTCCAACTAAAGTGTCAGAGGAACGCATATAACGCAAAGCAAAGAAGAGTCTCCGAAGAAACACAAGTCAAATCAAATACAAAGGAGCAAAATCAATTGAAGAATAAGCGTCTCTACAATCATGGTGAATGCCCAAACCTTGAAAAGAGGAGGGAAAATAAAGCAAAGTTGAGTGAAAAGCAATAAGGAAGCTCACTCCAAAAATAGCGGTCTCGTGGCATCAATTCATATATGCTACCCCGAGTTCACATCGCTTTTTACACGAGCATCACAAAAACCTAATGTGTGACTAGTTTACCCTTTGTTTAAATTTTTGAAAGTGTGAGAAAAAGACCATAACTAACATACATGATACTCATATTAATTGGTTAGACACTTGTGTGTGTTTGATTGGTGGAGGGGTAGGTTTGTGATTTGTCAGCACTCGATAATTTGAGCTCAATTGTGAACTGATTGTTTGGCTATGAATAAAAGAGTTTGAAGACGACCATGAGGGTAAGCATTTCATGGGATTGTGGGTTGGACCTCAGAACCCTCGGGAGATGTCGAACTCCCCCTATCGGGGTGAACCTCGGGGTTTAAAACGACAACTGTTGTATAATTGTATTTCTCGAGGGCGAGAAAATGCTTAGTGTGGGGTGTTGATGCGGTCGCATAAAATGTAAGTTTATGATATCTATTACCCACATTCTAGGTGTTATTTCACTCTCGATGTGTTAAATTATTAATCTTTATGCCACTTTTACGCCTTCGGGTATGTTTGGTGTGAATGTGCAGAATACATGTGAAAAGGGTCAAAACCGAGCCAAAATCGCAGCAGAATTTTTCAGAGAGCACAACATTCTCATATTTAATCCGAGGTGACCCAAAATTAGATCAAATCGAAGATAACTCGGTGATCTATAACTCTCTAGAAGGAAGTTTTCTCTAAATTTCATAGGAAGAAGCTCAAAACATCACCGAAAGGCAGCACTAAAACAGATATCGGGATTGCAGACCAGCTGACTTGAAAGTTATAACTTCCACATCCGAAATCCAAATCGATCAAATGTTACATCTAAATTAAAGAGGACCAAAAGAGCTACAATTCTCGTGAAGGAAGTTTTTTCATTAAAGTCTTCAAGAGGGCAAATATTGTCTGATACTTTCGGGTGGTGTAGAGTTCTCATCCGAACTCCGATTTGGCCCCATAATATATCAATTCGATGGGAATTTGAAGACAGAAACTTGTAACGATGATGCAAAGGAGCTGTAATGATGGTGTAACAATCGTTAAACCTACTGTAACGATCGTTACAACTCCCAGATGCAGAAAAAAATATAAAAGGGAAACACGAATTCTGAGTTTAGGGGCCGAAAATTTGAGTTTTCACGCGACAATTGAACACCACGGTTTGGGAGAGCAGAGAGTAGAACGCCATATCAACCAAGGAGAGTGTTGCTACGTTTATTGTTGGCGTAATTTTTTAGCGCAAAAGTAAGAAGTCAGTACAACATGTTACACGACATGTGGAACGACTAATTACGCCCCAGATTAGGAAAGGTCTGATGCTTTCCTATTTAGAGTTGCTTGGAGCGAAAGAAGGATGACGTCACAACAACTGAAACACTTGGAGCGCAAGAGAATAACGTCAACAAAGCCAGGCGACTTCCAGCTGTCAGTAACACGTCAGCAAAGGTGGCAACTCTGCTTGCCTAATTTATTCAGGAAGTCTGAAACTTCCTATTCCTAATCCGAGAAAGATTAGGAATGTTGGAATGCTATAAAAAGCTTGAAGCTTCGACATTAGCAGTCGTCCGTTCTCGTTCATAATTAGCTATATTTTTCAGAGCTCTTAACCGTGCACCATTGGCGTGTTGAGAGGCTGATTAGTTTGCTAGAACGACTTTGCTCCGATCAAACATCAAGTTGCGAAGATTGAGTGCTTGATCGGTTAGGGTTCTTGTGTTCATGATTGAAGATTCACAAATCCGTCAAAGAAGACTACGACACCGAGCATAGGCGCTTGCTCGAAGGGTGGAATTGAGAGGATCTCAAAGACAGGGGGAGAGGACCTTGGTCGAGGTTGTTCACGGTGAAATCTATAGTACCTTAGGAAAATAGCTTATGTGATAGCTAGTTGGTGCTTGAAGTTGTACTATTGACTACCATATAGTGAAAACCTTTCCACTGGCAAAGTGCCCCCAGACGTAGGTGCGGAGTCACCGAACTGGGTAATCATCTCTGGTGTCGTAAGTATTACCTGTTTATTGTTTAAACTATGAATTGCGTTTTTAGGAAAGTGGTCGACACAAAAGTTACGACTTTGTGTTCGACTTCTTGACTTGGCTACGAATCAGAATTTCATTTGGTATCAGAGGAGGCACATTATCTCTTAGGTGATTTTCTTGCAAAAATTCTGAGTAGCTAATATGGACTCAAAGGAAGGAGGATCTGTCAATCGACCACCAGTGCTCGACGGAACAAACTATGGGTACTGGAAAGCACAGATGTGTGCCTTTTTGAAGTCTCTCGACAGCAAAACCTGGAAGGCTGTTATCAATGGATGGGAGGAACCTCACTATGTTGATGCTCAAGGAAATAAAACTAGCATCAAACCAGAAAAAAGAGTGGAGCGCGGGAGAAGATGAAATCGCCCTAGGTAATTCTCGTGCACTCAATGCTATATTTAATGGAGTAGACAAGAATGTGTTTCGACTTATGAACACGTGCACAAGTGCCAAAGTTTCTTGGGACACTCTTGCTGTTGCGTATGAAGGTACATCCAAAGTCAAAGAGCAAACGTTACAATACCTCACAACCAACTTTGAGGCCCTTACCTTGTTTGAAGACGAAACTATAGCTGAGTTTAATGTACGTATCAAGGATCTAGCCAATGAATCATATTCACTTGGCAAGCTTATGACCGATGAAGATCTAGTCAGAAAAACGTTCAGAGCCCTAAGTCCCAGATTTAAGATGAAGATCACGGTCATAGAAGAAGTTCATGACTTAAAGACGCTGAAGTTTGATGAGCTCATGGGATCACTTATGACCTTCGAGCTCTCCCTACCTCTCATCGAGAAGAAGCATAAAGGTGTTGCTTTCAAAAGTTCTGCCCAAAAGCAAAAGAACTTGGTGGGCTCTAATTCGGATAGTGAAATTGACGAGACTATAACTATGCTGCCGAAAAACTACAATGAAGTCATGAGGAGATTTAACCAGATGACAGGGAAGAATGTCACACGAGAAGTCAGAGACAAGCCTCAGCACAAATTCCGGAAGCTTTAGAGCACTAATAACGATGGTAGACGTGGTGAACGATCAGGAAAAGAAAAGGGAGTCCAGTGCTTTGAATGCGAGGGGTACGGGCACATGCGAAAAGAATGTCCTAACTTCTTAAAGAAACAGAAGAAGGGATTCAATGCATCTCTAACTGACGATGAAGATGAAGAAGACAGTGAATTTGAGCACACAAGTAACTATGTTGCTTTTACTTCCTCAACAATAGATCAACCATCCGACATCTCAAAGAAGTATGACTCTGATGATGAGTTATCCGATGAGACTCTCAACAACGCATACAACGAATGGTATGTTAAGTGGCTTGAAGACTCTCAAGTAATCGAAAAACAGAATGCTCTCATTCTTTCTCTTAACGAAGACAAGTCACGACTTCTCGAAACTACTGTTGATCTCAAAAAGGAAGTGGCCCGATTAAAAAGCGAGTTAGACCAAGTCACCATGTCTGTATAGATGATGAATCCAAGCACCAACGCTCTAGATCAAATTCTCTCGATCGGAAAACCGGCTAGAAATATGGAAGGTCTTGGATATTCGAAAGAAGCTTCATCATCACACACCGTCTTCGCTCTTCAGAAGGTCGTCACCCACAAGCCCCGTTAGATGTCTACCAACTTCACACCTGACAAAGCGATCAAAAAGCCTCATACCCTGGCCGCTTCTAGAACACAGAACAAAAAACATAACTGGGTATGTCACCACTGTGGACGAAGAGGTCATATTCAACCTTTCTGCTATCGTCTATATGGAAGGAGCTTCGTCAAGCAAAGGACCACCATCGAGAAAGCCCAACCACGTAAGGAATGGCGAGTTAAGGAGGTAAACTATTGAGCAAATATTGCTTACACTGCTCTAAAAGCTTCAACCAGCAATGATTGGTACTTTGATAGTGGATCCTCTCGACATATGACTGGTAATAGCTCATTCTTGGTCACTTTAATACCTTGCACGAATAGCTTTGTCACTTTTGGTGACGGAGTAAAAGCTAGAGTACTCGGGAAGGGAAAACTCAACCTTCCTAACTTCACTCGTGACAAGTGCACTGTCAAAGACGAACACCAGAAGGAAGTCATGACTTGTCACAGGTCCCTTGATAACTGTTATCTATGGTCTCCAACAGTCACAATCTTGCCAACCAAGTGCCTTTTATCCAAAGCACAAGAGACAAAGCTATGGCACCAAAATCTCGGTCACATCAATTTGAGGAGCATGCAGAAGATTCTCTCTGAAAAGGCGATCATTGGAGTTCCCAACCTCAAGATTGTTGAAGGAAAAATTTGTGGAGAATGCCAGATTGGCAAACAAATTAAGACGTCACACAAGAAGGTACAACATCATACTACTTCACGCGATCTAGAACTTCTACATGTTGACCTTATGGGACCTATGCAAGTAGAAAGTCTAGGAGGCAAGAAGTACATATTGGTCTGTGTCGACGACTTCTCAAGGTACACCTGGGTAGACTTTATTAGAGAAAAGTCAGACACCTTCTCAGTCTTTGAAGCCCTATGTCGGAGAGTTCAACGAGAAAAAGGAGAAGCCATTGGCAAAGTCGTCCGACTCAGAAGTGATCATGGAAAGGAATTTGAAAACATCAGCTTCGCAAATTTTTGTGATGCTGAAGGAATAGCACACGAATTCTCTGCTCCCATCACTCCTCAGCAGAACGAGATCGTAGAAAGGAAAAATCGCACTCTTCAAGAAATGGCAAGAGTCATGATGCTAGCCAAAGACATCCCGCAGCACTTCTAGGCCGAAGCTCTGAATACGACTTGTCATATTCATAATAGAGTGACCCTCCGTCCTGGAACATCGCTCACTCTTTATGAAATATGGAGGGGGAGGAAGCCTAATGTAAAATATTTTCATGTCTTTGGATCGATATGCTACATACTTGCAGATAGGGAACCTCGACGCAAACTTGATCCTAAAAGCGATGAAGGCATCTTCCTCGGATATTCCAGAAATAGTCGGGCCTTTCGTGTATTCAACAAACGCAGCCGGTCTATCATGGAATCCATCAATGTCGTAATTGATGACAGTAATGAGCAACCCAGTGACGAGGACGAAGGAGTTCTAAGTCAGGCCAGAGGTCAGGCCAAAAGTCAGAACCAAAGTTGACAACAGAGAATCTGAAGCCGAAAGCCAAAACATCTCTGACAAAGAGGCACCCCACGTCATCGAACAGAGAGCTCCGTCAAGAAGAATTCAGAAGAATCACGCATCCCAAGATGTGATAGGAGACATCAATGAAGGAGTGCGGAATCGACAAAAGGCACCTATAGAATACAAAGAGATGATAGAATTGGTTCAATTTTCAAGGAATGAAGTCTAGGAACTAGTACCCAAGCCAGACAATGTCAATATTATTGGAACAAAGTGGATATTTAAAAACAAGACTGACGAGCAAGGAAATATCACTCGAAACAAAGCAAGACCAGTGGCTCAGGGGTACACACAAGTAGAAGGAGTTGACTTCGAAGAAATTTTTGCTCCAGTAGCCAGACTGGAAGCCATCCGACTTCTTCTTGGCATAGCATGCCATATGCGTTTCAAACTCTATCAGATGGATGTAAAGAGTGCCCTCCTCAATGGAAATCTCAACGAAGAAGTCTATGTTGCTCAACCAAAAGGATTTGAAGATCATGACTCTCCTCATCATCTCTACAAACTAAAGAAAGCTCTCTACGGCCTCAAACAAGCTCCACGAGCATGGTATGAACGTCTTACCCAATTCCTAGTACATAATGACTATATTCGAGGGGGAGTAGACAAAACTCTCTTTGTGAAGAAGGAAGGAAGGGACATCATGATTGCCCAAATATATGTCGATGATATCGTATTTGGAGGGAAGTCAGACAAGATGGCGGAACGTTTCGTACAACATATGCAGTCTGAATTTGAGATGAGTATGGTTGGAGAGCTCACATACTTCCTAGGCTTCCAGATCAAACAGATGAAAGATGGAATATTTATCTCCCAAAGCAAATATGCAAAGAACATTGTAAAGAAGTTCGGGTTAGAAAAGGCCTCACACAAAAGAACCCCCATTCCCACTCACGTCAAATGCACAAAGGACGATCTGGGAGAACTAGTTGATCAAAGCCTCTATCGAAGCATAATAGGAAGTCTTCTCTATCTAACAGCAAATCGACCCGACATCGCTTTCTCTGTGGGAGTCTGTGCTCGATATCAAGACAATCCAAAAGTCAGTCACTTAGCTCATGCCAAGAGGATAATAAGGTACATCTCAGGAACCTCTGAATTGGGTTTGCTATACTGTTTTGATACCTCTCCTACTCTTGTTGAATACTGTGATGCTGACTGGGCGGGAAGCACACCAGATCGAAGAAGTACCTCTGGAGGTTGTTTCTATCTGGTGAACAATCTTGTGTCTTGGTTCTGCAAAAAGCAAAATTGTATTGCTTTGTCTACTGCTGAGCCCAAAAAGCAAAATTGTATTGCAGCTGGAAGTAGTTGTACTCAGCTTCTCTGGATGAAACAGATGTTGGCAGAGTATGGGGTCAAGCAAGAAGTCATGACTTTGTTCTATGACAACATTAGTGCAATCAATATCTCGAAGAACCCAGTTCAACATAGCAAAACAAATCATATTGATATCAGACATCACTTTATTCGAGAGCTTGTAGAAGACAAGAAGATAAAGCTCGAATACCTACCCACTAAGAAACAACTCGCTGACATCTTCACAAAGGCGTTAGATGCTAACAGGTTTGAAAGTCTAAGGTCATCCCTTGGACTTTGCTGTCTGGAGTAACCAGAAGTCAAGAAAGAAGAGAGGGAGCTTTTAGTTGATTTTACTCTATCTCTATCAGGACCAACAAGGGTCCACAAAATCAAGCCGGGCCCAAATACCTTTGTCAAAAGCCCAGCTGAAATTGTTTTTTAAAATTCATAAAGGGAATGATTGTAATCTGACAATCAACCAATCAGCTCTCAATCCATTCAACTTCCACGCAGAAAAGTTCTGCACACCCCTTCCACTTTCCCAAAACCGCTAGGGCACCTCAAAACCAAATTCAATCTACACTTGTAGCAGTTATTTGTTCCTTCCAAAAGAACTCCGAACAAGCCCCTCTGTCAAATGGTCGGAACCAGAAGTGGACGCGTACCATCTGCCTCCAAGAAACTACGAGCAAAGATGAGGGAGAAGGTGATTGCCAAGAAGTTATCGGCCTCGAAATCAACAACGAACAAATATGGAGTGAAGATTCGTGGAAGAAATCTCTCGGGGGAAGGTTCGGCGAGACCTCAGGAAGTACCAATGGAGGCAACCCCCACTGAAGAGAAGGACAACAATGTATCCAAATCTGCTAACCTAGAAGAGGAAGGCTCTCACTCTTCTCAGACGCCCCTACAAGGTAATCCTACTGCCCCTTCTGAAGTAGACCCTGTAGACAAAAATATGTCTGAAGAAGCTCTAGGAACTCCTGTTCCTGAGATTCATGGTGCTAGCTGTGAAGATCGATCCAGCACCCCAAAATCAACGCCTGCACCAAAGAAGTCCCCACTAAATGAAGCCATGCAGAAAGCCGACAGTCCGCTTGTCGCTCAGGAGAGTGGTTCAGGGCTGAATGAAGATACGGAAGTTATACCGGAAGTCCCTCAACCTGTAGACGATCTTGTTAATATAAAAGAAATAGATACGGCAGAGACTATGGAAGAAGAATCTACACAAGATGACAGAACGCCTCTAGAAGAATCTGTGCCCAAAGGGCTTAAGAAAAGGAAACAACTGAAGAGAAAGTTGATTGATGAAGAAGAAGAACCACCAGTGCCAAGAAAACTAACCCATAAAAGAAAAGCTACAGAGAAAGGAGGAGCATCTGCTCCGAAACCAGTGAAGAAGTCAAGAAAGAAGTCATCCACTTCAGGAACAACCTCTGCCCCAGAAGAAGAGGAGTCAGAAGAAGAAGAAACTCGTGTCATACTTCCACGGGTCAAGAAGTCAATGGGAGGTCTGAAACTCCCCAAAAATGTTCCAAAGGCTCCAACAGACAATGTCTCTTTCCATTCAGTAGACAATACTGTCAAGTGGCAGTACGTGTACCAGCGTAACATCTACCCGAAGAGAGAGCTCTCTACCGAAGCTCAAGAAATGATCGCAATTGTGGAACTCCTCCGTGGCTCAGGCCTGACCAACACGGTCATCAACATCGGGCCGTTCTACCCAGCGCTGGTCAAGGAGTTCATTGTCAACCTCTCAAGTGAGTTTAATAACCCGGAAGACAAGGAGTACATGAAGGTCTTTGTTCGAGGAGAGAGCTTTGAGATATCTGCCACCACAATAAATGCTTATCCAGAGAGGATCCAGAAGTCACTACAGAAGTTCCTCACTTGAACAAAGTGGCTTTTGAGATCACTGGAGGAAGGAAGAAGGTCTGGCCTTTCAAGGATACCATTGCGGCTACAGAACTCACTGCCAAATATTCCATTCTATACCACATTGGTTTGGCAAATTGGGCGCCCTCCACTCACGGGTCGAGCATCAAAACTGAATTAGAAAAACTCATCTACCAAATAGGTACGCAATCTCCTCTTGACTTTGGTTCATATGTTATTGAGCACCTTGTCAAACATGCAAAGTCATGTGCTGTCAAGCTACCTATTGGGTTTCCATCATTGATCGCTGGACTTCTCCTCCAACAACGTCCCCACATTGTTCGAGAGACGGATGTTCCTGGAAAGAAGTCACTGCCCCTCACTCTAAGTCTCAAAAACTTTGAGGGCAAGCATATGAGGGATCTCGCTCCTCCCATGGCCAAAGCATCAGAAGCTGGTTCCAGCTCACGTCCTTCCGGACCTCTCGGCACCAGAATGGAGGAAGAGCTGGTGGATATGATCAATGACTTGGAGAAGACGATTGCTATTCTGACGACCCGTAAGACTGCCTGTGAAGCCCTGCTCAATGACCTCCGCACTGCTCCTGCTGAAGATGACGATGTCGATGACTCCACCTCTTTCTGAAGATTTCTCCTATTTAGTCTGATAACTTATTTCAAACAAACTACTTAAATCCTCGGGGTATGTTCGAGTTAATTTCCTGCACTGTGTGACATTTGTTTTTGGGATATTTGCTCATGGTTTGAGCTGTTTTATACCCTGTTTTTATCAGTATATCATTTTATGATTGCCTTTGGCAATATTGTTAGACAAACAGGGGGAGAAATAAGCGAAGTGCGCCAGAAGTTGCACCAGAAGTCGCACACCAGAAGTCGCACTAGAAGCCGCACCAGAAGTCGCATACAGAAGTCGCATCGCTTGCTGTGCGTAACTGCCACAAGATGACGATGTACTTAAAAAGGTGTTTAGATGCATCGCTTGCTGTGCGTAATGGCCACAAGATGACGATGTGCTTAAAAGGTGTTTGCCTAAAAAATTGCCAAAGGGGGAGATTGTTGCTACGTTTATTGTTGGCATAATTTTTTAGCGCAAAAGTAAGAAGTCAGTACAACATGTTACACGACATGTGGAACGATTAATTACGCCCCAGATTAGGAAAGGTCTATTTAGAGTTGCTTGGAGCGAAAGAAGGATGACGTCACAACAACTGAAAGACTTGGAGCGCAAGAGAATGACGTCAACAAAGCCAGGTGACTTCCAATTGTCAGTAACACGTCAGAAAAGGCGGCAACTCTGCTTGCCTAATTTAATCAGGAAGTCAGAAACTTCCTATTCCTAATCCGAGAAAGATTAGGAATGTTGGACTGCTATAAAAAGCTTGAAACTTCCCCATTAGTAGTCGTCCGTTCTCGTTCATAATTAGCTAGATTTTTCAGAGCTCTTAACCGTGCACCATTGGCGTGTTGAGAGGCTGATTAGTTTGCTAGAACGGCTTTGCTCCGATCAAACATCAAGTCGCAAAGATTGAGTGCTTGATCGGTTAGGGTTCTTGGGTTCGTGATTGAAGATTCACAAATCCGTCAAAGAAGACTACGACACCGAGCATAGGCGCTTGCTCGAAGGGTGGAATTGAGAGGATCTCAAAGACAGGGGGCCGTCAAAGAAGACTACGACACCGAGCATAGGCGCTTGCTCGAAGGGTGGAATTGAGAGGATCTCAAAGACAGGGGGAGAGGACCTTGGTCGAGGTTGTTCACAGTGAGATCTATAGTAGCTTAGGACAATAGCTTGTGTGATAGCTAGTTTGTGCTTGAAGTTGTACTATTGACTACTATATAGTGAAAACCTTTCCACTAGCAAAGTGCCCTCAGACGTAGGTGCGGAGTCACTGAACTGGGTAATCATCTCTGGTGTCGTAAGTATTACATGTTTATTGTTTAAACTACGAATTGTGTTTTTAGGAAAGTGGTCGACACAAAAGTTGGCTAGTCGTACACGGTTAAGAGCTCTGTGAATTGAGCACAGAAAAAGGACTGAGTTGCTAAGGGGGTAGCACCTTCTTTTATAGCAATTCAGATTGCCTAATTGGATTCCAATTCTGATTAGGAAACCTCTTGCCGTCTTGCGTTTCTGGCAAGTGACAAGTTGGCATTGACGCCTCTATTAAATCTTGCTTGCGTGTCTTTCTTCCAGCTGGACCTTGCCTAATTCATCCACTGTCTTTATTCCTTTGCGCGCGGAGCTTCTGTGCTCAAAAAAGAAAGTCTTCGATGTCTTGCCTAATCCTGCGAGTATCATGTCGCACCAACTGCGTTGCAACATGTTGTCTGACATCTTGACTTCGTGCTACAAAAATATGCCAATACTAAACGTAGTAACAATCTCCGCCTTTGGCAATTTTGTAGGCAAGCACATTTTGACGACGAGCTTCGGGCGAGCACCGTTTCTGGCTAGCAGTGTCTTCAACATCTTCAGGTGAGCACCATTTCCGGATGGTCGCGTCGTAAGTCGTTCTTTAGTAAACGTCGTCTTATGTAGCAAGGTTTGCAACATGTTGTTACACATGTTTCTTAGTACGTCATATAACATGTGGTAACACATTGTGACACGTGTTCCATCATGTTCTTCATCTTCATGATGTCTTCTGTAGCAAGACACATAACACGTGGTAACATGTCGTGACACATGTTCCATCATGTTTGAGCAACAAGACACCAAAAGTTTGGATGGCTTGAAACTTTCTTACCTATTATCTCCCCCTAATTGCCTCAAAAATGGAAAAAGGGCAACATCAAAGAAGAATTTGACAAACAACAGATAAAAACTAGCTCTAAACACGAGCAAATTAACCCCTAACCATGGGGAAAAATTAAAGCTCCACCGAGCAGTAAAAAGTATTCAAGTAATTAACCCGGACAGTCCCCAGGGATTCAAATATTCAAACACAATTTAAGATAAGTTTTTAGAGAAACAAGAGTACTGAGATGTTTCTTTATAAAGAGGTGGAGTTTGCAACGTCTTCTTCAGCAGCAGAATCCTCTTCTGGAGCAGCTAGTAGATCGTGGAGAAGGCTTTTGCAGGTAGCCTTTCTATTGGTCAGAGTTGTAATGGTTGCTTCCAGATCTGTAATTGCCTCCATGAGTGCATGCACCATCCTGTCATTGAATGACCCCTTTGGTTGTGAGCTGCTTCCTGGTTCAAAGGGCTTGGTAGAGAGTGGCGCCATATCATGAGCATGCTTTCCTTCAAATAGTTTGTGGCTTATACTGAGCTCAAGCGGCCATTTACCAGCGACGACAAAGTCACGCAGGATGGTGGGACATTGTTGTAATATCAACCTAGTGATCAAGGAGGGAGAACCAATAGGGAGCTTGATAGCATACGATCTTGCATGTTTTACCAGATTATCAATAACCAAAGAACCAAAGTTCAGAGGGGAATTCATACCTACAAGGTAAATGATCATGGCAACCTCTGGTTTGACACTTGACCCATGGGAGGAAGGTGCCCCATTGGCTACTCAAATACGATAGATGATAGAATATTTAGCGGTCAGTTCCGATGAAGCCATGTTTGTTTGAAGAGCCAGACCAATTTTCTTCCACATGTAATCTCTCGGGAAACTCGATCCATGGAAAGAGCTTTTGGAGTGATATCATATGTGCTTCTTTCTATAAATGCATTGATAGCTTTAGAGGTGATTTCGAAGCAATAACCTCTAACATACACCCTTGTATACTCTGAGAGTAGTGGATTATAAAACTCTGTGGTTAGGTTCACATAAAACTCCTTTACTAAGGAGGGATAGTAGATACCGATGTTTGAGACCGTCTGTAGAAGACCAGAGCTTTGTAAAAGTTCCAAGACCCCCTTCATTTTCTGTGCTCAGCAAAGAGTTCTCTCTCAGGAAGAATGGTTCGGTGGTACACAAATTTCCACTTTGTGGCACTCTTAACTGAGTGGAAGGACACTTTTTCCAGGGGTGCTTCTAAAACATTTTGAGGGAGTCTATGACCATCTACTCTCTTCTTGGGGCTGTGGTCAGGGCGATCTGTTGGGTCCTCTTCTTCTGAAGTATCCACAATGGGTACCGTGGTCATCTTTTTCTTGTTATGTCCGGATGTTAGGACAAAACCCTCTCCTTTTTCTAGGACTTATCTTTTAATCCCTGTCTCCTCCATCTTATTTTTCCCTTTCCGTTTACCCATCAAATTTCCCAGAGTAATATCATTCTCACTTTGAGGCTCTATTTCTTCAGGTGTCTCCTCATCGATGAGCTCTCTTGGTTTATTGGGAGAGATTGAAGTTGGAGGAGGACTTTGTTTTTTGGTATGTTCTTCTCCTCCTTCCGTTTCTGGTAATGGTTCTTCAGAAAGTGGGATTTGTTCAATATGCCTATATGAATCAGGTGTTTTGAGGTTACGTGATCTACTTTTGAGGGGAGGAATATTTTCGTCACTCTCTTCCTCCGAGATATAGGATGGAGCAGAGAATGGCTTGCCTTGATGTTGTTCAAAATTTTCTTCATAGGGTGTTGATCCTCGCACTTTTACTCCATGTCTATTTTGAGTTGTCCTCGGGGTGACCTTCTTCCTCGCAACGTGCTTGATTCTCATCATAGTCAGATTTTGTTCTTGGTGGAAGGATTAGAGAGTTTGGTTGAGAGATACTTGATTGGCTTGTTTTTTATGCAGAAAGGAGCAAATCATGAGTAAACAAAACCCTAATCTTTTGGAGAGTGACGAGTGAGGTCGAGAACCAAGGGAAAGAGGCAGCGTCTCCTGCTGTGTAGCCGAAGAGTCTGGCTGGGATTGGTTGCACGTCTTGTCACTATATGACAGAAAATATTTTATTTCCTTTTGTTTGTTCTTTTATTTTGGAAACCTGAAACGGGCTTTGGATAAATAGGTCCAGATTTGATTTTATGGACCCTCGTAGTCCATCTAGAGAGAGAGAAAAATAAATCAGCAAAAACTCTCCCTCGTTTTCCTTTGAAGAGCATTATTCAAGGTAACAAAATCTAAGGGAGAACCTCAGACTTTCAAACCGATTTGTATTCAATGCCTTGGTGAAGATATCCGCAAGCTGTTTTTCTGTTGGAATATACTCTAGCTTGATCTTCTTTTCTTCCACAAGCTCTCACATGAAGTGATGCCTGATGTCAATGTGCTTATTTTTGCTATGTCGCACCAGATTCTTTGAGATGTTGATGTCACTGATGTTGTCACATAACAATGTCATGACATCTTGCTTGACATCATACTCCGCCAGCATCTGCTTCATCCATAAAAGTTGAGTGCATCTACTTCTAGCAGCAATGTACTCGGAGTTATCAGTAGATAGAGGTATACAATTTTTCTTTTTGCTGAACCAGGAAACAAGATTATTCCCGAGATAAAAACATCCTCCTGAGGTGTTTTTTCGATTAGGATTACTTCCTTCCCAATCCACATAACAATAACCTACTAGAGTACAGGACGTGTCGAATGAGTATAATAAACCTAGCTTTGTCGTACCTGATATATATCGGATAATTCTTTTGACTTGAGCTAGATGACTTGTTTTTGGATTCGCTTAGTAGCGAGCACAGATTCCCACTGAAAAGGAAATATCAGGTCGACTTGTTGTGAGGTATAATAGGCTTCCAATGATGCTTCGATAGAGATTTTGATCTACAGGTCCGCCTTGATCATCCTTGGTAAGCTTTACATGAGTAGGAATTGGAGTTTTCTTGGGTGAAGTTTTTTCCAAGACAAACTTCTTTATGATGTTCTTAGCATACTTGCTTTGGGAAATAAAGATGCCAATATCCATTTGTTTGATTTGAAAGTCTAGAAAGTAGGTTAGCTCACCAACCATACTCATTTCGAACTCGGACTGCATATGTTGGACAAAACGTTCCACCATCTTGACTGGCATTCCTCCAAAGACAATGTCGTCCACGTAAATTTGAGCAATCATAATGTTACTTCCTTCCTTCTTTACATATAGAGTCCTGTCAACTCCCCCTCGAGTATAACCATTCTGTATTAGGAACTGAGTTACCAGGCTCGAGGTTCTTGTTTGAGACCGTACATGGCTTTCTTAAGCTTATAAACATGATGTGGCGAGTTATGGTCTTCAAACCCCTTTGGTTGAGCAACATAGACTTCTTCGTTTAGATATCCATTTAGGAAAGCACTCTTCACGTCCATCTGATAAAGTTTGATTAGTAGATGACAGGCAATGCTGAGAAGAAGTCTGATAGCCTCAAGTCTGGCTACAGGCGCAAACGTCTCGTCAAAATCTACTCCTTCTACTTGTGTGTATCCTTGTGCTACAAGTCTAGCTTTATTTCAGGTGATATATCCCTGTCCATCAGATTTATTCTTGAAGATCCACTTAGTCAGGATTAGGTACTAATTCCCATACAGCGTTTCTTTCGAATTAAACCAGTTCTTCTTGCATGGCACATACTCAGTATTCATCGTTGATGGCTTCTTGCACATTCTTAGGTTCAATTTTTGAAACAAAATAGATGTTATCTATCATCTCTCTGTAGTTCACCGGAGCCTTTTGTCGAGTACGTACTCCTTCATTGACATCTCCGATTATGTTCTGGACTGGGTGATTCTTCTAGACTTTTCTGAATGGAATTCTCTAGTCTGTCGTGGATGGCTCTTCTTTGTCAGGGTAGATGTTACTTTCTTTCTCAGGCTCTAGGGCATGAGTTTCTTCACTGACATGTGGTCTGACATCTGGAGTGTCTGTATTTTCTTCTTCGTCATCGTTAGGTTGTTCAGAGCTATCATCATTTACAACCACACTTATAGACTCCATCATAGTTCTAGATCGTTTATTGTAGACCCAACAAGCATGAATCTTTCTAGAGTATCCAAGAAATATTCCTTCATTGCTTTTAGGGTCAAGCTTTTGTCGGGGTTCTCTATCAACTAGAATATAGCATACTGACCCACATATATGGAAATACTTGACATTAGGCTTTCTCCCCCTCCCTATTTCATAAAGTGTTACCGAGGTACCTGGACGAAGGGTGAGACGATTGTGAATATGGCAAGCCGTGTTGAGTGCCTCTGCCCAAAAGGGTGTAAGGATGCTTTTGGCTAACATCATGACTCTAGCCATTTCTTGAAGAGTTCGGTTCTTTCTTTCATGTTGAGGGGTAACTGGAGTAGGGAATTCATGGGAATTCCTTCAGCATCACAGAATTTTTGCAAAGCTTATGTTTTCAAATTCTCGTCCATAATCACCCTCGAGTCTTACTATTTCGCCAATGGTTTCTCCTTTCTCTTTTTAAACTCTTTGACATAGGTATTCGAAGACAGAGAATGTGTCTGACTTTTCACGAATAAACTCAATCCAATTCTACCTTGAGAAGTCGTCCACACATACAAAAATATATTTCTTACGTCCAAGACTTTCAACTTGCAAAGTTCTAATGAGATCTACATGCAAAAGTTCTAGGACCCGGGAGGTGGTAAGATGTTGCACCTTCTTGTGTGACGTCTTGACTTGTTTTCCAATCTGACATTCTCCGCAGATTTTTCCTTCGATGATCTTCAGATCTGGAACTCCGATGATAGCCTTTTCAGATTAATTTTTTTGCATGCTTCTCAGATTTATGTGTCCAAGCTTTTGGTGCTAGAGTTTGGTTTCTTGTGCTTTGGATAGAAGACATTTAGTAGATAGAAGAGTTATTGTTCGAGACCATAGATAGCAGTTGTCTTGTGACCTTAGTCTAGTCACGAGTTCCTCTAGTTGAGTGTTCACCACTGCACATTTGTTACGCGTAAATTTAACTTCGAGGTCTTGATCGTAGAGTTTTCTGATGCTTATCAAATTGGCAGTGAGTCCTTCTACCAGTAAGGCTTCCTTTAGACATGGTGAATTGAGTAGGTTAAGTTTCCCTTTTCCTAATACCCTGGCTTTCACTCCATCTCCAAAAGTAACAAAACAGTTTGAGCTTGATGTCAGAGTAGCAAGGAATGTACTATTACCAGTCATATGCCGAGAGGAGACACTATCAAAGAAACAATCATTACTGGTAGAGGGTTTTAGTGAGGTGTAAGAAATTTTAGCTCTATAATGTACTTCTTTCACCCGCCTTTTTCTCTTTCCATACTTGTTGATTTTTAGCTTTGGCAGTCCTGCATTTGACGAAGCTCTTTCCATAGAGGTGATAACATAATGGTCGGATATGACCTCTTTGTCAATGGTGATGGCATGTCCAATTATGTTTTCTTTTCTTAGGCCTTCCATGGTGGTGTTTCTTTTGTGGCCGGGTATTTCCAGATGTTTGTGACATCTGTTTAGACATGTTTTTGGTAGTTCTTTAAGGAACAAAAGTGATCTGTGATGTTGATGCCCCTTTAGAGTAACCAAGTCCTTCCAGGTTGTTTGCTGACTTTTCAACGGATAGGATTTGGTCCAAGGTGTTAGTGCTTAGGTTCATCATCTTGATGGACTTGGTCATAAGCTCCAGTTCCCCCTTCAGATGAGCTATTTCCTTTTTCAGATCAATGATGGTTTCGAGGAGTCTGGTCTTGTCTTCATTGAGCGAGAGAATAATTATGTTATGTTTCTCAATGACTTGAGAGTCTTCAAGCCACTTAACATACCACTCATTGTATGCGTTGTTGAGAGTCTCATCTGATAACTCCTCATTTGAGGAAAATTTCTTCAAGAGTTCGGTGGATGTGGACGCAGTGAATGTTACATGGTTGCTTGTTAGTTCTGTGTCACTTTCTCGTTCTTTTTCATCCGAAAAAGATGCAATGTATCCCTTTTTTTTCTTTTTCAATAAGTTAGGACATTCCCTCTGCACATGCCCATAGCCTTCACATTCGATAAATTATACTCCTTTTTCTGCCTTTTCACCTCGCCTGACTTCTTTGTTTTTAGCCTTTTGAAACCTTTGATGAGGTTTGTCTCTAACATCTTCTAAGACATTCTTTCTAACCATCTGGTCGAATTTTTTCATGACTCGATTATAGTTCTTGGCGACCATAGCGATGGTGTCATCAATATCGCTATCAGAGTCTGAAAGTACTTGCTCCTTCTAAGTATGAGTGTAGCTTTTGAAGGCTACACCTTTGTGCTTTTTCTCTATGGTTGGAAGGGAGAGCTTGTAGGTCATGGGATATCCCATGATTTCATCAAATTTCAAGATTTTTAGATCATGACATTCTTCTATGGCAGTAATCTTTATGTTGAATCTAGAGTTTAGAGCTCTAAGAGTTTTTGACTAGATCTTCATTAGTCATTGGTTTTCCCAATGAGTACGACTCGTTGGCTAGATCCATGATCCGTACATTGAACTCAGCTATGGTCTCGTCTTTATTGATAGAGAGTGCTTCAAAATTGGTGGTAAGATATTGTAGTTTCTGCTCTTGGACCTTGGAGGTTCACTTATAGGTAGTGGCAAGAGCATCCCAGGTAATCTTGGCACTAGTATATGTGTTGATGAGTCTTAAGATATTTTTGTCAACTCCATTAAATATAGCGTTGAGAGCCTTAGAGTTACCTAGGGCTGCTTCATCTTCTTTGTTGCTCCAGTCTTTCTGGGGTTTTGGACCGGTTAGATTTACTTGAGCATCAGCATACTGTGGTTCCTACCAACCATTGATAACAACCTTCCAGGTTTTGCTGTCGAGGGATTTCATGAAAGCACACATTCGTGCTTTCCAATAACCATAGTTGGTTCCATCGAGCACTGGTGGTCGATTGATCGATCCTCCTTCCTTTGAGTCCATATTTGCTACACACAATCTTTGCAGGAAATCACCTAAGAGTTTTAAGGTGCCTCCTCTGATACTAATTGAAATTCTATTACGTAGCAGGGACAAGATGTCGAACACAATGTTGTAACGATTGGTTCGACAACGTGCCTAATCACATTTTATGGACAGTAAATAGTAAAGCAGTAAACATAAGACACATAATATGTTTACCCAGTTCGGAGACTCCGCACCTACGTCTGGGGCACTCTACTAGTGGAAAGGTTTTCACTATTCAGTAGTAAATAGTACAACTTCAAGCATCAACTAGCTATCACACAAGCTATTGTCCTAAGCTACTAGAGATCTCACTGTGAACAACCTCGACCAAAGACTCCTTCTGTCTTTGAGATCCTCTCAATTCAACCCTTCGAGCAAGACTATGCTCAGTTATGTTGTCTTCGACAATCTTCTTCGTGAGTTCTTCAATCACGAATAAAACCCAATAGATTACAGACACTCAAATCTCCTCAACTTGATGTAAGTAATCGACAGCTTCCTCTCTAAATTGATCAGCCTCTCAATTTGCTAGTCGTACGCGGTTAAGGGCTCTGAGAATTTAGCACAGAGAAAAGACTAAGTTACTAATGGGGTAGAACTTGCTTTTATAGCGACTCACATTGCCTAATCAGATTCCAATTCGATTAGGAAACCTCTTGCCGCCTTGCATTTCTGGCAAGTGGTAAATTGGTGTTGTTGCCTTTAATAAATCTTGCTTGTGTGTCTTTCTTCCAGCTTGACCTTGCCTAATTCATCCATTGTCTTTATTCCTTTTCGCGCGGAGCTTTTGTGCTCAAAACAGGAAGTCTTCGATGTCTTGCCTAACCCTGCGAGTATCATGTCGCACCAACTGTGTTGCAACATGTTTTCTGACATCTTGGCTTCGTACTAAAAAAATATGCCAATACTAAACGTAGTAATTCATGGCATTGTATTCTTCTACTTTCGTTGTTTCCTTCACCACTTCTGTTGGTCATGTCGAAGTTTCCACCTCTTTGAGCTTTCTGCAGAGTTTTGTTCTTGACATCTGGTGTGACATTTTTCCCAGAAAACCGATTGAATCGCTTCATAACCCATTTATAGTTTTTTGCTAGCAAAGCTATGGTTGGATCAATTTTATCATCGTAATCAGAATATACCTGCTCGACTTGCTTCTGAACGGTGATCTTGAAGGCTACTCCTTTGTTTTTCTTGTCAACACTTGGAAGAGACATCTCGTAAGTCATTATAGACCCCATTAGATCATCAAATTTAATTGTATTGAGATCGTGGACTTATTCGATGGCAGTAATCTTCATTTTTAATTTCGGACTCAAAGCTCTTAGAGTCTTTCTCACGAGTTTTTTATCAGCCATAGGTTCGCTTAGAGAGTAGGATTCGTTGGCAAGATCAAGAATTCGCACATTGAATTTTGACACAGTTTAAGCTTCTCTCATAACAAGATTAGGCAAGACATATTGGAGCTTCTTTTCTCGAAACTTGGTAGTACCTTCATAGGCTACTGTTAGAATGTCCCATGCACTTTTGGCAGTAGTACAAGTGTTAATCAATCAAAACACGTTTTTATCCACGTCGTTAAAGATAGCATTAAGTGCTCGGGAGTTTCCCAGGGCTTCCTCATCTTCAATGTCAGTCCATTCTGTCTCAGGTTTAGGACTTGTGATATTGCCCTCAGCATCTTGATAGTATGGGGCATTCCATCCATTTATTACAGCCTTCCAGGTCTTGCTGTCAATAGATTTCAAGAAGGTGCACATACGAGCTTTTAAGTATACATGGTTATTCCCATCCGGAGTAGGTGGACGATTGACAAATCCTCCTTCTCTTATGTTGTGTTAATGTCTGACAATCAGAATTTTTCGCCTAGGAACTCACCTAAAGTTGTAGGTGCCTCCTCTAATACCAATTTAAATTCTGATTAGTTAACTCGAACAAGATGTCACGCACAATATCTAGACAATGTTCTTGACAACTTCGTTGTAAGCAGATACGAACAATAAAGATACAAACTGTAAACAATGAAACATAATATGTTTACCAAGTTCGGTGCAATCTCACCTACGTCATGGGGCACTCTGCTAGTGGAAATGTTTCACTATAATGTAATCAGTCAAAACATACAAGTATCAATGATCATCACACAGATCAATACCTTATGCTACTATTACAAGTGCAAACCTATCTCAGGGACTCCCTCTGAATCCAAGGCCCCGTCTTGATTCCACTCTACGAGCACTCACCCTGATCGGATGTCACAATTTGTTGTTTGTACTTGAGCGTGAAGCTTCAATCAAGCAAACAAAGAAAACCTTCAATCACCCACTATTGATCTCTTGGCTATTGTAGTGATTCACAATGTGCTTCGTGGAACACACAGCCTCTCAACCCGCCAAACCTTCACGTCTAAGAGCTCTGTATATTCACCAAAGAAACCAACGTTGTTAAGGGTAGAGCCTCAGTTTTTATAGCAGCTATAATGAATATGGAACGTATTAGGGTTTCCTTAATCTTAACGATATAGGTTTCCTAATTCATTATCGCCGAATATCTTTTCAGAGTCATTATCACGACATGTATCTTTCCAGAATCATAACACAATCAAGACTTTCCAAACGTCTAGAACACAACTTGAAATCTTCCAGATTCTCAATCGCAATCGGTCTTCATATTAAGAAAACTTTTTAATACTACGATGCACAAGATGTCGAACAAGATGTTGTGACATAACTCTTGACATCTTGCTTGACCATATGCTTGACATCTCTCCTAGTGCCTAAAAAATAAGCCAACCAATATCGTAACAACAAGCTGAATTTTTCGATGAAGTTTTTCTAATTGGGCTGGTCCCCTTGACTAGACAAGAAATAATTGCTATTCAACCAGGGGCAGCTTAGATATTTTTGATATTTTAGAGGTGGGTTGTCCCAAAATTATAGTTAAGGTACTAAAAAAATAATAATTATTATAATACCAAAGTATCAAAGTGATACCATTAGATGTAGTAAATTGTCATATTTCCTATATTTAATTTAGTTCAATATTTTAAGAGTTTTGGGAATTGTTAAAATTTGTCAATTTTACATTATGGACCAAAGTAAAGTAATGGGTTGATAGCCTTCTTATGAATTAAGACGAAGAATTTGGCCAGTAATTCATCTTCACCATCCCATCCTCGAAACGACTAAGTAGATCATGTTTATGTGTTATAGTTTACTGATATATGACTTTTGCCCAATTTTAAAGGGTATGATTTCCCGAGCTCAGGGCCCAAGCTTTAGTTGGCTTAAAACATTGATAAAGTTTAGTCCATCATGACTCTCGAGTATGATGGTGAGTGTTTGGCTGTGAGGCAATTTCCAAACATCAACATAATGAGGACTACAACCGGTGACTGTATTTTTGATACATACTTAGCGGAAGATGTGGTGGCTACTGTATACAGGAAGAGGAAGAAGAAAATTAGGCCCTACTTAACTCCAAACTTGAAGCAGGCGGAGATCAAGAGAATAATAATTAATTTTCTTCCACTCGTGCAGAGTACGTAGATAACGAAGCTGACATTACAAAATGGAAAGATTACAAGATCGACTACTTGGTGAGGGTCACAGACACAATTTTCTATGTCAATGTCCATGCAACATATGTAAACTGCGGGATGTACCCCGATGTTGCCACATACATTCTTCTTAATATTCATGACATCCATCACATGTCTAACACGAAGATCCTTCCAGCAATCAAGCTCCTAAGATTGGGTGGAATCTATGAGAACCATTTAAAATTAAAATAAATTCAACTTTAGCAATTGAGTAAAGTAAAATGTGTAGATGATGGAGTGTTTGAGTATGGAATGTAAAATTACAATGAACACAAATAAACAGCAAGTATGAGAATTGATCTAATTGTTGGGCCCGCGAACAGTGTTCTAAGAGTGCTCGATTAACGTACAAGCATAAACAATTGTTACAAGAGAACGACTTTTGAGGTTGATTGTAAGAGAAATGTTTATCTGTCATATAATATTTCACTGTGACGGCGTACTTATCAAAGTTTCCCGTCCTTATATGGTAGTGATGGTAGACTTCCTAAGGCACGTTGTACTTTCTTAACGGTCACCCCAACGACACATTTTCAGATTGTTACTATGTAACTGTCATATTTGATCAATAATTGTTGGGCGGTTCGCCGTCACTAGCGTACTTACTGACGGTGTGCTTCGGTTGGTCATCCGTCTACAACTTAGCGACGACGCACTGTCAAAGTCCACCGCCCTTCTTTATGCACGTAGTGACAATGAATCCATTGAGGTGATGTGGCTATCGATATTTGTCTAATCGATTGAATACTCTGATATCATGATTCATGCAGGCGTAAATAGCTTACTTAGGTCTTTTAATACTTTAATGGTTCCCGAACAACCAACCATTGTCCAAACCACTTTCTAACCATATACAACAAACATATAACAATCAACCTCAAATGGATTATTTAGTGTCAACCTTAACATCGCGAAGACGTAAGCTAAAAAAAATCAACTTAACCGACAAACATTTGAACTTTGATATATTTAATATTATTATTTTTGTTATTGAATACAACAGGGGAGTAGGGGTGTCCATATATACCCGAAAATCGGTGGACCGACCGGAACCGGGCATAACTGGACCGGGAAGAACCGGAACCGGTAAATATTAATCCAGTTTCGGTTATGATTCTTGCTAACCGGTCTGGTCTGGTTCGATTTTCGGTTTTCATTAGTGAAAATCGCGATTAACCGTTAAAACCGGTATTGGTCTAAGAATTAATGGAAAATAAAGTGGTGCAAGTGAGAATTGAACCTTACCACCAGACCAAACACAGTTTTGTTCACTTAGTGTACACTTATTTAATATATTTGAACTATTTTTCAATCAACACTAGGGATGGCAAAATAATCCGAATCCGACGGGTACCCGATCAACCCGCCCCGATCAGAACGGGTGAAACCCAAATTTTTGCGGGTTAGGGTCGGGTTCGGGTTTTTGAGCGGGTTCGGGTCGGGTGCGGGTTGACTACTACCCGATCCGGTTTCGACCCGCACCCGTTCAAATTTTAAAAAATAATAATTTATATAGTAATTTTATATAATATAATTTATATTCTCAATCATTTTTTTAACAAAAAACGTTAAAACCTAAATTATAATCATCCAATCACGCAAAAAACCTAAAATAATATAATATAACATTTATTTATATTATTATTTTTGCTTGTATTGTAAAAAAAAATTGTTAATTAAGTTCATATTTGAATATCCGGGTAGAGTTTCGGGTTTAGGAGAAAACCCGTACCCGACGAGTTTTTTTTGGGTCGGGCACCCGCTCAAATTGGCCGGGTTTCTTGCGGGTCGGGGACTCGTTGGAAGTGAGCGGGTCCGGGTGCGGGTTGGGCCAAATCCGATCCAAACCCGGCCCGTTGCCATCCCTAATCACAACTCACATATCAATTCTACACTCAATGTGCCACATCGGCTAAATATAAAAATAAAAAAAACTATCTCCTTCTCTCTATAAATAGTGCATTTTCCCATAATTATGCGGAATTAATTTTGGGCTTATCCTCTTTGGATGAGGACAATTGTATATTTGTTTTGGGCTTTTTGGTCTGAAACTATTATCATTTTTAAAATGTTTAATTATTCTAATTAGGATAATTAATTTAAATTAGTTTAAAATTTTGAACCGGTTCCGGTTTAATTGGAAAACCGGTATTAAATTTCAGTCAACTGATTGTCCGGTTTTCAGTTTAGCCGGTTTGGCTTTCGGTTTTGAATTTTAGAAACTGAACCTTGCTGGTTCGGTTACTGGTTTGGACAGCCGGTTCTGGTTAACCGGCTATGGGCAGCCCTACAGGGGAGTACTCTTTATATAAATCTAGACCAAATTGAATAAGAAACGTTAGCACTATAAATAAAGAAGCTCTGATACATAACATTGGGATAACCCATGGCTATTATCTAACAAATCAACGTATTTATTTGTCAGTTTGAATTTTTAAAAGTATATAAAATTTAATAATGATATCATTAGTTTATTCTTGCATTTGATGTGTGTAAAATTTTGTTTAGAGAGGGGCTTTATTGAGTGGGAAATTTTAATTCTCTTTCGCTGTGCCTACATACGTATCTTCTTCCCTTCATTTTATTTTCAACTTTTTATTTATTGGGGGCTTAGTGGAACACTCTGTGGACCGATTTGCATCATTCTCTATTCATATTTTCTTCTCTTTTTGTGTAATCTTAACCCTTTTTGAGACCCCACAATAGCGGCCTCAACAATGTCCTTTAATTAGTCCAATTTGGATTTTTCATTGTGTTTCCATGAATTAACTGCAACGGTGTAGCTCATTACATAATTAATAAAAAAGTTTAGATTTCGAGTGAGTTCTGTTGTGTAAAAAGTTAAAAATATATTTAGGATATAATGTAATTCAAAATTTTAATAACCATTAGTAAATTTCGATAGCCAAGCTATATTATAAAGAAGAAGCTCACCTCTTGAAAAATAAAGCATCAATTCAAAATCAGTGTATTTATGGTCAGTGTATACTCAACTTTCGATGTTAATAAATAAAACAAAAGGATTCTTCGACTGTTGAATCTTGGGAATGGGTGGACCAACTTCTATGAACTTCAAATTTATTCACTTCTACTTGTTTAGTTAGTTGTAAATTTGTTAGAAGTGTTTCGTCTCGATGCACGTAGAATAATATAAACATAAGAAAATAAAATATTATATTATATTGAGAGGCTGAAATTGGGCCGCACGGATAAGAATGGGCCTTTAATGATGTCACGCAGCATTTGTACAAGGCCAGCTTTCTAACGATCTCGTTTCTCTTTAAAGGACGGAGACGGACCAATCAAACTCTCGATATTAACTGTCACGCCCATCGAGTTTCGATGATTGGCTATTATGCCCCTCAAAACTGTTCTACCTTTCCTTGTTAGTCCCACTTGTCTGCACTTTTTATTTGAACTTTTTCCCCCTCTTTTCTTCTTCTTGTGGAAATTGACACTACCCTCAACCA
The DNA here is from genome assembly GCA_963920655.1 of Geranium rotundifolium. Lineage (NCBI taxonomy): Eukaryota > Viridiplantae > Streptophyta > Magnoliopsida > Geraniales > Geraniaceae > Geranium > Geranium rotundifolium. The sequence goes on along the minus strand of OY987311.1, from coordinate 29,706,071 downwards.
TGTCCCTTCAATGCCCGTATCCTCATTTTTTGTTCCTTTGATTTTGGATTAGCCCTGACTCACCAATGCCTTACAATTATTATATCTTGTAAAATAGTATATGAGATTGAAATTAAATTATTTCACTCTCTTATTAACATATCATCAATGTAAATTATAATATAAATAGACCAAAATTAAAATCGAACTCACGAAAGACCCCTTTAATGATAATAAGAGTTAATTACATCTTGTTATATTTAGTTGGAACACTTTTACAAATTACTATACATATTTCAAAAAGATTTATATGCGCTCACCTAATTATATATTTTTTATAATCAGCTCATTTCCGTCCATTTTAACTGAAAGAGTTGTTAATTTTTCTCAAAATGATGAAAATATTCCTAATGTTCCTATATGTTCCAAAACCTATAGGTTCCTAATGTTTTTCGTTCCTCAAGGCTCAAACATCTCCATTTGAGATGAGTTTTGATTTCAATTTTAAATCAGCAAAAAATTGAAGAATTCGAGTTTTGATTTCCCTATTACTATAAACCAAATGATATATTTTCCTCAAATGTATTTTACTCATGTCTTTATACGCCATCGTCATGAACAGATAAGGGGATTTGGGTTTTTGCACACACGCCTCAATTGGGTCAATGTGTCGGAGAGAGCTCTGATTGATGAGAAGAAGCGATAGTTGAGCGAGGAGGTAGACACCAAATCGCCGTTGTAGTTACGACGTTTTTAGTGATTGGCTTATTTTTAAGAAACAAGAAAAGATGTCATAGAGAATGTCGAAACATCGTATGCGACATCCTGAATGACATTATTGGCGACATCTCGGCTGACATCCTGTTCGACGCAAATCAGGAAAGTCCCCGCTCTTCATAAAGTACGACAACAATTAGGACTTGTAAAAGTTCCAGCGCGTCTCCGATTCTGGAAAGAAGAAAGACAGTGATAAAGAGGAAACCCATTAGGGTTAGTACTCATACTCGATTGTTATAAAAGCTTAGGCTACCCCCTTAGCAATTGTGTGGTTCTTTTATTGTTTCCTAGTAATAATTTACAGAGCTCTTAGACGTGAAGGTCTGCGGGTTGAGAGGTTGTAGATTGTGTTGAGGATATTGTGTATCACCTTAACTAAAGAGAGTTAGGTGATTGAGGGTTTACTGATCGTGTGAGTGAAGAGTGCACGCAACTAAAACGTTCAACGACAACTTGAACCGACAGAGTAAGGCCTTGAAGAGTGGAATCAAGACGGCATCTTGGATTCAGGGGCAGACCCTGAGATAGGTTGCACTTGTAATAGTAGCATAAAGTATAGATCTGGTGATGATCATAGGTACTTGTATGTTTTGACGTATTACCAATAGTGAAAACTTTCCACTAGGCTGCGAGCCCCTAAACGTAGGTGATGTTGCACCGAACTGGGTAAACAATTTGATGTGTCGTTATTTATTACGTTTGATATCTACTGCCCTTCTTCATCTACGCAAGTTGTCATACACTGTGTTATAGCATTATACGTAACGTTGTGTGTGGCATCTTGCATAACTATCTGATCAAAATTTGAGTTGGTATCAGAGGGGGAACCTACAGCTTTAGGTGAGTTCCTAATCGAAAAATTCTGATCATCAAGATGGATAATACCATAGAAGGAGGATCTATCAACCGACCACCGGTTGTAGATGGAAGTAACTATGGCTATTGGAAGGCCCGCATGTGTGCCTTCATGAAGTCCCTTGACAATAAGACATGGAAGGCTGTGATCAATGGTTGGAATGCCCCACAACTCAGTGATAGTGATGGTAACCCCATCGGCCCAAAACTAGAAAAAGACTGGACTGTTAACGAAGATAAGGAATCACTAGGAAACTCTCGAGCCCTGAATGCTATCTTTAATGGTGTTGACAAGAACGTATTCAGACTAATCAACACATGCACGACTGCCAAATCCGCATGGGATATCCTGGTTGTTGCATATGAAGGAACAACCAAGGTTCGAGAACAAAAGTTGCAATACTTGACAACCAACTTCGAAACTCTTGTCATGAAAGAGGATGAATCATTCGCTGAATTCAACGTTCGAATTCGAGATCTAGCCAATGAATCCTATTCTCTGGGTGAACCAATGTCTGATGAAAAATTGGTCAGAAAAACCCTGCGTGCTCTTAGCCCCAGATTTAAGATGAAGATCACCGCAATTGAGGAAGTTCATGACCTCAAGATCTTAAAATTTGATGAACTGATTGGATCTCTAATGATCTATGAGCTATCTCTACCCAATATCGGCAAAAAGAATAAAGGAGTTGCCTTCAACAGCTCAACAAACAAGCAACCAGAATCTGAGGATTCCGACTCTGAGGAAGACATTGATGCGACAATGGCCCTTCTCACAAAAAATTACAACAAAGTCATGAGAAGATTAAGTCGAATGGGCGGAAGGAATGGTACAACAGATGCAAGAAACAAATCTACACAGAAAGCTCAGACAGGAGGAAATCTTGACAAACCTAAAAGAAGCGGAGAAGAAAATAGTAAGAACAAAGGACCTCAGTGTCATGAATGTGAGGGATTCGGTCATCTTCGTAGAGAATGCCCAAACTTCCTCAAAAGACAAAAACGAGGATATAATGCTACCTTGTCAGATGATGATAATGAGGATAGTGGTTTTGAGGAGGTAAGAAATTTTGTTGCATTCACTATTACCCCTTCTTTATGTAACATTGATAACTCTACTAATATCAATGATGATCTCCATCATCTAACTCCGAACGAGAATTGGACTAAGAAGCAACTGGTCGAGGTATACAAAAACTTATATACCAGATGGGTCAAGGAAACTCTGATCCTTGATCAGCAAGGAGAACAGATCATTATTCCTACCAACGACAAGTCTAGATTGCTAGAGACAATTGTTGAGCTAAAACGAGAAATTACCAGACTTAATGTAGAAATTAGTCTTATGACTAAATCAGTGAAGATGATGAATCTCAGCACAGAAAGCCTTGACAAGATCCTATCAGTAGGAAAGCAGTCCAAAGATATGACGGGACTAGGGTACACACATAATACCTCCTCATCAGCACTCACAAAGTTTGACCCACAACAAGCCATGGCTGACAAGAAACTACAAGCTGACACGACACATCCTACATGAAAACCTACAACAAATGTCGTAACATCTCCTACAACATGTTCTTGTCAATAAACTGCCAAAAAGACATCCTCCACACAGACATCGATATTCTAGAATTCCAACTTATCAATATCAGTGGATATGTCATGACTGTGGTCAAAGTGTCATATCAAGCAATTTTGCTTTCAACTCCATGGGAAGAAGTAAGCTCAGTTACCACAAAATTAAAGGAGATATCAAGGTCATCTCTCGACTCCTCAGAAAACATCCCGCCTTGAATGGAGACCAAAGAATCTAGTTTATCGAGCTAATGTTGCATACACCTCCTTGAGTGCTTCAACCAACAAGGACTGGTATCTTGATAGTGGATGTTATCGACACATGACAGGTACTCCTGACTTTCTATCCAATCTCAATTTATATACAAACAGCTATGTTACTTTTGGAGATGTGATTCGAGCTCGAATCATTGGAAAAGGACTACTCAAGCATCTAGGAGCTTCGTGCCTAACTGAAGCATTAATTATAGAAGGACTCAAGGCAAATTTAATTAGCACCAGCCAGATTTGTGATTTGGGTTCAGAAGTTAAATTTACAAAAGAAGCTTGTATAGTAAAGAATATCGATCAAGATACTATCCTACAAGGAGTTCGCTCAATCGATAATTGTTACATCTGGTCGCCCGATTCATATATCAAATAGGTGAAGTGTCTTGTCTCCAAAGCAGAAGAAACTAAACTATGGCATAGAAAGCTTGGACATCTAAATCTTAGGAGCATGCAGAAGGCGATCTCAGAGCAGGCCATTACTGGAATTCCGAACCTGAAGATTATGGAAGGGAAGATCTGCGGAGAATGCCAGATTGGAAAGCAAACAAAGATGTCACACAAGAAGCTATTGCATATCACCACCTCCCGAGTACTTGAACTAATACACGTTGACCTCATGGGACCAATGCAAGTAGAAAGCCTTGGAGGAAAACGCGACATATTTGTGTGTGTGTGGACGATTATTCAAGGTACACATGGGTTGATTTCCCTCGTGACAAATTAGACACTTTTTCAATCTTCAAGACTCTGTGTATCCAGGTCCAAAGAGAAAAGGGGGAGACGATTGGAAAAATAATTCGTCTCCGTAGTGATCATGGTCGAGAGTTCAAAAACACTAAATTTACAGAATTCAGCAACTCAGAAGGAATAGCACATGAATTCTCAGCACCAATCACCCCCAACAGAATGGCATTCTTGAGCGCAAAAACAGGACTCTACAGGAGATGGGTAGAGTTATGATGCTGGCCAAGGACATACAGACTTACTTCTGGGCAGAAGCACTTAACACTGCTTGCCATATCCACAATGGAGTCACTCTCCGACCAGGTATGACAGTAACTCATTATGAAATATGGAGGGGGAGAAAGCCTAATGTTAAATACTTCCATATCTTTGGATCCACCTGTTATATTCTGGCTGATAGAGAACCTCGTCGGAAATTCGATCCAAAGAGTGATGAAGGCATCTTCCTTGGATACTCAAGGAATAGTCGTGTGTTCCGGGTCTTCAACAAACGAACCAAGACTATGATGGAATCAATCAATGTTGTTGTTGATGACTGTGAAGATGCCCCAGAAGATGCGACAGACGAAGAAGGAGTCCTAACTGAAGTTTAACCTAACAATGTTAGGAAGGATGCTACTACTAATGTCAGTGAGGATGCTAGCAGCAAGCCAGAAGAAAATGACGCTAGTTCAAGTGACAATAATGATAAGGAAGTTCCTGAAGCCAGCAACAAGAACCCCTCACGAAGAATTCAGGCTAATCATCCCGTCTCTGGAGTAATTGGAGATCTAAATGAAGGCATACGGATTCGGACAAAAGCTCTCGTGAATTACAATGAGATGATAGGAAATATATGCTTCGTCTCCAAGATTGAACCTAAGAATGTCAACGAAGCCATCAACGATGAGTATTGGGTCAATGATATGCAAGAGGAACTGATTCAATTTGAGAAAAACCAGGTATGTGAACTAGTACCCAAGTCATGTGAAGGAAATGTCATTGGCACAAAATGGATCTTCAAAAATAAATCCGATGAGCTTGGAAACATAACTCGCAATAAAGCAAGGTTGGTAGCTCAAGGGTACACTCAAATTGAGGGAGTAGACTTCGATGAGACCTTTGCTCCTGTAGCAAGGCTTGAAGCAATCCGACTTCTACTAGGGATATCATGCCATCTGCAGATCAAGCGCGAGTTCCCAAGAAAACTCGAACCGGAAGCTCTACATTCACGATGAAAGATCTGACAGGCCTAGAACGAGGGGCTGATATTGGCCAAGGAAGTCAAGAAGCTTCCATGCAAATCATCCCTGCGACAGTTTCTGCAATCTTTCCCACACCAGGTATCTATTCCTCTGTCATCTCAAATATTGATACCTCTAGGAACAGTGACCTGTTAGAATCACTACTAGAAAATCAGGACCCTCATCACGAAGGAGTAGTTGAGGATATGATAAACACTGAAGGGGAAAAGGATGATTCGGCTCCAGTCAGTCATGGGCTAGAGAGGATCGCAGAAGGAGATGACGGAGAAGAAGTTGCGAAAGATGTTGTTCTGATACCCACAGAAGAAGATGTGGTCGAAGAAGAAGAATTTGGTGACTCTGAAAAAGCTGGGGAAGAGACCAGTGACATGAGTGATTCTGATAAGGAGGAGATCGGAGACAAAAATGCCGGTCTAGAAGGAGTTGAGAAGGAGAACGACCCTGCAGATGATGCAGGAACTGCCAAGGGTACTGCTACTACAGATGGTGTAGCAGATGTTGTAACCATTGCTGCCACAGAGTCTGTTCCTGAAGACGCCGCCGCAAAAGTCATGGAAGAAGCGCCTCTGGTTGTCTGAGGTGATACCACAGAGGATGCCACTGAAACAACACACACAGTGCTCTCGTCCCTGAAGAAGAAAGTGTTAGAAGAACATGAAAGTCTTGCAGTAATGGTAGGAAAGCTGAAGGAAAACAAAAAGAGGAAGGATATGAAGGATGCTGGAGGCCCCAGCAAGAAGAAGAAGTTGTCCGCAAAAGACAAAGGAAAGAAGGTTGTCTCAAAAAGAAGACTTGTTGATGAGGAAAGTAATGATGATGTAGAGGCAGTAACCATTGAAATTCTGAATCGTAGCCGAGTCAGGAAGTCGAACACAAAGTCTGTAACTTGTGTATCGACTTCTTGTGGAAACAGTAAGCAAAGTAATAGACAGATAATAATCACGACACCAGAGATGATTACCCAGTTCGGTGACTCCGCACCTACGTCTGGGAGCACTTTGCCAGTGGAAAGGTTTTTCACTATCAGGCAGTCAATAGTACAACTTCAAGCCCAACTAGCTATCACACAAGCTATTGTCCTAAGCTACTATAGATCTCACCGTGAATCGCCTCGACCAGGAGCCTCTCCCCCTGTCTTTGAGATTCCCTCAATTCCACCCTTCGAGAAAGTCCATGCTCGGTGTCGTTGTCTTCTTGGACGGAGTTGTGAATCTTCAATCACAAACAAAAACCCTAACCGACCCAAACACTTAGTCTTCGCGACTCAAGGTTTGATCGGAGCAAAGATCCGTTCTAGCGAATATTCATCAACTTCTCAACACGCCGATTGTGCACGGTTAAGAGCTCTGAGAAATCTTGCAATTGTTAGAACAGGAACGGATGATCTGCTAATGGGAAGCCAAGGGCTTTTTATAGCAGCTCACATTCCTAATCCTTCTTGGATCAGGAACAGGAAAGTCAGGCAAGTTGTTGCCGCCTTCCATGACAGCTGGAAGTCGTCTTGCCTGTTCTGACTTCCTGATGAAATCAGGCAAGTCGAGTTGCCGCCTCTTGCTGATGTTTAACTGCCAGCTGGAAGTCGCCTGACTTGTCGACGTCACTCTCTTGCGCTCCAAGTCTTCGTGGCGCCTTTCTTCCTTCGCTCCAAACTTTGTCGAAATAGGAAAGCTTCAGACTTTCCTAATCTGCGGCTCGTAACAAGTCGCTCCACATGTCATGTAACATGTTGCTCGACTTCTTACTTTTGCGCTAAAAAATCATGCCAACTACTAAACGTAGCAACAATCTCCCCCTTTGGCAATTTTTTAGGCAAACACCTTTTTGTAAGCCCATCGTCATCTTGTGGCAGTTACGCACAGCAAGTGACTTATCTTGTGGCAGTTACGCACAACAAGTGATGTGACTTCTTTACTCCAAGCAGGCACATCGTCGTCACCTTGAGGCAGTTACGCACACAGCAAGTTTCGTGACTTCTGATGCGACTTCTTGTGCGGCTTCTAGTTTATCTTCTGGAGCAGCTTCTGGAGCGGCGACTTCTATGTACATCTTTCGGCGCGACTTCTGGCTTAACTTATGGCGTACATCTTTCGGCGCGACTTTTGGCGTCGTATCACATTTATCTCCCCCTGTTTGTCTAATAATATTGCCAAAGGCAATCTCATAACCTAAATTTGTCTAAACAGCAGGGTAAAATAGAAATAGCTCACACCATGAGCAAATAAACGGCTCAAACATGAGCACAAATCCAGCTCAATCAAGAGCAAATATCCCAAAAAAAATAGTCACATTGTGCGGAAAGTAACTCGGACAAACCCCGAGAATTTAATAGTGTGTGTGGGACAAAGTTAGCATAGCAAATTTCAGAGAATTACTAAAACGACGTGGAGTCGTTATCTTCTTCTTCAGCAGGAACATCAGCAGTAGCAGTAGATCGGAGGTCTTCCAGAAGGGCTTCACAGGCGACTTTGCGAGTTGAGAGCGTGGCAATTGACTTCTCCAGATCAGCAATCACTTCCACCAATTCTTCCTGCATCCTAGCGCCAATTGGTCCTGAGGGACGAGAGCTTGATCCAGCTCCTGGAGTTTTGGCCATAGGAAGTCCAAGGTCCTTCAACTGCTGCCCTTCAAAGTTCTTGAGATTGATGGCTAGAGGCAGTGGCTTTTTACCCGGAATATCCGACTCTCGGACAATGTTAGGACATTGTTGGAGAAGGATACCGGTGATTAGCGAAGGGAACCCGATTGGAAGTTTGATTGCACATGATTTGGCGTGCTTAACTAGATGGTCAATAATGTAAGCGCCAAAATCAATGGGATACTGCGTACCTATTTGGTAAATGAGTTTTGCCAGCTCTGTTTTGATGCTTGACCCATGCGTAGAGGGTGCCCAGTTAGCCAGACGGATGCGGTAGAGAATAGAGTATTTTGCTGTGAGCTCGGTTGCCGCAATGGTGTCCTTGACTGGCCATCCCTTCTTACGTCCTCCGGTTATTTCGACCGCTACTTTGTCCAAGTGCGGGACTTCTGGAGTGACTTCTGGGTCATCTCTGCCAAGGTATGTGTTGATGGTTGAGGCAGAGACTTCGAAGCATTCCCCCCGAACAAACACCTTTCGGTATTCAGCATCTTCAGGGTCATCGAACTCGCTTGATAGATTGACGATAAATCCTTAACCAAAGTCGGATAGAATGGGCCAAAATTTATGACCGTGTTGGTCAGGCCAGCTCTACGAATAAGCTCTACAATCGCATTTATCCCTTGTGCTTCAGTGTAGAGTTCTCTTTCTGGATAAATTTTCCGTTGATAGACATACTGCCACTTAACGGCATTGTCTACAGAGTGGAAAGAGACGTTGTCTGTGGGTGCCTTCGGTACATACTTGGGGAGCTTCTGCCCTCCTAATGTCTTCTTCACTTGTGGTAGCACAATTAGGGTGTCTTCTTCTTCAGATTCTTTTTTTTCAGGGACATAGGTTACTGCTGTGGTTACTGACTTCTTTCTTGACTTCTTCAGCTGTTTGGACGCCGAAGCTTCTCCTTTTTCTGTTGCCTTTCTCTTTGGGGTCAATCTTCTCTGAACTTGAGGTTCTTCTTCTTCATCAACCAACCTTTGTGTTGGTAGTTTCCTTCTCACAGCCCTCTTGGGCACAGCTTCTTCCTTTTCCATGGTTTCAATATCGACACTTTCTTTGACAGGTTCCTCTAAAAGTTGAGTGACTTCTGGAATGACTTCAGGATTATCATCACGCCCTGAATCACTGTTCGGGGCGACAAGGGAACTTTCTTCCTTTTTCAAGTCCTCGTTTAGAGGAGATTTCTCTGGTGCGGGTGTCGACATGGAGAGGCTAGGTTGGTCCTTGGTGCTAGTGCCGTGGACTTCAGGAACAAGGGTTTCTAAACCCTCTTCAGGCAGGCTTTCTTCTAAGTTTTCTTCAGAGAGGATAGCAGATTTGCCTCGTGTTGGAGTCGGAGTAGAGAGAGAAGCGTCTTCTTCAATGTTTGCAGAAGTGGCTAGAGCGTCGTCCTTCTCAGCGACGGGGATTGTGTCTTCCGGTGTAACAAATGGGGGCGAGCTTGTTACATCCTGAGGTGCTGCCGAAGTTTCCCCTAAGCCTCTTCCTCCTCGGATCCTTACTCCATGCTTGGTTCTAGTCGATTTGGAGGCAGATAATTTCTTGGCAATGACTTTTGCCCTCATCTCTGCTCGAAGTACTTTTGAAGCAGATGGTATTCTACCACTACGAGTACCAACCATTTAGCTAGGATTTTGTTCTTTGTGGGGGGAAAGCAAATTTTTGCTGAGCTTTTTGATCTGAGAAACCCTAGCGATTTCAAATGATGGAGGAGGTGCAGAGTCTGTGGGAGTTGAACAGAATGATTTCTGATAGGTGGATAGTCAGATCGTAATCATTCCCAAAATTCAAAAAGGACTAACGGGCTTTTGATAAAAGGATTTGGGCCCGGCTTGATTTTGTGGACCCTGTTTGGTCCTGATCGAGAGAAAGAGTAAAATCAACTAAAACCTCTTCCACTTTTTGCTTGACTTCTGGCTATTCTAGACAGCAAAGTCCGAGGGTTGACCTCAGACTTTCAAACCTTGTAGCATCTAATGCTTTTGTAAAGATGTTAGCGACTTGTTTCTCAGTGGGTAGGTATTCGAGCTTTATTTTCTTGTCTTCTACAAGCTCTCGAATAAAGTGGTGCCTGATGTCAATATGCTTTGTCTTGCTATGCTGCACTGGGTTCTTCGAGATGTTGATTGCACTGATGTTGTCACAGAACAAAGTCATGACTTCTTGCTTGACTCCATATTCTGCCAACATTTGTTTCATCCAAAGAAGCTGAGTACAGCTACTTCCAGCTGCGATATATTCGGACTCAGCAGTAGACAAAGCAATACAATTTTGCTTTTTGCTGAACCATGATACAAGGTTGTTCCCCAGGTAGAAACAACCTCTAGAGGTGCTTCTTCGATCTGGTGTGCTTCCCGCCCAGTCAGCATCACAATATCCAACCAGAGTAGGAGAGGTATCAAAGGAATATAGCAAACTCAATTCAGAGGTTCCCGAGATCTACCTTATGATCCTCTTTGCATGAGCCAAGTGACTGACTTTTGGATTGACTTGATATCTAGCACAAACTCCCACAGAATAAGCAATGTCGGGTCGACTTGCTGTCAAATAGAGGAGACTTCCTATTATGCTTTGATAAAGACTTTGATCAACTGGTTCTCCAATCTCGTCCTTTGTGCATTTGTCATGTGTGGCAATAGGAGTCCTCTTGTGCGAAGCCTTTTCTAACCCGAACTTCTTGACAATGTTCTTTGCGTATTTGCTCTGGGAGATAAATATTCCATCTGACATCTGCTTGATCTGGAAGCCTAGAAAGTATGTGAGTTCCCCGACCATACTCATCTCAAATTTAGACTGCATATGTTGAACAAAGCGTTCCACCATCTTGTCTGACTTCCCTCCAAATATGATGTCGTCGACATATATTTGAGCAATCATGATGTCACTTCCTTCCTTCTTCACAAAGAGAGTTTTGTCTACTCCCCCTCGAATATAGCCATTCTGTACAAGGAATTGGGTAAGACCTTCATACCATGCTCGTGGAGCTTGTTTGAGACCGTAGAGAGCTTTCTTTAGCTTGTAGACGTGGTGCGGAGAGTCATGGTCTTCGAATCCCTTTGGTTGGGCTACACAGACTTCTTCGTTTAGATTTCCATTAAGGAAGGCACTCTTTATATCCATCTGATAGAGTTTGAAGCGCAGATGACATGCAATGCCGAGAAGAAGTCGTATGGCTTCCAGTCTGGCTACCGGAGCAAAGGTTTCTTCAAAGTCGACTCCTTCGACTTGTGTGTACCCTTGAGCCACCAGTCTCGCTTTGTTTCGAGTGATGTTTCCTTGTTCGTCAGATTTGTTTTTGAATATCCATTTTGTCCCGATGACATTGACATTGTCAGGTTTGGGTACAAGTTCCCAGACTTCATTCCTTGCAAACTGAACCAATTCTTCTTGCATCGCGCAGACCCAGTATTCATCATTGATGGCCTCTTGTATATTCTTTGGCTCAATTTTGGAAATAAAGCACATGTTACCTATCAGTTCTTGGCAGTCAAGAGATGCTTTTTGTCTAGTCCGAACTTCCTCATTAATGTCTCCAATCACATCCTGGGGTGGATGGTACTTCTGAATTCTTCTTGATGGAGCTGTTTGCCTTGTGGGAGTTGCCTCTTCATCCGGGATGATTTGGCCTTTGTCTTCAGACTCTTTGTTATGCTCATCGTCCTTGACCTCTGGTCTGACTTCTGGTTTGACATCTGGTCTGGCTTCTCTTCTGACCTCTGGTCTGACTTCTCCTGAGAGATTCAGGACTTCTTCGTCCTCGTCACTTGTTTGCTCGTTATTGTCATCATCAATTACGACATTGATGGATTCCATGATAGTCCGGGTGCGTTTGTTGAATACCCAAAACGCTCGACTATTTCTGGAGTATCCGACGAAAATGCCTTCATCGCTTTTAGGGTCCAACTTGCGTCGAGGTTCCCTATCTACGAGTATGTAGCAGACCGATCCAAAGATATGGAAGTATTTGACATTCGGCTTTCTCCCCCTCCATATTTCATAAAGAGTGAACAAAGTTCCAGGGCGGAGAGTCACTCTATTATGAATATGGCATGCCGTATTCAAAGCTTCAGCCCAGAAGTGTTGCGGGATGTCTTTGGCTAACATCATGACTCTAGCCATCTCTTGAAGATTGCGATTCTTTCTTTCAACGATTCCGTTTTGCTGAGGAGTGATGGGAGCAGAGAATTCATGGGCGATTCCTTCAGCATCACAAAAGTTTGCGAAGCTGATGTTTTCAAACTCCTTCCCATGATCGCTCCGAAGTCGAACGACTTTCCCAATAACTTCTCCCTTTTCTCGTTGAACTCTTCGACATAAGGCTTCAAAGACTGAGAAGGTATCTGACTTCTCTCGAATAAAGTCTACCCATGTGTACCTCGAGAAGTCGTCTACGCATACAAATATGTACTTCTTCCCTCCTAGACTTTCTACTTGCATGGGTCCCATAAGGTCAACATGAAGAAGTTCTAGAACACGAGAAGTAGTAAGATGTTGTACCTTCTTGTGCGACGTCTTGACTTGTTTCCCAATCTGGCATTCTCCACAGATTTTTCCTTCAATGATCTTGAGGTTGGGAACTCCGATGATAGCCTTTTCAGAGAGAATCTTTTGCATACTCAAATTGATGTGACCAAGTTTTTGATGCCATAGTTTTGTCTCTTGAGATTTGGATAAGAGGCACTTGGTTGGCAAGGTACTGACTGTTGGAGACCATACATAACAGTTGTCAAGGGATCTGTGGCCTATCATGACTTCCTTCTGTTGTTCGTCTTTGACCAAGCACTTGTCACGAGTGAAGTGGACATCTAGATTTAAATCACCTATTTGGCTTATGCTGATGAGGTTTGCTGTGAGGCCTTCTACTAGCAGAGCTTCTTTCAGACATGGAGAGTTGGGAAGATTGAGTTTTCCTTTCCCGAGCACTCTAGCTTTTACACCATCTCCAAAAGTGACGAAGCTGTTTGTGCATGCTGTTAAAGTGACCAAGAAAGAGCTATTACCCGTCATATGTCGAGAGGATCCACTATCGAAGTACCAATCGTTGCTGGTTGAGGCCTTTAAAGCGGTGTACGCGATGTTAGCTCGATAGTTGACTTCTTTGACTCGCCATTCCTTCCGAGGTTGGCTTTTCTTGACGGTGGTCCTTTTCTTGACCGAATTTTTCCCATATAGCTGATAGCAGAAGGGTCGAATATGTCCTCTTCGTCCACAGTGATGACAAACCCAGTTATGTCTTTTGTTTTGGGTTTTTGACGCGGCCAGGGTAGAAGACTTTTTGGTCGCTTGGTCAGCCGTGAAGTTAGAAGACTTCTGGCGAGACTTCTGGGAGACAGACTTCTGAGGAATGAAGATGGTGTGCGATGATGAGGCTTCTTTCGAATATCCAAGTCCTTCCATATTTCTGGCTAGTTTCCCGATTGACAGGATTTGATCTAGCGTGTCCGTGCTTGGATTCATCATCTTTACTGACTTTGTGACCTGTTCTAACTCGCCTTTCAGTCGAGCAACTTCCTTTTTGAGATCAATAGTCGTCTCGAGAAGTCTTGACTTGTCTTCATTAAGAGTAAGAATGAGAGCGTTCTGTTTTTCGATTACCTGAGAGTCTTCAAGCCACTTGACATACCATTCATTGTAAGCGTTGTTGAGAGTCTCATCGGATAGCTCATCATCAGAGTCATACTTCTTTGAGCTTTCACCTGTTTGATCTATTGTGGAGGAAGTGAAAGCCACATAGTTACTTGTATGCTCAAGGTCACTGTCTTCCTCATCTTCATTGTTAGTTAGAGAGGCATTGAATCCCTTCTTCTGTTTCTTCAAGAAGTTGGGACATTCTCTTTGCATGTGTCCATACCCCTCACATTCAAAGCACTGAGCACCTTTGCCTGATCGTTCTCCTCGTCCTCCATCGTTAGCTGTGTTGTCGAGCTTCTGAAACTTGTGCTGTGGCTTGTCTCTGACTTCTCGGGTGACTTTTCTTCCTGTCATCTGGCCAAATCTTTTCATGACTCTGTTGTAGTTTTTGGCCAGCATGGCGATAGTTTCTTCGATGTCACTATCCGACTCAGAGTGTGTTGAGTTCTTCTGATTAGAACTTTTGAAAGCCACACCTTTATGTTTCTTCTTAATAGGAGGTAGGGAGAGCTCGAAAGTCATTAGTGAGCCCATGAGTTCATCAAACTTCAGTGTCTTCAAGTCATGAACTTTTTTCCATGGCGGTGATCTTCATCTTGAATCTGGGACTTAGGGCTCTCAGTGTCTTTCTGACCAGATCTTCATCGGTCATAGGCTTGCCAAGTGAATATGATTCATTAGCCAGATCCTTGATGCGCACATTAAACTCCGCAATAGTCTCGTCGTCATTCATGGTCAAAGCCTCAAAGTTAGTCGTGAGGTACTGTAACTTCTGCTCTTTGACTTTTGAAGTACCCTCGTAAGCAACCGCAAGTGTGTCCCAGGCAATCTTGGCACTTGTGCATGTGTTGATGAGTCGAAACACATTCTTGTCTACTCCATTAAAGATAGCATTGAGTGCACGAGAATTACCTAGGGCGGCTTCATCTTCTTCCATGCTCCACTCCTTTTCTGGTTTGATGCTAGTTTGATTTCCATGAGCATCCGCATAGTAAGGTTCCTCCCATCCATTGATGATAGACTTCCAGGTTTTGCTGTCGAGGGACTTCAGGAAAGCACACATCCGTGCTTTCCAATATCCATAGTTTGTTTCGTCGAGTACCGGCGGACGATTGACAGATCCTCCTTCCTTTGAATCCATATTAGCTACTCAGATTTTTGCAGGAAAATCACCTAAGAGATTAAGGTGCCTCCTCTGATACCAATTGAAATTCTGAATCGTAGCCGAGTCAGGAAGTCGAACACAAAGTCTGTAACTTGTGTATCGACTTCTTGTGGAAACAGTAAGCAAAGTAATAGACAGATAATAATCACGACACCAGAGATGATTACCCAGTTCGGTGACTCCGCACCTACGTCTAGGGGCACTTTGCCAGTGGAAAGGTTTTTCACTTTCAGGTAGTCAATAGTACAACTTCAAGCCCAACTAGCTATCACACAAGCTATTGTCCTAAGCTACTATAGATCTCACCGTGAATCGCCTCGACCAGGAGCCTCTCCCCCTGTCTTTGAGATTCCCTCAATTCCACCCTTCGAGCAAGTCTATGCTCAGTGTCGTTGTCTTCTTGGACGGAGTTTTGAATCTTCAATCACAAACAAAAACCCTAACCGACCCAAACACTTAGTCTTCGCGACTCAAGGTTTGATCGGAGCAAAGATCCGTTCTAGCGAATATTCATCAGCCTCTCAACACGCCGATGGTGCACGGTTAAGAGCTCTGAGAAATCTTGCAATTGTTAGAACAGGAACGGATGATCTGCTAATGGGAAGCCAAGGGCTTTTTATAGCAGCTCACATTCCTAATCCTTCTTGGATCAGGAACAGGAAAGTCAGGCAAGTTGTTGCCGCCTTCCATGACAGCTGGAAGTCGTCTTGCCTGTTCTGACTTCCTGATGAAATCAGGCAAGTCGAGTTGCCGCCTCTTGTTGACGTGTAACTGCCAGCTGGAAGTCGCCTGACTTGTCGACGTCACTCTCTTGCGCTCCAAGTCTTCGTGGCGCCTTTCTTCCTTCATTCCAAGCTTTGTCGAAATAGGAAAGCTTCAGACTTTCCTAATCTACGGCTCGTAACAAGTCGCTCCACATGTCATGTAACATGTTGCTCGACTTCTTACTTTTGCGCTAAAAAATCATGCCAACTACTAAACGTAGCAGAAGAAGGTGGTGAACCAAAAGCAGGCCAAGAGCACTCACAGTGTTTCATATGACAATGTTTCATTTCATTCGGTTGCGAGTGCAACTCGGTGGGAGTTTGTGTTCCAAAGGACAGCCTATCCTGAGAAAAAAAATTTCTTCGAAGATCCTTGGACTAGAAGCCATCATGAAGCTTCTGCAAAAGGCGGAACTCATGAAGACTGTCACCGGCATAGGTAATCACTATCCTTTATTGGTTAAAGAGTTTATTGCAAATTTGCATGCTGGTTTTGGTTCTCCAGATGATCCGGAATGTGAGAAGGTCTATGTCAGAGGCTTACGCTTCAACATCTCCTCTGACATTATAAATGCAGAGTACACCTGCATTTATAATCCACCTGATCTAAAAAAGGTGGACTATAAATGCAGGTGGGGAGGAAGTGTGTCCGCTCTGCACCACCACCTGATCTAAACAAGGTTCTAAAAGAGATAACTGGTGATAAGAGCAGAGTATGGCCTAATAAGGGAACCGTGGAGGCCTCGGATCTCACTTCAAAATACTCCATATTGTTCCATATCGGAGTGGCAAATTGGGCACCTTCCACACATGCATCCTCCATCAAACCAGAGCTGGTAGTTCTCATCTTCCAAATAGGTACTGGTTCCACACTTGATTTTGGCCAATTTGTTATCGACCACCTTATTAGACATGCCAGATCACAAGCTGTGAAAATACCTATTGCTTTTCCCTCCCTCATATCCAAGCTACTAGTGCACCAACACCCTGGTGTGTTGAAGTCAACCGATAAGGCAGGAAAGCGTGGAGGAATGATTGTGGTGAGCCACAAGTTGTTCGAGGGCAAGCATGCTCCTGATCTTGTCAGGAAAGAAGTCAAGCCAACTAAAGCGACAACCAGTCGAGCTACCAGTGCTGCCACTCCAAAAAAAATTACCAGCAGAGATGCAATAATGCTCGAGAGAGAGATCGCGGTGCTTGATGAGGACATCATCAATCTAAAGATGACGCTGAAGCACATGTCCCAACGTAGATCCCACTGTGCTAAACTTTTGAAGACAGTGCCTTCTCAAGACTCCGACAACAATGGTTCCTCCTCTCTACCAGATTCTACTAAAGACACCACCAAAGATGCCTCTAAAACAACTACCGAAGAAGATACTGCTAATTCTAGCAGCAGTTCTGTCTGAACTTTAAGTACTTTATGCATTCTCTAAAAACTAAACATCTTTTTATTTGTAATCTGTCTAAACATGTTTCACGCATGTCCTCGACTGCTGATTGAGAATGTGTGTGAGTTAAGTTTCTTTTGTTATTCCCTATCGTTCGAATTTTTCTTTGAATTTTTGGCTCTTTTTGAGCCAGCAAGGGGGAGTAACATGTAAGACGCACAAGATGATGCGCGAACAAGACATGACGATACGTCACATGATGATGCGCGAACAAGACTTGATGACTGCCGATCGCTACAAGAAAAGTTGACGACAAATGCGACGAAGAATGCTTACCTTAAAAATAGCCAAAGGGGGAGATTGTAGTTACAACGTTTTTAGTGATTTGCTTATTTTTAAGAAACTAGAAAAGATGTCATAGAGAATGTCGAAACATCGTATGCGACATCTTGGATGACATTATTGGCTATATCCTGTTCGACGCAAATCAGGAAAGTCCCTGCTCTTCATAAAGTACGACTACAATTAGGACTTGTAAAAGTTCTAGCGCGTCTCCGATTCTGGAAAGAAAAAAGACGGTGATAAAGAGGAAACCCATTAGGGTTAGTACTCATACTCGATTGTTATAAAAGCTTAGGCTACCCCCTTAGCAATCATGTGGTTCTTTTATTGTTTCCTAGTAATAATTTACAGAGCTCTTAGACGTGAAGGTCTGCGGGTTGAGAGATTGTAGATTGTGCTGAGGATATTGTGTATCACCTTAACTAAAGAGAGTTTGGCGATTGAGGGTTTAGTGATTGTGTGAGTGAAGACTACACGCAACTAAAACGTTCAACGACAACTTGAACCGACAGAGCAAGGCCTCGAAGAGTGGAATCAAGACGGCGTCTTAGATTAAGAGGGAGACCCTAAGATAGGTTGCAGTTGTAATAGTAGCATAAAGTATAGATCTGGTGATGATCATAGGTACTTGTATGTTTTGACGTATTACCGATAGTGAAACCTTTCCACTAGGCTGAGAGCCCCTAAACGTAGATGATGTTGCACCGAACTGGGTAAAAAATTTGTTGTGTCCTTATTTATTACGTCTGATATCTATTGTCCTTCTTCATCTACGCAAGTTGTCATACACTGTGTTATAGCCTTATACGTAACATTGTGTGTGGCATCTTGCATAAGTATCTGATCAAATTTTCAATTGGTATCAGAGGGGGCACCTACAGCTTGAGGTGAGTTCCTAATCGAAAAATTCTGATCATCAAGATGGACAATACCAGAGAAGGAGGATCTATCAACCGAACACCGGTTCTAGATGGAAGTAATTACGACTATTGGAAGGCCCGCATGTGTGCCTTCATGAAGTCCCTTGACAATAAGACATGGAAGATTGTGATCAATGGTTGGAATGCCCCACAACTCAGTGATAGTGATGGTAACTCCATCGGCCCAAAACCAGAAAAAGACTGGACTGATAACGAAGACGAGGAATCACTGGGAAACTCTCGAGCCCTGAATGCTATCTTTAATGGTGTTGACAAGAACGTATTCAGACTAATCAACACATGCACGACTGCCAATCCACATGGAATATCCTGGTTGTTGCATATGAAGGAACAACCAAGGTTCGAGAACAAAAGTTGCAATACTTGACAACCAACTTCGAAAAGTATGGAGATGAGAGTAAATGCTTGGAACCCATCATGGCAATTGAGTATATATACATGAACTGCATATCAGTTGAAGTATGTTTAGTTGGTGCAAGTAATGAATTTGGACCGCTAGATTAAGTATTCTCAAAGTTTACTAGATTTTGCTGAACGTCATGAAAAGCTAAATTGATAACAAATTTGATGAAGAGTTAATTGATGATATAAGGTGTTCGTGTTAACAAATTTGAGGATATAGTGGTGTTTATGTTAATTGATTTTGAGTTATGGAGGTGAAGATGTTTATTATAATGAAAATCAAAAGAATTGGCAAAAAAATGTTAGGGATGACATAACTTTGAAAATTTGATGAATAGTTAGGGGTATTTTAGACATTTCACATTTTAATAAAAATTTCCGTCCAAAATTTAACAGTATTAGGACAAATTATAAATTTTTCGTAACTAAGTGAGTGAAAATGAAAGTTCTTAAAATAGATATAGTCACTTGTAAAAAGTCTCCAATTAAATATAGTCAAGTATAATTCACCCTAATAATAATGTTAACGAGCTCGTGAATCACTAGGCCACTAAGAAATATGCCTGATATTTTGGAAACTAATATTTCTCCCTTTTTTTAACTGTAATATGTAGATAAAAAAGAAACTAAGTTATTATAACAATATATTAACCATAAAATACCATGTGTTCTCAATTTATATATCCTACTAAATTATTGGTAATTATCATCTCAACGATTAATATTACCATAAATATCGAGAGGGTGATTACAGATTTTTTATCACCAAATCAAGAAAACACTTTGTTCTAGATGGACATATGGGAAATCGTATTATCAGTATTTTGATCTCTTTGTCAAGACCCCACATATGTTAATTAAACATTTTTACCGCTTGGCCTAATTTTATTGGTGTCACTTGATTGTGTATATATTCTTAGAGATGATGATGGAACATGTCTCTAGAGAACATGTTTTAGATTTCTCTATAGCGCAAACTTGCCCTCGCTCTAAATTTTCTTATATTTTCTCAACCTCGGCTGAGTCCCTAGCAAAACTAGCTAGCAGAATCCCACGTTCCCAACATGAAATTAATTTAAAAATATTAATTTTAGTTCTAAGTAATATGTATATAAAATTATTAATTTTAGTTGAGTGCAAATTTAAATATTATAATAATTATAATATTTAGAAGAAATAAAATTATTAGCGAAACAATATGTTGAAATTAGAGGAGCTCCATTTCAAGGTGGGAGGAACAATCGCAAAAATACATAACTCCAAGTTGGTACTTGGTAATATAATGAGAAGACGAGAAAAAAAAACAAGTAAAATAAAATTGAAAGAGGGAGGTAGAGTTTCTCGCAACCTCCTCTTATTTTAAGTTAAAATATCTGGTATATATAGGGAGGGATACTCTACACGGTCCTCGACCGGGGATGTGATCCCTCGCCTCGAAAGAGAGTATTGTTTAAAAATTTAAAATATTTTCAGGGACATTTTAGTCTTTTAACATATTTTCACGGAATGAGACAGTGAGAAAACTATGATTTTGAGGAAGCTGTGCTACGAAAAACATTATAGATGTAATTATTTGAGAAACAACTAATTACATGTGTAATCAATCGAGATTTTTGCTATATCATAATTCATAAACCAAAAATTAGATCACAAGCATAATCAGAAAATACAAAACTAGTAAACCTGAACAAATGATCAAATTTTAAAAAGAACTCAATAAACCCAATATAATAACAAAATATTAAAGTAAAAGGAAAATCACAAAATCATATACCAAACATAAGTCAACTAAAAAATAGATCATACACTCCTTAAAAAATAGTCATAGATGAAAATTTTCACATTCAAACAAACTCAACAATCACATGTCATGTCTGTTTTTGGTAAAAATTAAGGGCAGTCGACGCAGTACGTTTGCAACTCTTAATTTTTACTAGTTACTGCGTATGTTTTATGTATGCCGCCCTCATACCAATATGATGTAATAATAAATATGAGAAATATAACTACTAATTCGTTTTTCAGGGATCGCTTTTTGCCAGTACCAATTAATCGACAATGAACACCCATACTTAGACCTTTCAAAGATAATTCATCATAAGACTATCTTATGAACTTCCACTCCCTCTTCGTTTGCATTGATATGTGTTATAGACTTCAACTGGTTAATAATCTCCATGTATCACAAGTTTGGTTACGTAAATAATCAATATTACATTCTAATTTCGGTGCAAGATGTTGCTAGAAATCAAAATTTATTATAGGAAAACTGTCAATCATGAAATCGAAAACATAAAATACGTACACAATCTCCTGGTGTACAAACTTTGTTGATACGTAGCAAATAAAGACGACAAATTAAAGATAGAACATGCGATGCACGATTTGAGACCTCAGTGAAGTTTCAGACAAAGGATTGACCGTTTTCTTTGTAAATTCAGTTAAACCGGGCACTGGGCCACCTGAACCGCCCGGTCCGGTTTCGCCACCTCCGCCCCGCAACTGCCCATTTCCACCACGGTCTGCGGCTGAGCCGCCGCCGCCGCTGGTTTGAGGACGTCGTCGTGGACGGTCTCCGGCAGCTTCATGTCGTCAACAGTCTTGGTGGCGACTGGTCCCTTGTTCTTCCGGTAGATTGCGTATAGGATTATCTGAGCCATTGAGAAGGCGAATCCCAGAATGTTTGGAGCCTACAAAAGATTAAATAAATATTTAAGGGATTATTATAAGCACTTTAAAGATTGGTAATTAAAAGGGGGTATTTTGTTTGATTAATAAATATATAGTGAATATGCTCACCGCAATGTACAAGTTCTTGAGGAAGATACCGTAGAATAGCCAGCTAAAAGCACTCAACAAAAGAGTAAAGGATAACCAAAAGGGCATGAACTCTACGCTCTTTGTCCTTATCACTTGTTTCTGCAAATTAATAACAAAATTAATTATTACTAATTATAGGGCCAAATATTGTATATAGTAATTTCTCATGTGCTTACAATGATGCTCAAAGGAGCTCCAAAAACACTGGCAGAAAGTGCTACACAAACCCAACCAAGAACTCGGCTTCGGCTTTCCCCTTTTGTTAGAAAATGGGTAAGAGCAAGAATCGCCCCGAACACTCCCAAGTTTATGATTGCAACCATCTTCACTGCAGTTGCCTTCACTCACATTATTGACAAATCAATTAGAAAATTTGGGTTTAGGGCAAAACTAGATGCTAGATAGGGACAAGGGGTCCCAAGAAATATATTAAGTAGCTAGGTGCGTACCCTTGGTTTCTTAGGGGCGTAGGTGATGAAAATGGCAATGTAAACGACCTGAATGACACAACCAACGGAGTTGATGGTGATGAGGAGGGAAGTATTAGGCGTGGCCATTGCATAGTAAATCCAGAGCATGGCGCTGAATAGTGACACTATGTACGGGAATGATTGAAACCCTTCCGTCGATTTTTTCTTTATCACTCGAATAAATGTCGGCCTGTCGTTCAAAAAATGAACCAAAATATTATTAATATCTCTATTAGTAATGTGACGAAAATGGACAAGGGCAATGAAGAGAAAGGAAGAGAGCTTACAGTGGAGATAGGTACACCCCAAAGGAAATAATGTTTCCTACAACATTAACAACCAAAACACCAGATATCAAAACCCTTCGTACCAAAACGTTACATTTAAAAATAAAAACGGTACTTATTTTCATGGTTATTAACTAATACGTGTTCTCAACTTTGTAAGAATTGTTAGGCACTAGTCAATCGAAAAGGGTTTTTTAAGAACTAATTAAAAATTAGTTAGAGATTAATCAGTAAATAAATCGAATTAAAAAATTAACAGAGAATTAACATCGGGGGCTGATCGGAAAATAATTACAAAATATTGGATGTTAGTTTGTGATTGACGGGGATAATATATATGAATTGAAACTGAAGCTAATATTTGAATGTTGAGGCAAATAGAACATACCTAAGAGGCCAAACGCAAAAGCCCATGGGTTTGCGGTGGAGATGAAAGTCATTTTTTGTGTACAATTAAGGGAAGCTTTTGAGATGTTTAGAGCTCTATCTCTCTCTGTTTCTCTGGTTTCTGAGTCGTGTTTTGAGCAATAGACGGAACTCTCTTTATATAGGGGTCGAGATGTGGAAGAGGAAATCAATTTGCATGAATAATTGCTTACAAAAAAAATAACATCGATCATGCACCCACTAACATGCACTACGTAACACCACAACAACAACAACAACCACAAATTAACTCCAGTCCACCACCTTTTTCTTTTCTTTTCTTTTCTTTTCTTTCTAATATTATTATGAAGCTCGTACGCAGCGTAGCTACACATTTTGTGGTGTAGTAAATATTTACTATTGTGCCACTTGCGTCTGTTTCTACGTCACCTCCTTCCTTCCACCGTCTTTTTTTCTTCGGGACCCATTTCTCATCTCCAATATCTCTCCCAAAAATCATCTTTAATTTTCAACTTACTTTTTTCGTACGTGTTCATACAAATTATGACATATATATATATATATATATAAACTCACGTATATATATGCCGCTACAGTCATTCAATGAAATCATATTGGATGATTATCATTAATTGTTGCAAAAGATATATAACGTGTAGTGTGTGTTATTATTAAGATTCACATTTGTTAGACTCAAAAACTTAAGAAAAAGATCAAGATCAAGAATCCCAATCTCGTTTGATTACCTTTTTCTTCTTCCTTTCTAATATATATATATTCACGATTTAAACGATTGCATTTCGCGGCTTAGCTCAGCCACATATATTATGCACTACACTAGCGTTGCTATCACTTTTAGGATACCATGGTTTTTGTGGAAAATGTGGTTCATTTATATACAGGTTAAGATGGCAATCACCATGTTAAAATGTATTTTGGACCGTTCAAAAAAATAATTATTTTGTTCGCTTTTGTTCGGTATAGATACTAATTATTAAAGAGCGGTAAGTAATGATTAATTAATTGATAAGAGAAAATTGAGTTCGTATGTCTTAAGTCCAATCAAACTCAAAACTTCATCTCCATTTCATAATTTTAAACGTTTTTGTTACACTCATTTTTGATGCGGCTGCAACAATACTATATTTATTGCATTATTTTGATTATATTAAAGGTTTAATTTCTCTCTTACATCGTATTTTTCCGATCATTATGCCACATATGTATTCACGGTGTTTCGAGTGTGCATGTACATGTTTAGGTCAAAAATAGGCTAAAACAGAGCTTCCTGGAAGCCGACCAGAAAATAAACCATGTCACGGCCCCATGTCATGGTCGTGACATCCCAAAAACTCCCGGTGTGTCATCTGGACGCATGGACCTAAAAGCCAGAAGCAAAAAGTGGGAAATTGAGTTGAAATCGGTAAAGTCAATCCTGAAACAAAGCTGAAACTTCTGAGTGCCACAAATTTTGCATCCGAACTCCGTTTTGGGCCCATGATTAATCAAAATGAACGGAATTAAAGTAGCCTAGAACTTTAAAGAAAGAACTTTTGGCCAATGTCACGGCGTGACATTAGGGCATGAAATGAAACCGAACTTTTTTCTTTTTTGGCGCGCACGAAAAGCAAAACTGAAAAGCTGTGCCACCCCAACATGTCACGGCGTGACATTGGAGCGTGACATAAGTCCTCCAGATCGATAAATTGACGTAGAAACGGGGTAAAAACGGAGATTCAATTTGGGAAAGTTTCCACGCACAGAGCTGCGACCTGAGACGTCTAAGGAGGGTACAGGGCTTCGAGAGGAGATCGAACACTTGTTGAAGGCGGATCGTGAGCATATGGATCGAAGGCATCGAAGATCGAGTCACGAATCAAAAGATTTGGCCCGAATTGATTGAATCCGACACCATCGGATTGGGGTTTCGTTGTTATTTCTTCTCTTATCTTTTTGATCTTGAATTTGACTGCTATTTTATTTTTGCACCATGATTATTGGATAAACCCAATAATCATGAGTGCTAGGGTTTGATACATGAATATTGATATTTATTTTTAAAGTTTGAATTTTTATGCATATGTGCCTATGATTCTGAGTTTATTATGATTATTGCTTATTGAGAGGTTGTTATAATCATTGTGTCGTTATGATGCCGAGCCCGAGAGGATCATTGGATAACTGACAAGTAGAATTATAGGGGGTTCGAGAGAACCATTATCCGTAATTGTTGTTTGACTGTAGAGTTGGCTAAACCACTAGTTCGAGAGAATAGTTGGTTGAGTCAACTCTAGGTTGGTTTGCGTCGAGAGACGGAATCAATATTTTTGTTAATATAGGATAGCAGGTTATTGCATTAATTTCGTACTTGATTGATTGATTGAGTTTGACATGTATTACCTAACCCCCATGGTGTCTCTCTTTATCTGGTTACTCTTTTGATCGATTGCTCCTTACTTTATTCACTTAATTACTTAAACCATCATCCTAAATACTTTAGTTTACTTTCTTGAATAGATAATTTGAACTGAATTGTGAGTTGACCTATTATTAGTTTTGTGGATTTGATCATGTACTTACCAGGTTTATTATTACTTGTAACGACCGTGTGCACTTGTGCGTATTCGTGAGCTCGTGGACCAATATTTATAGGCCCAACAATTTCCTATTTCTCTTTTACAAATGAAAGAAATAAAATTTAATTTTGCTTTCAATTGAGCAATGTCAACTTAAATTAAAATAAATTTAGATGATTTAAAAATAATTATCAAGTGGATAAAGAAGACATAGGACCCAAACAATCACCTAAAATTGATAGAATATAATTAGCGACCACAGAGTTTTATTTATTTAGGACCTCAAACTTTTTAATTGAAAACACACACATGCACACGCACACGCACACTCACACGCACACGCACGCGCGCGCGCACACACACACACAATAGGTATCAAATACAAACTAGGGGAAAATGTCCAAACGTCTAAATTGTATAACATGCAGTGCAATGTTGTATAACTATGTAGAACATATAGTGCAATGTTGTATAACATGTTGGACCTGTGCAAAATTGAAGCAATATATAACATGTAGTGCAACGTTGTATAACTGCCACATGTCGCAATCTAAGATAACACATATATATTCGGCTGAGAACCAAATGTGTCGTGAGAACATGAGAACCACTGGACATTCCCTTATTTCTGTTGGACATTCATTTATTTTGAATGGACAAAGTGTTTCGGTTGGACATTCACCTATTTCCGCTGGACATTCACTCTCACTGGATATCACAATTTTTATAGGACATTCACTTATTCTTAATGGACAAACTCAGTTCTCACGTTCTCATAAAGGGGTTTAGTTCTCACCTGATCCAGCCCCTCTATATATATATATATATATAGAGAGAGAGAGAGAGAGAAAGAGAGCTAAATTTTTTATGAGAACGTGAGAACTGAATTTGTCCATCGGAAATAAGTTAATGCCCAATAAAAATTGTGATATCTTATGAAAGTGAATGTTCAGCGGAAATAGGTGAATGTACAACAAAAACACTTTGTCCATTAAAAATAAATGAATGTCCAACAGAAATAAGGGAATGTTCAGTGATTCTCATGTTCTCACGACACATTTGGTTCTCAGCTGAATCCTTCCTATATATATTGTAGTTACGACGGTTTTGGTGATTGACTTATTTTTAAGGAACTAGAGAAAATGTCATAAAGAATGTCAAAGCATCGTATGCGACATCCTGTGTGACATTGGTGACGGCATCTCGACAAACATCATGTTCGACGGAAATCAGGAAAGTCCATGTTCTGCAGAAAGTACGACTACGATTAGGAAATATGAGAAGTTCCAAAACGACTCCGATTCTGGAAAGAAGAAAGACGGTGATAAAGAGGAAACCCATTTGTGTTAGTACTCATGCCCGATTTCTATAAAAGCTTAGGCTACCCCCTTAGTAATCGTGTGGTTCTTTTATTGTTTCCTAACAATAATTTACAAAGCTCTTAGACGTGAAGGTTTGCGGGATGAGAGGTTGTAGATTGTGTTAAGGATATTGTGTATCACCATAACTATTGAGAGTTAGGTGATTGAGGGTTTTCTGATCGTGTGAGTAAACACTGCACGCAACCACAACGTTCAACGACGAATTGAACCGATAGAGCAAGGCGATTGCTCGAAGAGTGAAATCAAGACGGAGTCTTGGATTCAGGGGGAGACCCTGAGATAGGTTGCACTGTAATAAGTAGCATAAAGTATAGATCTTGAGATGATCATAGGTACTTGTATGTTTGACGAAATACTGATAAGTGAAACCTTTCCACTAGGCTGAGAGCCCCCAGACGTAGGTGACGTTGCACCGAACTGGGTAAACAATTTGCTGTGTCATTGTTTATTAAGTTTTATATTTTCTGTCCTGTGTTATCTACACAAGTAGTCATACACGGTGTTATAGCTTTATACATAACATTGTGTGTGACATCTTGCACGACTACCTGATCAAAATTTCAATTGGTATTAGAGGAGGCACCTACAACTTTAGGTGAGTTCCTAAACAAATATTTTGATCAAGATGGACAATATCAAAGAAGGAGGATCCATCAATCGACCACATGTTATAGATTGAAGAAACTACGGCTATTGGAAGGCTCGCATGTGTGCCTTCATGAAGTCCCTTGAAAACAAAACATGGAAGGTTGTGATCAATGGTTGGAATGCCCCACAACTCAGTGATAATGATGGTAACCATATCGGTCCAAAACCAGAAAAGACTGGACTGATAACGAAGACGAGGAATCACTGGGAAACTCTCGAGCTTTGAATGCTATTTTTAATGGTGTTGACAAGAACGTGTTCTGACTAATCAACACATGCACAACTGCCTAATCCGCATGGGATATCATGGCTGTTGCATATGAAGGAACAACCAAGGTTTGAGAACAAAAGCTGTAATACTTGACAACCAACTTCAAAGCCCTTGTCATGAAAGAGGACGAATCAATCGCCGAATTCAACGTTCGAATTCGAGATCTAGCCAATGAATTCTATTCTCTGGGCGAACCAATGTCTGATGAAAAATTGGTTAGAAAAACCCTGCGTGCTCTTAGCCCTAAATTTAAGATGAAGATCACCGCAATTGAGGAAGTTCATGACCTCAAGATCTTAAAATTTGATGAACTAATGGGATCTCTAATGACCTATGAGTTATCTCTGCCCAATATCGACAAAAGGAATAAAGGAGTTGCTTTCAAAAGCTCAACACACAAGCAACCAGAATCCGAGGAAAACCGACTCTGAAGAAGACATCGATGCTACAATGGCCCTTCTCACAAAAAATTACAACAAAGTCATGAGAAGATTCAGTCGAATGGGCGGACGGAATGTCACAAAAAATGCCAGAAACAAAGCTCCACAAAAAGCTCTAACAAGAGGAAGTCTTGACAAACTAAATAGAAGCGGAGAGGAAAACAACAAGAACAAAGGACCTCAGTGTCATGAATGTGAAGGATTTGATCATCTTCGCAGAGAATGTCCAAATTTCCTCAAACAACAAAAACGTGGATATAATGCTACCTTATCAGATGATGACAATGAAGATATAGTGGTTCTGAGGAGGTAAGAAATTTTGTTGCATTCACTACTACCACTTCTGTATGTAACATTGATAACTCTGCTAATATCAATGATAATCTCCATCATCCAACTCCAAACGAGAATTGGACTAAAGAGCAACTAGTCGAGGCATAAAAGAGCTTACATACTAGATGGGTCAAGAAAACTTTGATCCTTGATCTACAAGGAGATCGGATCATCATTCTTACCAACGACAAGTCTAGATTACTAGAAACGATTGTGGAACTAAAACGTGAAATTACCAGACTTAATGGAGAAATTAGTCTTATGACTAAATCAGTAAAGATGATGAATCCTAGCACAGAAAGCCTTGACAAAGTCCTATCAGTAGGAAAGCAGTCCAAAGATATGACGGGACTAGGGTACACACATCATACCGCCTCATCAGCACTCATAAAGTTTGTCCCACAACAAGTAATGGCTGACAAGAAACCACAAGATGACACGACACATCCTACAGGACGACCTACAACAAATGTCATGACATCTTCTATAACATGTTCTTGCCAATCAACTGCCAAAAGACATCCTCCACGCAGACATCAATATTCCATAAATCCAGGTTATCAATATCAGTGGATATGTCACTACTGTGGTCGAAGGGGTCACATTAGACCATTCTGCTTTCAACTCCATGGGAAGAAACAAGCTCAGTTACCAGAAAATCAAAGGAGATATCAAGGTCATCTCTCTACTCCTCTGAAAACATCCCGCCTTGAATGTAGACCAAAGAATCTAGTCTATCGAGCTAATGTTGCATATACCTCCTTGAGTGCTTCAACCAACAAAGACTGGTATCTCGATAGTGGATGTTCTCGACACATGACAGGTACTCCAGAGTTTCTTTCCAATCTCAAATTATATACAAACTGCTATGTTACTTTTGGAGATGGGATTCGAACTCAAATTATTGGAAAAGTACTACTCAAGCATCCAGGAGCTTCTTGCCTAACTGAAGCATTACTTGTAGAAGTACTCAAGGCAAATCTGATTAGCATCAGCCAGATCTGTGATCTGGATTCAGAAGTAAAATTTACTAAAGAAACCTGTATAGTAAAAGATTTCGATCAAGTCACTATTCTACAAGGAATCCGCTCAATGGATAATTGTTACATCTGGTCGCCCGAATCACATATCGAAGCGACAAAGTGTCTTGTCTCCAAAGCAGAAAAAACCAAACTTTGGCTTAAATAGCTTGGACATCTAAATCTTAGGAGTATGAAGAAGGCAATCTCTGAGCAGGCCATTACTGGAATTCCAAACCTTAAAATCGTGGAAGGAAAGATCTGCGGAGAATGTCAGATTAGAATACAAACTAAGATGTCACACAAGAAGCTGCAGCATATCACCACCTCTCGAGTACTAAAGCTAATACACGTTGACCTCACGGGGCCAATGCAAGTTGAAAGTCTTGGAGGAAAACGCTATGTCTTTGTGTGTGTAGACGATTACTCACGATACATATGGGTTGATTTCCCTTGTGACAAATCGAATACCTTTTCGATCTTCAAGAATCTATGCATCCAGGTCCAACGAGAAAAAGGGGAGACAATTGGCAAAATAATTCGTCTTCGCAGTGATCATGGTCGAGAGTTCGAAAATAGTAAATTTGCATAATTCTGCAACTCAGAAGGAATAGCCCATGAGTTCTCAGCACCAATCACTCCCCAACAGAATGGCATTGTTGAGCGCAAAAACAGGACTCTACAGGAGATGACTAGAGTTAGGATGCTGGCCAAGGACATACCAACTCACTTCTGGGCAGAAGCACTTAACACTACTTGTCATATCCACAATCGAGTCACTCTCCGACCAGGTATGACAGTAACTCATTATGAAATATGGAGGGGGAAAAAGCCCAATGTTAAGTACTTCCATATCTTTGGATCCACATGTTATATTTTGGCTGATAGAGAACCTCGTCGAAAACTTGATCCAAAGAGTGATGAAGGCATCTTCCTTAGCTACTCAAGGAATAGTCGCGCGTTCCGGGTCTTCAACAAACGAAACAAGACTATGATGGAATCAATCAATGTTGTTGTTGATGATGACTGTGAAGATCCCCCAGAAGATGCAACAGACGAAGATGAGTTTATCCAAACAATGTTAGGAAGGATGCTATTGCGGATGCCAGTGAAGATGCTAGCAGCAAGTCAGAAGATAATGATGCAAGCCCAAGTGCCAATAACGATAAGGCAGTTCCTGAAGCCAGCAACAAGAACCCCTCACGAAGAATCCAGGCTAATCATCCTATCTCTGGAGTAATTGGAGATCTTAATGAAGGCATACGGACTCGGACAAAAACTCCTGTGAACTACAACGAGATGATAGGTAATATATGCTTCGTTTCAAAAATTGAACCTAATAATATCAACGAAGCCATCAATGATGAGTATTGGGTCAATGCTATGCAAGAGGAACTGATTCAATTTGCGAAGAACCAGGTTTGGGAACTAGTGCCCAAGCCATGTGAAGGAAATGTCATTGGCACAAAATGGATCTTCAAAAATAAGTCCGATGAGCTTGGTAATATCACTCGCAATAAAGCAAGGTTAGTAGCTCAAGGGTACACTGAAATTGAGGGAGTAGACTTCGATGAGACCTTTGCTCCTGTAGCAAGACTTGAAGCAATCAAACTCCTACTAGGGATATCATGCCATCTACAGATTAAGCTTTACCAGATGGATGTCAAAAGTGCATTCCTGAATGGAGATCTCAACGAAAAAGTGTATGTGTCACAACCTAAAGGATTTGTTGATCCTCACTCCACTGATCATGTGTATAAACTCAAGAAGGCTCTCTATGGATTGAAACAAGCACCAAGGGCTTGGGATGAAAGGCTCACAAAATTTCTAATTCAAAGCGGCTACACAAGAGGGGGAGTCGACAAGACTCTATTTGTGAAGAACGAGGACGAAAATTTGATGATAGCCCAAATATATGTCGACGACATTGTCTTTGGAGGGATGTCAAGAAAGATGGTAGAGCAATTTATCCAACAGATGCAATCAAAATTCGAGATGAGCATGGTGGGAGAGCTTACCTATTTCCTAGGCTTTCAAATCAAACATCTAAAAGATAGCATCTCCATCTCTCAAAGCAAATATGCAAAGAATATTGTCAAGAAATTTGGGCTAGAGAATGCTTCACATAAATGGACACCTGCAGCTACACACATCAAGCTAACTAAAGATGATCCAGGAGAAGCCGTCGACCAACACCTATATAGAAGCATTATTGGTAGTCTTTTCTACCTTACTGCCAGTCGACCTGATATTGCCTACTCTGTGGGAGTATGTGCATGATATCAAGCTAATCCTAAGGTTAGTCATCTATCCTAAGCTAAAAGAATTATAAGATATATCTCGAGAACTACAGACTTGGGTTTATTATACTCATTCGACACATCCTCTACCTTGGTGGGGTATTGTGATGCTGATTGGGCTGGAAGCACAGCAGACAGGAAGAGCACATCTGGAGGTTTCTTCTTCCTTGGCAATAACCTCATATCATGGTTCAGTAAAAAGCAAAACTTTGTTGCCTTGTCCACTGCTGAATATTAGTATATCGTTGTTGGTGTAGCTGCACACAATTACTATGGATGAAGCAAATGTTAGTCGAATAGAATGTCAGACAAGAAGCCATGACATTGTATTGTGATAATGTCAGTTCAATCAACATCTCTAAAAATCCGGTTCAGCACAGCAAAACCAAGCCTATTGACATTAGACACCACTTCATTCGCAAGCTGGTCGAAGACAAGAAGGTCATCCTAGAGCACATCCATACAAAAAAGCAACTTGCTGACATTTTTACTAAGCCATTAGATGCAAGCAGATTCGAGTACCTCAAGACGTCACTCGGTCTCTGCACCATCAGCAAGCAATTGAAGCTGCTAAACAGTTGAGAGGAGTTAGTTGGTACCTCTTCATGAACCGGTTCAAAAATCCCAACACATGCCATTGGGCCAAGCATGCCAAAAGCCCAAATAAAAAGAGGAAAGGTCGCGAGATAAGCTCTACTACCTATAGATTTGATTTTTCTTTTTCAAAAACCTACTCTGCCTCTGCTTGAATATTTCGCTCTCTTCTCTCAAAACTCTTGCACAAAACTCTACCACTCTCGGCAAAAATGGTGAAAACAAGGAGCAATCTGGCGTCGAAGAAAGCCACAGACGGTCGAAAAATCAAGAAAACCGAGGCGAAAAGCCCCAAAAGCAGCAAAACACCAACAAACATGGGGTACGAATCAAAGAACTGAAGCCACAGAAGAATGTCGAGGGATCCTCCAGAGAAATCCCACCGGAGGAAGCACCAATACCCGTCTTTTCCCGAGTTCCCAAAAGGACCCGAACTGGAAGCTCTGCTTTCACGATGACGAAACTTACATGCCCTCAGCAAGAAACTGGCATTGACCAAGGGAACCAAGAAACCTCTATGCAAATCATCCTTGCGCCAGTTTCAGCAAGTTTCCCAAGTATCGATTCTTCCACCGTATCGAATACTGATACTTCTAGAAATAGTGACTTGTTAGAGTCATTACTGGAAAATCAGGACCTCTCTCAAGAAGGGGTGGTTGAGGATCTGATAAATCCTAGAGTGGAAAAGAATGACTTGACCCCGGTCAGTCATGGGTTAGAACGGATTGCAGAAGGAGAGGGTGAAGAAGAAGGTGTGAAAGATGTCGTTCCTGAACCCACAGATGAGGCTGTGGTAGGATAAGAAGAAGTTGCTGACTCGGAAGAAGCCGAGGAAGAATCTGAGAAAGAAGAGACCAGAGACAGGGATACCGATCTGGAAGGAGTAGAGAAGGAAAACAGTGTCGCAACTAATGTCACAGAAGAAGCGCCTCTGGCTGTCAGAGGAGATGTTACAGAAAATGCCGCTGAAACAGCACACACAGTACTTTCATCTTTGAAAAAGAAAGTGTTAGAGGAAAATGAATGCCTCGCAGTAATGGTAGGAAAGTTGAGAGAAACCAAGAAAAGGAAGGAAGTAATGGATGCTGGAGGCCCCAGTAAGAAGAAGAAGTTGTCCGCCAAAGATAAAGGAAAGAAAGTTGTCTCCAAAAGGAGATTGGTTGATGAAGAAACTGATGACGATGTAGAGGAAGTAACCGTAAAGGAAGCAAAGAAGGCAGGAAGCCAGAAGTCGGTCAAGAACATCCCAAGTGTTCTGTATGACAATGTGTCATTCCATTCTGCTGCCAGTGCAAAACGATGGGAGTTTGTGTTCCAGAGGACGGCATATCCTGAGAAGACTCTGTCCTCCGAGATCCTTGGACTGGAAGCCATTGTCAAGCTCCTGATATGGGCAGAACTCATGAAGACCATCACCGACATAGGTAATCACTGTCCTCTATTGGTCAAAGAGTTTATTGTAAACTTGCCTGCTGGATTTGGTACTCCGGATGATCCGGATTGTGAGAAGGTTTATGTTAGAGGCCTACGCTTCAACATTTCCTCTGACATCATTAATGCCTTCATGGGGAGGAAGTGTG
Organism: Geranium rotundifolium; assembly: GCA_963920655.1. Lineage (NCBI taxonomy): Eukaryota > Viridiplantae > Streptophyta > Magnoliopsida > Geraniales > Geraniaceae > Geranium > Geranium rotundifolium. The sequence continues at coordinate 29,672,249 of OY987311.1, read as the reverse complement.
TCCATTCTGTGCCTCCACCTGACCTGAACAAGGTCCTCAAGAAGATTACTGGTGATAAGAGCAGAATGTGGCCTACTAAGGGCACCGTGGCAGCCTCAGACCTCACGTCAAAGTACTCTATATTATTCTGTATCGGAGTAGCAAACTTGGCACCCTCCACACATGCATCCTCCATCAAACCGGAGCTGACAATTTTTATCTTCCAAATAGGTACTGGTTCCACACTTGATTTTGGCCAGTTTGTTATTGATCATCTTGTTAGACATGCCAGATCACAAACTGTGAAGATACTTATTGTTTTTCCCTCCCTTATCTGTGAGTTACTAGTGAACCAACACCCTGGTGTGTTGAAGACAACCGATAAGGCAGGAAAGCATGGAGGATTGATTGTAGTAAGCCACAAGTTGTTCGAGGGCAAGCATGCTCCTGATCTTGTCAGGACAGAAGTCAAACCAACCAAGGCGACAACCAGTCGAGCTACCGGTGTTACCCCTCCAACAAAGACGACCAGCAGAGATGCCATAATGCTCGAGAGAGAGATAGCTGTTCTTGACGAGGACATCGTCAACCTGAAGATGGCACTAAAGCATCTCTCCCAGCGTAGATCTCACTGTGCTAACCTGATGAAGTCGATGCCTCCTCCAGACTCTGACAAAGATGGTTCCTCCTACCTACCTGATTCTACTGAAGACGCTACTCAAGATGCCTCTGCCGATGCTACAGAAGAAGATACTGCTAGTTCCAGCAGCAGTTCTGTTTGATTTTTAAGCACTTTCTGGAATCGCTAAAAACTGAACAACTTTTAATTTGTATTTGTTTAGAACAATGTCTCATACATATTCTCGACTGCTGATCGGAAATGTGTGTGAGTTAAGTTTGCGTTTTCTTATTTCCATGTATTGTTATGCGTTTGTTTTAAGTTTGGCTCTTTTTGAGCCAACAAGGGGGAGTAGGACGTAAGACGCACGTGCGCGATGGTGCGCGAAACGCGATAGAGCGCGAAACGACGCACGAACAAAGCCTTGACGACTGTCGATCTTTACAAGCAAAAGATGACGACACATGCGACGGAGAATGCGACAAAGAATGCTGACCTTAAAAATAGCCAAAGGGGGAGGTTGTAGTTACGGCGGTTTTGGTGATTGGCTTATTTTTAAGGAACTAGAGAAAATGTCATAAAGAATATCGAAGAATCGAATGCAACATCCTATGTGACATTGGTGACGACATCTCGGCAAACATCCTGTTCGACGGAAATCAGGAAAGTCCATGTTCTGCAGAAAGTACGACTACGATTAGGAAATATGAGAAGTTCCAGAACGACTCCGATTATGGAAAGTGTAGGGATTTGGAGCGTTTTTTAACATCGAGATAGCGGAAGCATTTGAGAAATAAACTCCAAACCTTGTCCAAGAACATTGAACCATTAAATCCCAAGGCAAAATCTATTCCACAAGAAAATTACCTTTAAGTCTTTGTTGAATGGATAAAGAAGAACTTTGTGATCTTCTTCTCTAGAGCAAGTCCACACCAAGAGGATGATCTTCAAGATCCTTCACTTAATACCTATTAGAACAATTAAATGAAGAACAAGAGAGCAAGAAGAGAGGAGAGCACAAGTGTGGCCGGCAAAGGAGAGAGAGAGAGAGAGAGAGATGTGAGAGTGAGAGTGAAATTGTGTAAATAATTTACTTGGTATTTCTCTACTTCATCAATCTCATAAGCATGGGTCAAAAGGTGATTGGTATGGGCTTAAAGGTGTTTAACCCATACCCCTTAAATCACTCACCTCTTAATCAACAATCACCAACTAAGCATGGTGTGTTATGACCCCCACCTTTGGGCCCACCAAAGTGGCCAGCCATGTAGGGCTTATTGGGCCCAAAATGGGCCCTTGTTGGGCCGGCCATGTCACCTCATGGGCCGAGCCCAATGGGCTCGCCCATGTGGATTCGTGTCGTGTCCAAAAGTCGCCCAACCCTTTTTGTCGTTACTTATCAAACAAAGTCCGACGCGACATTGGCGAAAAAACTCAGTTTTCTCGATTCGCTAATTATTCTCTCATACCAAACCTATGGCCCAAAACCTTCAGTTTTGTCCATGTATTGCTCCTCAAGAAACGTTAAGGTTTTCTTGTCTCAAGTTATCCGTCTTGAATGTGTGTGACCCTCCAGGCTCATGCCACCGTTGGCAGATCGGCGCAAAAGATCTCTCTTGTCCGATCCATCATAAGTGGTCTCTAGTAAGATGTTACGATTACCCAAGGTGCATGATGATCGATGATTCGATTTAAACTTTGTGCGTTCAAGTCACTATCTTATTATCTTTAGATATCTCGATTGATCACAAGGTATAGAGTCGTCACCCTTGTTTAACCAATCATTGTTACTTGATATGTGAGATGGCTGAGAACTGATAACCCGTATCACTGGCATGGCCATGCTCTTACTCTCAGTCAGTCTTGATCAAGAGGCCTTTAACGGATATCTTTCCCATACCGTAGTATGAGGGATAAATCCCTTAGCCGTCTTTCGTATCACTCATGCAACCCGTTCCGCCACCCAATCATGCCCGTTATTGCAATCCTGTTACAGAAAGCGTTAGGCGCAAGTTAAAGCCGCACGTACATTGCATAGCGATCACAAACACTCCTTGGTCTAAGGATATCGTGACAAGCTATCACATTTGAATATGTTCATGGCTTAATCTATGAAAACACTATTCAAAGCGGGTCGTCAGATATCAATCACCTCATGATATCTATGATATGATTCCGAGATCCCTCATCCCTATGACAAGTAGAACTACGTCATTGAGAACCATCCTCATACTGGTCGCTTCTATGGAAGCGTATATTGACCAGGGACTCGTTAAGTGTGATCCGTACAGATTTATGGTTCTACTACTTTAGTGGTCATAAATCAGATCATGCTTAACATATTACTTCAACACATAAGTAATACAAAGCCGTTTTATATATATTACAAACGATGATAATGTACATAGACATTTACAGGCTTTTAGCAATTGGACTAGGGCACAAAATGCTATCAATCTCCCACTTGCCCCTAGTTTCAATCTAAGTCCCAATCTATACCCATTGACCTAACACGTTTATCATGTTTTGCTTGAGGAAGAGCCTTGGTCAAGGGGCCGGCTGTGTTATCATCAGATGCAACGTAGTGGATCTTCACGTAACCTCTAGCAACAATGTCGCGGATGATGTGATACTTCCTGAGTACATGTTTGGATCTGTCATGTGCCCTGGGTTCCTTAGCTTTCGCAATGGCCCCGGTGTTGTCACAATATAAGTCTACTGGGTTAGCTGGGTTTTGAATTACACCTAACCCAGCCATGAAACTCCTGATCCATACAGCCTCTTTTGCCGCTTTCGATGCAGCAATGTACTCAGCTTCGGTCGTAGAGTCGCCAATGGTGTCCTGCTTCTTGCTTTTCCAGCTGAATGCTCTACCGTTCAACGTAAACACATATTCCAACTGACTCTTAAAGTCATCGGGGTCTATTTGGAAACTAGCGTCGACATATCCTTTGACGACTAGATCATCATTTCTTCCCCCGTATACAAGAAAAGCGTCTTTGGTTTTTCTCAAATATTTGAGAATCGCCTTGACGGCAATCCAATGTTCCTCACCAGATTTGGACTGATGTCTACTGGTACAACTTAGGGTAAACGAGACATCCGGTCTCGTACATATCATGGCATACATTATGGACCCTATAGCCGAAGCATATGGGATCTCATTCATTCCTTCTAGCTCTGCAGGTGTTTCAGCACACTGCTTCTTGCTAAGCTTTATGCCATGACGCATGGGCAGCAGTCCTTTCTTTGAATTATGCATTGAGAATCTTCTCAGCACTTTGTCTATATAGGTGCTTTGACTTAAGCCCAAGACCCGCTTGGCACGGTCTCTATATATCTTGATCCCCAAGATGTAAGAGGCCTCGCCTAAGTCCTTCATTGCGAAACACTCACCTAACCAAGTCTTTGTTAAGAGCAAGGTAGGGACGTCGTTTCCAATGAGCAGTATGTCATCAACATAGAGCACCAAGAAGACTACTTTGCTCCCATCTGCCTTTTTATATATGCAAGGTTCTTCATCGTTCTTAATGAAGCCAAACTGTTTCACAACTTCATCAAAACGTTGATTCCAACTCTGAGATGCTTGCTTCAAACCATAAATTGATTTGAGCAACTTGCAAATCTTTCCCTTATTCTTAGGATCCTCAAAACCCTCAGGCTGGGACATATAAACGTCCTCAGCTAACCTCCCGTTGAGTAAGGCGGTTTTGACGTCCATTAGCCATATCTTATAGTTATGATACGCTGCTACGGCAAGTAGAATGCGGATAGATTTGACCATAGCTACTGGAGAAAAGGTCTCTTCATAGTCAATTCCGTGGACTTGCCTATAACCTTTTGCTACCAGTCTTGCTTTATAGGTCTGAGGTTTGCCATCCATGTCTATCTTTATTTTAAAGATCCATTTAGACCCAATGACTTTTACATCAGGGGTTTGATCCACCAAGTCCCACACTTGATTATCTGACATGGATTGCATTTCTTCCCTCATGGCTTCCAGCCATTTCTCAGAGTCGGTTCCGTCCAAGACCTCTCAAAAGGCAGCTGGATCATTGTCCACTAACACTAAATCATCACCTCCAGTTACTAGGAAACCGTATTTGATAGGTGCATGAATTATCCTTTCAGACCGCCTTGGACCGTCCTTATTAACTGTAGCTATTGATTCTTGCTCAACGACCACTTCTGGCTCTACTTCTTCCAGTGGGTCGTCCAGTGGTTCCTGAGTGACTATCTCATCTAGAACTTCATCAAGATGAACAGCCCTCCCACTGAGTGTCTTGGAAAAAATTCCTTTTCCAAGAATGTCCCACCTCGAGCGACAAAAACTTTATTTTCGCTTGGTTTGTAGAAGTAGTATCCTTTTGTTTCCTTTGGATATCCGACGAAAGTGCACTTATCTGATCTCGGTTCGAGCTTGGTTGCAAGCAACCGTTTTACATAAGCCTCGCAACCCCAGATTTTTAGGAAGGACAAAACGGGTTCCTTCCCGTACCATTTCTCGAATGATGTCCCTTCCACTGCTTTCGACGGAGCCCTGTTTATTATGAATGCGGCCGTTTGCAGAGCGTAACCCCAGAAGGAGATCGGGAGATCAGTGAGACTTAACATCGATCAAACCATATCCAACAATGTCCGATTCCTTCGCTCGGACACACCATTGAGATGAGGTTTTCTTGGCGGAGTCCACTGAGATAGTATTCCACTTTCAGTAAGATGACTAAGAAACTCCTCGGGTAAGTATTCTCCACCCCGATCAGAACGGAGTGCCATGATACTCTTTCCGAGTTGGTTTTCTACTTCAGTCCTAAACTCCTTGAATTTATCAAAGGCTTCGGACTTATGTCTCATGAGATAGACATAACCATATCTACTGAAGTCATCAGTAAATGTGATAAAGTAGCCTAAACCACCTCTGGCTGGTGTACTCATTGGTCCACATACGTCTGAATGTATTAGACCCAATAGATCACCTGCCCTCTCACCTAAACCAGTGAAAGGCACTTTAGTCATCTTGCCCATTAAACAAGCTTCGCATCTATCTATCGTTTGGAATTCGAATTGACTTAGAAGTCCGCGCTTATGAAGCGCTGAGATGCGTTTCTCATTTATGTGACCTAGACGACAATGCCAGATTAGAGTTTGGTCTAAATCATTAGCTTTAAACCTCTTAGCATTTATATTATAGAGCATGTTGGATCTCGAGTTTTGCATATTCAATATGTATTAACCTCCAACAGTGTGAGCATTTCCATAAAACATGGTGTTGCGCATAATATTAAGAAACCCGTTCTTAATATCAAAATAATAACCTTCTTTTTCAAGAAGAGATATTGATATAATATTCCTGCTGAAAGCAGGTACGCAAAACACATCAGAAAGTTCAATTACAAGCCCACCGGCCAAAACAAGGTTAACATAACCCATGGCAGTTGCGGTAACTCTCACGTTGTTCCCAACTCTTAGGTCCACCTCATTTTCCCCCATATCTCTTCTACTATGCAACACCTGCACATCCGTACAGACATGAGACTCAGCTCCAGTGTCTAGTACCCAAATATTTATAGTAGAAATATTTAGCTCTAATGGAATACCTGACGAAGTAGCGGCCCCACCGCCCTTCCTCTGATCATCCTTCAGCTGCTGACAGTCTTTCTTCCAGTGACCAGGCTTTTGGCAGTAGAAACAGACCGACTCTTTTGCCTTTCCATTTCCCTTCATGGGCATGGAAGGTTTAGTGATGAAAGGTCGTCTGTTCTTCTCCGTCTGGTGCATAGGGCCTTTGCCTTTTCACCACCAGCTTTGAAGCCAGATCCCTTCTTTACCATTAGAACACTTTTGGGCGTACTGCCCCTTATGCTCTTCTCGGTAGTTACCAACATGTTGTGCAACTCCGATGCGGTCTTCTCTATGTCATGCATGTGATAGTTCATGGCGAACCCACCATATGCATGAGGAAGGGATTGTAGAATGAAATCTGCAGCCATCTCTTTCTCCATAGTCATTCTGAGACTAGTCATATGATCGAGATGTCCCTTCATACGTAGGACGTGTGGACCTATGGAGCTGCCTGCTGACATCTTGCAGGCAATGAGTTCTCAGAGAACAGTGTATTTTTCAATACGTACTTTCTTTTTGAACATATCCTTGATCTGTGCAAACATTGCAAATGGATCATGGGATAGCTCCATAAACTGCTTCTGGAGGTCCGCCTCCATGAAGCCCAGCATGACACACGCAACGTCGATAGAGTCGCTAAGGTGTTTCTGGTACGCATCCTTAACGACCCTCGTTGCGTTGGCAGCTGGCTCCACCGGGATAGCCTTGTCAAGGACGTACTCCATGCGTTCCAACTTTAACACAAGTCGTAAATTCCTGTCCCAGTCCAGATAATTTGTCCCATTGAGTTTACACTTTTCAAGTATAGTCCTCAACGAAAAATTAGACGAGTTTGTTGAATTACTAGCCATTTCTACACGAAGAAAGTAAATTTAATCAGAAAAGTTGAATAAATTTACGAAGATCCGAATTAAACATTAACCATCCGATTCTAAGGTTTAGAATCTTTAAACCAAGATCCCTTATTTGTCAATTGAAGTACGCTAAGGCGCACCGCTCCAATTGACTCATTTAGGTAGGACGTCCATCCAATTACAACCCGTGTAACTCTTGGTCAGGGTATGTGCAAAAACACAGGGCTTACCCTTCCGATGCCTCAGCTCGACCTCAGGCCAAGAATCGTGGTCGAGTCAACCAACCTTCACTAATGCGTTAACTTTGTGTAGATGCTCCGCTAAGGCGCACGACATCCCACAAAATTTACCATTTCCATATAGAACCCATTCCATCGATGCTCCGCTAAGGTGCACGACACCGATAAAATGTTTCTACATGGGTGTGAATTTGGGTGGCATCTCACTTGACTCAAATTATGTTGTGATTTGGCTGTGTTTAATAATTCGAAAGTATCTTGTTACAATTACGAACCCGTCATCAACAACCCGTGTTGTGACGTTTCTAATTGTATCATATACAATCTTCTTTTGAAGTCGTCATTTGCAACCCGTGCAAACACATTTCAAAAACGAACTCATCCATCACAATCCATGCGATGATGGTTCACAACGCTTTAAACATGCAAACAATTAAAATCGACTTTAATTTTTGCATGTGAGGTGATGGCTTATAAACTTATAAGCTAAGCATGCAAGCATGTAGTTATTTAAATAATTCAAGCAAGCAAACATAAAGCATTAAATATGCATCAATGGCCCATCCTAATCTTAGGATTCTACGAGTCAGCACATCTTCTCGTCTTTCTCATTCGGGCTCCCACTAGCTCTTGGACTTCCTCCAAGACCGTCATTGTGCTCGATTTTCCATCCTTTTCGTCTTTGAGTAGTAATTACAATTAGTACTCGGTTCATAGACCGGATAAAAAATAATTACACTTTATGGGCTCGAATGAAAGAATAGTTACACGCTAACACAAACATTTATCACACAAACATGTTATCACACAAACACTAGCGATAATATCTAATGGGCTACTAATGCATCATACATCTCATCACATCATCCAACATGTTATCACACAAACATGTTATCAAATAATATGCAATTATTCGGTTTTAATTTTGCCAAGTTGCTTGGTCGGGTTTATCGAAACTAGACCTTTTCGAAAAACGGTTTATCGAAACCGATCAAATTTAAAATTTTTCGAAATATTGGATCGCGGGTTCATCCACAGACATAATCAACATGCACGAACCAAGTCGGGCCAAGCCAATGGCCGAAGCCCATTTGGCCGAGCCCAACATCACAGCTCGGTTTAGGCCTAGAAAAGCCCAAACCGAGCTTGCCTCTCCTCTCCGCCTCGGCCAAGAGGAGGGATGGCCCCGGTCACCGCCGGCCTCTCCCGGCCTCCGGTGACCTCCGTCCGGTACCTCCGATCCGGCTCCCCGAGAATCTCTTCTCAGACCCGACAAATCCAATAATTTTCGAAAAATTCCAAATTCAATATATTTTCAAAAAATAACATATTTCATGCAATTATCCCGAAAAGCATTAAAAACATGTCATCAACAATTTTGGCATGCAAATAATGATAAAACCGAAACAAGTTCAACAAGACAAAAATTAAGAGGGTTAACCATGCTATGATACCACTATAGGGTTTTGGAGCGTTCTTTAACATCGAGATAGCGGAAGCATTTAAGAAATCAACTCCAAACCTTGTCCAAGAACATTGAACCATTAAATCCCAAGGCAAAATCTATTCCACAAGAAAATTACCTTTAAGTCTTTGTTGAATCGATAAAGAAGAACTTTGTGATCTTCTTCTCTAGAGCAAGTCCACACCAAGGGAATGATCTTCAAGATCCTTCACTTAATGCCTACTAGAACAATCAAATGAAGAACAAGAGAGCAAGAAGAGAGGAGAGCACAAGTGTGGCCGGCTAAGGAGAGAGAGAGAGAGAGAGAGATGTGAGAGTGAAATTGTGTAATTAATTAATTTGGTATTTCTCTACTTTATCAATCTCATAAGCATGGGTCAAAAGGTGATTGGTATGGGCTTAAAGGTGTTTAACCCATACCCCTTAAATCACTCACCTCTTAATCAACAATCACCAACTAAACATGGTGTGTTGTGGCCCCCACCTTTGGGCACACCAAAGTGGCCGGCCTGGTAGGGCTTATTGGGCCCAAAATGTGCCCTTGTTGGGCCGGCCATGTCACCTCATGGGCCGAGCCCAATGGGCTCGCCCATGTGGATTCGTGTCGTGTCTAAAAGTCGCCCGACCCTTTTTTTCGTTACTTATCAAACAAAGTCCGACGCGACATCGACGAAAAAACTCAGTTTTCTCGATTCGCTAATTATTCTCTCATACCGAACCTATGGCCCAAAACCTTCAGTTTTGTCCATGTATTGCTCCTCAAGAAACGTTAAGGTTTCCTTGTCTCAAGTTATCCGTCTTGAATGTGTGTGACCCTCCAAGCTCATGCCACCGTTGGCAGATCGGCACAAAAGATCTCTCTTGTCCGATCCATCATAAGTGGTCTCTAGTAAGACGTTATGATTACCCAAGGTGCATGATGATCGATGATTCGATTTAACCTTTGTGCGTTCAAGTCACTATCTTATTATCTCTAGATATCCCGATTGATCACAAGGCATAGAGTCGTCACCCTTGTTTAACCAATCATTGTTACTTGATATGTGAGATGGCTGAGAATCGATAACCCGTATCACTGGCATGGCCATGTTCTTACTCTCAGTCAGTCTCTATCAAGAGGCCTTTAACGGATATCTTTCCCATACCGTAGTATGAGGGATAAATTCCTTAGCCGTCTTTCGTGTCACTCATGCAACCCGTTCCGCTACCCAATCATGCCCGTTATTGCAATCCTGTTACAGAAAGCGTTAGGCGCAAGTTAAAGCCGCACGTACATTGCATAGCGATCACAAAGACTCCTTGGTCTAAGGATATCGTGACAAGCTATCGCATTTGAATATGTTCATGGCTTAATCTATGAAAACACTATTCAAAGCGGGTCGTCCAATATCAATGACCTCATGATATCTCTGATATGATTCCGGGATCCCGCATCCCTATGACAAGTAGAACTACGTCATTGAGAACCATCCTCATACTGGTCGCTTCTATGGAAGCGTATATTGACCAGGGACTCGTTAAGTGTGATCCGTACAGATTTATGGTTTTACTACTTTAGTGGTCATAAATCAGATCATGCTTAACATATTACTTCAATACATAAGTAATACAAAGTCGTTTTATATATATATATATTACAAACGATGATAATGTACATTGACATTTACAGGCTTTTAGCAATTGGACTAGGGCACAAAATGCTATCAGAAAGAAGAAAGACAGTGATAAAGAGGAAACCCATTAGGGTTAGTACTCATGCCCGATTTCTATAAAAGCTTAGGCTACCCCTTTAGCAATCGTGTGGTTCTTTTATTGTTTCCTAGCAATAATTTACAAAGCTCTTAGACGTGAAGGTTTGCGAGCTGAGAGGTTGTAAATTGAGCTAAGGATATTGTGTATCACCATAACTATTGAGAGTTAGGTGATTGAGGGTTTTTTGATTGCGTTAAAAGACTGCACGCAACCACAACGTTCAACGACGACTTGAACCGACAGAGCAAGGCGATTGCTTGAAGAGTGGAATCAAGACGGAGTCTTGGATTCAGGGGGAGACCCTGAGATAGGTTGCACTGTAATAAGTAGCATAAAGTATAGATCTTGGGATGATCATAGGTACTTGTATGTTTTGACGAATTACTGATAAGTGAAACCTTTCCACTAGGCTGAGAGCCCCCAGACGTAGGTGACGTTGCACCGAACTGGGTAAACAATCTGCTGTGTCATTGTCTATTAAGCTTTATATTTTTTGTCATGTGTTATCTACACAAGTGGTCATACACATTGTTATAGCTTTATACATAACATTGTGTGTGGCATCTTGCACGACTACCTGATCAAAATTATATACATATATATATATATTAGTCAACTATTATTGTGTTCTTGAGAGGACATGCCAATTTAGCATTACAATATTTGTAATGATATTGATGATTCAATCTTAGTATCGATGTAATTCACGGTGAGAATCCAAATCGTTAACTTATCGTATTTAGGTTATGTCTCAAACCTCCGGAGAACAAGAGGCCGGTCTAGCAAGCAAATTTTGAAAAGGTAATTGCATATGCTCACCTTTAACTATCAAATTACAGACACATACCTACCTAAAGTTATTTTTCTTACACATGTTTACCCAAATAAAATGTTTACTTGCATTCAGATACAAAAGGAAGGAAAAGTGAATTACATCGAAACACGTGTGTGCACTTGACTAGAATATATTTTTCACTTCCCAAAATGCTCTTGTCACGTTCTTTTGGTTTATTGGCTCTCCATATACACATGTTTTCAGATTCAAACTCTCTCACTATCTCTAAACCTCTATCATTTGCCCCTAATATATAGCTTTTTTGGTAAAAGCTTCAACCATTTTATCCACTGTTCGACCATACATTTAAGACACCAACGGTCGTGTCTCGCTCCCTTCCGCCCTCGCTGAAGATCACCACCTTGTTCCGAAGACTGACATTGACCTCTTCCAATTCTTAAGATTTGTTTTCCTGATGAATTGTTTTATTCAATTCTCAAGGTTTTATTCACATTTCTACAATAATTCCAAATGCCTAGAGGTTCTAAATGCAATAATCAACCTGAGACTGAGATTGAATAAAACAATTCATCAGGAAAACAAATCTTGAGGATTGGAAGAAGTCAACGTCCGTCTCCGGCAACAAGGTGATGATCTTTAGGGAGGGCGGAAGGGAGCGAGTGACGACAGAGGTTTGGAGAGAGTGAGAGAGTCTGAATCTGAAAACATGTGTATATGGAGAGCCAATAAACCCAAATAACATGAGCAAGGACATTTTGGGAAGTGAAAAATATATTTTGGTCACGTGTACGCACGTATTTGTATGAAATTCACTTTTCCTTTCTTTTTGTATCTGAATGCAAGTAAACAATTTATTTGATTAAGAATGTGTAAGAAAAAAAACTTTAAATAGGTATGTGTTTGTAACTGATAGTTAAAGGTAAGCATCTACAGTTACCCCAATTTTGAACTGCCCGTTAATATTGAATTAAATACATAAACCAGTCAACCATTTTTTATTAAAAGCCCATATGTAGTAAAGCTAGCTAATCATTACCATCTCTTATAATATATTAATCATTCAAATTAATCACCTAATCTTTGCTTAGCCATGTAATTAAGCCGTTAACTGAAGGCTTTAAAGTTGATGAATAAGAACTAATTTTTCAAACAAAATCTCAATGTAAATAACATGACAAATATATAGTTCTCTATCGATCCATCGGGTGATTTTTTGCTACTTTGGTTTCTGAAGTAAAATATATATCGTGACACATGTTTTTCGTCTTTAAGGTTGGCTGAAATATCAAGTCAAAAAGATGTGAGAAATTTTAATTTTGAGCTGGGTATAGTATGCATGTTCGGTACTTAATTAATTGTGGATCTTAATTAGTTGTAGAGAAATATATTGAGTCTTAATTCTATTTCTTGCTTTTTCATTGTTACCATGTTTAGTATTAACATATTTTTTATTGCAAAGTCAAGATGTCGGTAAACATGTTGCGACAGAATTGGTGTGACATATTACTTGCAGAATTAGGCAAAGACATCGAAGACTTCCTATTGTATGCACAGATGATGTGCGCACGAAAAAGTCAAAACAAGACAGATTTAGGCAAGATCCAGCTGGAAAGAAGACACGCCAGCAAGACCAAAGAAGGCGGCAACGCCAACCTGCCACTTGCCAGAAATGCAAGGCGGCAAGGGATTTCCTAAACGGAATTGGAATCCGATTAAGCAATAGGGGTTACTATAAAAGCAGGAGCTACCCCTTAGCAACTCAGTCCTTTGTTTGTGCTAAATTCTTAGAGCTCTTAACCGTGTAAGACTAGCGGATTGAGAGGTTGATCTATTTAGAGAGGACGATGTCGATCACAGACATCCACTCAAGAGGACTTGAGTGTATGTGATCTATTGGGTTTGTTCGTGATTGAAAACTTTACGAAAAATTTGTCGAGGCTTGCTCGAATGGTGGAATTGAGACGATCTCAAAGACAGGGTGATTCCCTGGTCGAGGTTGTTCACGGTGAGATCTCTATTAGCTAAGGACAATAGCATGTGTGATAGCTAGTTGATGCTTGAAGTTGTACTATTGACTACCAAATAGTGAAAACCTTCTCACTAGTAGAGTGCCCCCAGACGTAGGTGCGGAGTCACCAAACTGGGTAAACATATTATGTGTCTTATGTTTACTGCTTTAATATTTACAGTCCATAAAACTGTGATTAAACAAGTTGTTGAACCAATCGTTACAATATTGTGTTCGACATCTTGTTTCTACTACTTAACAGAATTTCAATTGGTATCAGAGGGGGCACCTTACACTCTTAGGTGATTTCCTGCAAAGATTCTGTATAGCAAATATGGACTCAAAAGAAGGAAGATCGATCAATCGACCACCAGTGCTCGATGGAACCAACTATGGTTATTGGAAAGCACGAATGTGCGCCTTCATGAAATCCCTCGATGGAAAAACTTGGAAAGTTGTTATCAATGGCTGGGAGTAACCTCATTATGCTGATGCCCAAGGTAATCAAACTGGTCCAAAACCCGAGAAAGATTGGAGCAACGAAGAAGTTAAAGCAGCCCTAGGTAACTCTAAAGCACTTAACGCTATATTTAATGGAGTTGACAAGAATGTCTTTAGGCTTATCAACACCTATACAACTGTCCAGATAGCCTGGGATGCTCTTGCCACTGCCTATGAGGGAACCTCCAAAATCCGAGAGCAGGAACTACAATATCTCACCACCAATTTTGAAGCTCTCTATGAATGAAAACGAAACTATAGCTGAGTTCAATGTACGGATCAGGGATCTACTCATTGGGAAGACCAATGACTGATGAAGTTCTAGTCAAAAAGACTCTTAGAGCTCTAAGCTCCAGATTTAAGATGAAGATCACTGCCATAGAAGAATGTCATGGTCTAAAAATCTTAAAATTTGATGAACTCGTGGAACCCCTGAAAAAGAAAAAGGGGTAAAATGCTTTGAATGCGAAGGTTATGGGCATGTACAGAGGGAATGCCCAAACTTCTTGAAAAAGCAAAAGAAGAGAATATACTGCATTCTTCTCAGATGAAGGAGATGAAGACAATGACGCAAACCTAACGAGCAACTATGTAGCATTCACTGCCTCTACATCCTCTAAAACCTTAAAGGTACTAGCCTCAGATGATGAATTGTCAGATGAGACACTCAACAACGCATATAACGAGTGGTATGTCAAATCAGTTGAAGAATCTCAAGTCATTGAGAAATAAAATTCACTCATTCTCTCTCTCAATGAAGACAAGACAAGCCTTCTTGAAACAATCATTGATCTGAAGAAGGATATCGCTCATTAGAAGGGGGAACTAGAGCTCATGACCAAGTCCATCAAGATGATGAACCCAAGCACTGACACATTGGACCAAATTCTATCCACTAGGAAGTCAGCCAACAGCTTGGAAGGACTAGGTTAGTCAAATGAAGTTTCAACATCCCATACCACTTTTGTTCCTCAAAGAACTATCAACAATAAGTCCCAACAGATGTCACAGACATCTGGCAATACCCAGTCTCAGAAAAACCACCACCATGGCAGCCCAAAGAAAAGAATGCTTAATTGGACATGCTATCACTGTGGACAAAGGGGTCACATCCGACCATTCAGCTATCACCTCTATGGGAAAAGATCAGTCAAACGCATAACTGCCAAAGCTCAAACTCAACAAATATGGAGGGAGAAAAAGGTGGATCACCAACCTAAAATACAGACAGAATGGCGAGTAAAGGAAGTACATTATTAAGCTAATATTGCTTACACCTCTCTAAAAGCATCTACCAGTAACGATTGGTACTTTGATAGCGGCTCCTCTCGACATATGACTGGTAATAGTACATTCCTTACTACTCTGACACCATGCTCAAACTGTTTTGTCACCTTCGGAGATGGAGTAAAAGCCAAAGTATTAGGAAAAGGGAAACTCAACCTTCCCGACTCACCCTGCCTTAAGGAAGCCTTACTGGTAGAACGACTCACTGCCAATTTAATAAGTATCAGTCAACTCTGCGATCTAGACCTCGAAATTAAATTTACTCATAACAAGTGTGCAGTGGTGAACACTCAACTAGAGGAACTCATGACTGGACTTAGGTCACAAGACAACTGCTATCTATGGTCTCCAACAACAACTCCTCTACCTACTAAATGCCTTCTATCTAAAGCACAAGAAACCAAGCTCTGGCACCAAAAGCTTGGACACATAAATCCGAGGAGCATGCAGAAAATTCTATCTGAAAAGGCCATCATCGGAGTACCAGATCTATAGATCATTGAAGGAAAAATCTGCGGAGAATGTCAGATAGGAAAACAAGTCAAGACGTCACAGCAGAAGGTACAATATCTTTCCACCTCCCGGGTCCTAGAACTTCTGCATGTAGATCTTATGGGACCTATGCAAGTTGAAAGTCTTGTATGAAAGAAATATATTTTCTTATGTGTGGACGACTTCTCAAGGTATACTTGGGTTGAGTTTATTCGTGAAAAGTTTGACCCATTCTCTGTCTTCGAATCCCTATGTTGAAGAGAGAAAAGAGAGAAAAGAGAAACCATTGGCAAAATTGTGAGACTCGTGAGTGATCATGGACGAGAATTTGAAAACATAAGCTTTGCAAACTTCTGCGATGCTGAAGGAATTGCTCGTGAATTCTCTACTCCCATTACCCCTAACAGAATGGGATTGTTGAAAGGAATAACCGAACTCTTCAAGAAATGGCTAGAGTCATGATGTTAGCCAAAGACATTCCTATTCTTTTAGGCAGAGGCACTCAACACGGCTTGTCATATTCACAATCGTGTCACCCTTCGTCTAGGTACCTCAATAACACTTTATGAAATATGGAGGGGGAGAAAGCCTAATGTCAAATATTTTCATATCTTTGGGTCAGTATGCTACATTTTAGCTGATAGGGAACCCCGACAAAAGCTTGACCTTAAAAGCGATGAACGAATATTTCTTGGGTCTACAACAAACGAACCAAGATCATGATGGAGTCTATCAATGTAGTCATTTATGATAGTCCTGAACGAACCAACGACGATGAGGAAGAAAATCCAAACACTCCAGATGTCAGACCACATGTCAGTGACGAAACTCATGACCCAGAACCTGAAGATTAGGATAACGGTGTTGACAAAGAAGATCTTTCCACGAAAAACAGAGAATCTCATCCAGAAAAGTCCAAAAGAATCACCCAGTCCAGGACATAATCGGTGATGTCAATGAAGGTGTGCGCACTCGACAAAAGGCTCTGTAAACTACAAGGAGATGATAGGTAACACCTTCTTTGTCTCAAAAATCGAACCAAATAATGTACAAGAAGCCATCAACGATGAATATTGGATATGTGCCATGCAAGAAGAATTGGTTCAGTTTGAAAGAAATGTTGTATGGGAGTTAGTACCCAAGACAAACAATGTAAACATCATCGGAACAAAGTGAATCTTCAAGAACAAGGTTGACGAACAGGGAAATATCACTCGAAATAAAGCTAGACTTGTACCACAAGGATACACAGCAGTAGAAGGAGTGGATTTCGATGAAACGTTTGCTCTTTATGCCAGACTTGAGGCTATCAGACTTCTTCTTAGCATTGCTTGCCATCTACGGTTCAAAATTTTTCAGATGAACTTCAAGAGTGCTTTCCTGAATGGTTATGTAAACGAAGAAGTGCATATTGCCCAACCAAAATGGTTTGAAGATCACAACTCTCCATAACATGTCTACAAGCTCAAGAAAGCTCTTTACGGTCTCAAACAAGCACCTCGGGCCTGGTATGAACGTCTAACTCAGTTTCTAATTCATAATGGTTATACTCGATGGGGAGTTGACAGGACTCTATTCGTAAAGAATGAAGGAAGCAACATTATGATTGCTTAAATATATGTGGACGACATTTTCTTTGGAGGAATATCAGACAAAATGATGGAACGTTTTGTCCAACATATGCAGTCTAAGTTCGAGATGAGTATGATTGGTGAGCTCACCTAGTTTCTAGGCTTTCAAATCAAACAGATGGATAATGGTATCTTTATCTCCTAGAGAAAGTATGCCAAGAATATAATAAATAAATTTGGTTTGGAGAAAGTCTCTCACAAAAGAACCCCGCTTGCTACCCATGTAAAGCTTGCCAAGGATGATCAAGGCGAGCCTGTAGATCAAAGTCTCTATCGAAGCATCATTGGAACCTGTTGTTACGTTTGTTATTGACTTATTTTTTAGGCAACAGGAAAGATGTCGAGCATCTGTTCAGGAAAGATGTCAAGTATTTAGTCTCAACATCTTTCGTGACTTGTGTGGATCGCAGCATTGGAAAGTTTCCTTAAATGGGAGACATATTGCGATAGGAAAGATCCAGCTGTGTACAAGGCTTTTAAAAAGTATTGATTGACTCATGATTCTGGAAAGCTTCCTGCCGTGATAGAGACTCTGAAAAGATATAGGCGTTAAGGATTTGGGAAACCTAAATCGACTAGGATTATGGTAAACCTAATGCGTTCCGGAATTAGTTTTGCAGCTACTATAAAAGCTTAGTCTCCACCCTTAGCAGCGAGCGACTCCTTGTAGTTTCTTCGGTGAAATACACAGAGGTTTTAAACGTGAAGGACTGGCGTGCTGAGAGGTTGTGTGTTCCACGAAGAACATTTGTGTATCATTACCAGAATCAGAAGATCATGTGTGAGTGATTGAGGGTTTCTTGTGAATGCGTGATTGAAGATTCACGTACAAGTGCATAACAACGACTTGTTGCATCCGGGTAGTGCGAGTGCTCGTAGAGTGGAATCAAGACGGAGTCTTGGATTCAGGGGGAGTCCCTGAGATAGGTTTGCACTACTAATAGTAGCATAGGGTATTGATCTGTGTGATGATCATATATACTTGTATGTTTTGACTCATTACCATATAGTGAAATCTTTCCAGTGGTCGAGGGCCCCCAGACGTAGGTGAGATTGCACCGAAATGGGTAAACAATCTTGTGTGTCGCTGTGTGGTGTTTACTATTTTATATTGTGTTTGTTTGAATCTGTTTGCTGACAAGTTGTTAAGAACATTTTCTCAACATTGTTCCTAACATTGTTCTTGACCTCTTGTCTAACTAAATTAATCAGAATTTCAATTGGTATCACAGCATGCACCTATAGCTTTAGGTGAGATCTTGGGCAACAAATTATGATTAACAAACATGGACAACGCTTGAGAAGGAGGATCAGTTAACCGTCCAGCGATTCTAGATGGGAGCAACTACATATATTGGATAAACCCGTATATGCGCTTTCTTAAAATCCATCGACAAAAAGCCCTGGAAGGTTGTGATAAATGGCTGGAGCACCCCGTGCTATCAAGATGTTGAGGGAAATTTCACAAATCCCAAAAATGAGTCAGAAAGGACCGACGATGATGAAGAAGCAGCTCTAAGAAATTCCTGAGCCCTCAATACGATTTTCAATGGTGTGGACAGAAACGTGTTGAGATTGATCAACACCTGCATTACCGCCAAAGTAACATGAGACATTCTGAATGTTGCATATGAGGGAACCACAAAGGTACGAGAACAAAAGCTTCAATACTTAACAATAAAGTTTGAAGCGCTTATCATGAAAGAAGATGAGACAGTGGTTGAATTCAATGTGCAAATTCGAGACCTTGCCAACGAATCTTACTCGTTGGGTGAACCAATGCCAGAAGAGAACCTAAGAGCCTTGAGTTCAAGGTTTAAGATGAAGATAACGGTCATTGAAAAATTACACGATCTCAAGACTCATCCCTTTGTTGAACTAATGGGATCTATAATGACGTATGAGCTGTCCCTACCAAGCATTGGACAGAAAAACAAAGGAGTGACTTTCAATAGCTCCATGCCTAAGCATGTTGAGCATGACAATTCAGACCAAGAAGATGAAATCGACGCTACCATATCTTTGCTAGCAAAAAACTATAACCAGATTATGAAACGATTCAACAGTATGTCAGGGAAAAATGTCGCAGCCAATGACTGGAAGAATGTCACAACATATGTCAAGAACAATGCTCCACAGAAAGCTCAACGAAGTGGAAACTTCAACAGAGACTATAAAGCTGGTGAAGGGAACAGTGACAACAGAAGGTTTCAATGCCATGAATGTGAAGGGTTCGGACACTAAAAAAAGGAATGTACTAACTACATAAGGAAAAAGAAAAAAGGCTATATGTAGGGTTTTGGAGCGTTCTAGATCGTCATCGAGATAGCGGAAGCAATAAAAGATAATCTACTCCAAACCTTGTCCAAAAACATTTAAACCATTAAATCCCAAAGCAAAATCTATTCCACAAGATATTTACCTTTAAGTCTTGTTTGAATCGATAAAGAAGAACGTTCGGATCTTCTTCTCTAAAGCAAGTCCACACCAAGAGAATGATCTTCAAGATCCTTCACTTAATTGCCTACTAGAACAATTAAATGAAGAACAAGAGAGCAAGATGGAGGAAGAACACCAAGGTGGCCGGCCACAATGAGAGAGAAAAAGAGGTTTTTTTGTAAGTTTTTGTGACTTAATCAATTAATGAAATAAATGTCTTGCAATATATCTCATCATCCAACTCACAAGTATGGGTTAAAAGTGATTGGTATGGGCTTAAAGGAGCTTTAACCCATACCCCTTAAATCACTCACCTCTTAATCCACAACTACCAACTAAGCATGGTGTTGTGTGGCCCCCACATTGGCCCCACCAAGTGGGCCGGCCATATGGCCTTATTGGGCCCTTATTGGGCCGGCCATGAGGCTTCATGGGCCGAGCCCAATGGGCCCTCCCGTGTTGTCTCATGCTGCGTCCAAAAGTTTCCCGACCTTTTTGTCGCTACTTATCAAACAAAGTCCGACGCGATATCGACGAAAAACTCAATTTTTCTCGATTCGCTAATTATTCTCTCAAACCGAACCTATGGCACAAAACCTCCAGTTTTGTCCATATACTTCTCCTTAAGAAACATCCATGTTTCCTTGTCTCAAGTTATCCGTCTTGTATGTGTGTGACCCTCTAGGCTCATGCCACCGTTGGCAGATCGGCGCAAGAATTGCTCTTGCCCGATCCATCATAAGTGGTCTCTAGTAAAACATTATGATTACCCAAGGTGCATGATGATCGATGATTCGACTTAACCTTTGTGCGTACAAGTCACCATCCTTTTATCTCTAGATATCCCGATTGATCACAAGGCATAGAGTCGTCTCCCTTGTTTAATCAATCATTGTTACTTGATATGCGAGATGACTGAGAAATGATAACTCGTATCATTTTGCATGGCCATGCTTTTCTCTCAGTCGGTCTCCATCAAGAGGCCTTCTAACGGATATCTTTCCCATACCGTAGTATGAGGGATAAATCCCTTAGTCGTCTTTCGTGTCACTTCATGCAACCCGTTCCGCCACCCAATCATGCCCTTCATAGCAATCCTTTTACAGAAAGCGTTTGGCGCAAGTTAAAGCCGTACGTTCATTGCATAGTGATCACAAAGACTCCTTGGTCTAAGGACGTCGTGACGAGCTATCGCATTTGAATATGTTTATGGCTTAATCTATGAAAACACTATTCAATGCGGGTCGTCCGATATCAATCACCTCATGATATCTATGATATGGTTCCAGGATCCCACATCCTTATGACAAGTAGAACTACGTCATTAAGAACCATCCTCATACTGGTCGCTTTCAAGGAAGCATAGGTTGACCAGGGACTTGTTAAGTGTGATCCGTACAGATTTATGGTTCTACTACTTTAGTGGTCATAAATCAGATCATGCTTAACATATTACTTCAACACATAAGTAATATAAAGCCGTTTATATTTATACATCACAAACGATGATATTTGTACATAGACGTTTACAGGCTAATACCAATTGGACTAGGGCACAAATGCTATCACTATAATGTTACATTGTCCGATGAGAAGTCTAATGACAGTGAAACAGTAGAGATAAGTAATTTTGTGGCATTTACCGCTTCCACTTCATCTAGCAAGCTCGATCATCCTGATAAAGGTAATAATGGCATACAGAACTTATCACTAGATAATGAGTGGAACGATGATCAGCTCATCCTCTACACAAAATGGCAAGCAAGCTGCTTAGATTATCACCCTTACAAATGACAAGACTAGAATGCCGGAGACTATCATCGATCTAAAAAAAGAGGTCACCCGACTCAATAGAGAAATAGAACAAATGACCAAGTCGGTTAAAATGATGAATCCAAGCTCAGAGAGCCTAGAAAAAATATTTTCAATATGAAAGCAGGCCAGAGACACAAGAGGACTTGGATATACTCATAATGGCTCATCATCCGAAACCAAGTTTGTTCCACAAAAATCCCCAACAGAAGAGAAGGAGAAACATGTCACGACATCCCTCTCGACAAACGTCTGTCCAACACAAGCAAGGATGTCTCAGTTCAATCGACCGCCATTCAAGCGGTCTACCAATGACTCACGATGGACCTGTAATTACTGTGGGAAGAAAGGTCATATCAAACCTTTTTGCTATCATCTTAATGGTAAGAGACCATCCCCCTACTCAAAATGGATAGCTCGAAGCCACTTGTAACATAACGGTCAAAGGCCTAGAAGAATGGAATGGAGGGTGAAAGGTAAATCATACCAAGCCAACATTACCTATACCACCGTGTGTGCCTCAACCAAAACAAAGTGGTACTTTGACAGCGGATGTTCACGCCACATGACATGTACACGAGATTTTTTTACAAGCATCAAACCATATACTAACTGCCATGTAACTTTTGGTGATGGGGTAAAAGCTCGTGTCATTGAAAAAGGAAAGCTCAAGTGTCCTAGAACGTCGTGTTTGACAGAAGCTTTGCTAGTCGAGGGACTCAAAGCAAATCTTATAAGTATTAGCCAACTGCGATATGGATCTTCATGTTAAATTCACTCGTGAAGAATATTTGGTGAATAATGGTGAACAAGATTTCGTAATGAAAGGGATAAGGTCACAAGATAATTTTTATCTCTGGACCTCTGACACAAGAAGAAAGGGTTCTAAGTGCTTAATTACCAAGGCAGAAGAGACCATATTATGGCACCGGAAACTCGGACATCTAAACCTCCGAAGCATGCAAAAGGCCATCTCTGAACAGGCCATTGTTGGAGTGCCAAACTTGATAATCATGGAAGGAAAAATTTGTGGAGAATGTCAAATAGGAAAAAAAACGAAGATATCGCACAAGAAGGTGCAACATATTACTACCTCACGGGTCCTAGAACTACTACATGTCGATCTCATGGGACCTATGCATGTTGAGAGTCTAGGAGGAAAACGATATGTGCTCGTTTGCGTTGACGACTATTCAAGGTACACATGGGTTAACTTTGCTCGAGAGAAATCTGACACTTTTTCTATTTTCAAAAATCTATGCGTTCAAATTCAACGAGAAAAGGGGGACCGAATCAGGAAAATAGTCCGCATACGTAATGATCATGGGAGAGAGTTTGAAAACAAAAAATTTGTAGACTGTTGCAACTCCGAAGGCATATTTCATGAGTTCTCTGCTCCAATTACTCCTCAACAAAATGGGATTGTCGAGCGCAAGAACCGAACATTGCAAGAAATGGCTCGAGTCATGATGTTGACCCAAAACATTCCTACTCATTTTTGGGCAGAGGCACTTAACACCGCTTGTCACATTCACAATCGAGTTACACTACGTCCAGGTATGTCTATCACTCACAATGAACTCTGGAGGAGGAGAAAACCAAATGTAAAGTACTTCCACATTTTTGGGTCAGTGTGATGTATCTTAGCTGACATAGAACAACAACAAAAGTTTGATCCAAAAAGCGATGAAGTCATATTTCTTGGATACTGAAGGAACAGTTGGGCATATCGAGTTTACAACAAACGCACCAAGACAGTGATGGAGTCAATTAATGTGGTGGTCAATGACGATAGGGTAGATGCCAAACCAAATGTTCCCGAAGAAGATGAAGTACTCCCTGAGTTTGTTCCTAAAGATGTCAGGAATAATGTCACTGACAAACTCGAGAACCCGGATAACAATACAAATGTCGAGGATGAAGTAGACGACATCATTCGCAATGAAGAAGAAGCTCCCGAGACCAGACTCAAAAATCACCCATCGTCCGGAATAATTGGAGATGTTGATGAAGGTATGCGAACTCGTCCTAAAGTGCACATCAACTATAAGGATATGATAGGCAATATTTGTTTTGTTTTGATGATCGAACCAGAGAATGTTAATGAAGCCATTGACGATGAATACTGGGCTAATGCTATGCAAGAAGAGCTCGTCCAATTTAAGAAGAATCAGGTATGGGAACTGGTGCCTAGACTAGAGAATGTCAATATTATCGGTACAAAATGAATTTTCAAAAACAAGTCGGATGAGCATGGAAACGTCACACGCAACAAAGCAAGGTTGGTAGGTCAACGATATACGCAAATAGAGGGCATGGACTTTGATGAGACATTGGCACCAGTGGCTAGACTCAAAGCAATAAGACTTCTACTAGAGATCGCATCCCATTTAAAAATCAAGTTGTTCCAAATGGACGTAAAGAGTGCATTCCTAAACGGATATCTCAATGAGGAAGTCTATGTTGCACAACCAAAGGGGTTTATAGACCCACATTCTCCCGAACATGTTTATAAATTGAGAAAAACACTCTATGAATTGAAGCAAGCACCTAGAGCATTGTATGAACGATTAAGGAGAATTCTAATCAAGAGTGGCTACACTAGAGGGGAAGTTGATAAAACCTTGTTCATAAAGAATGAGGATGGAAAGCTGATGATTGCCCAAATATATGTCGATGACATTGTCTTCGGCGGAATATCAAGTAAAATGGTTGAACATTTTGTTCAATAAATGCAATCGGAGTTTGAAATGAGCATGGTCAGTGAACTTAATTTTTTCTGGGGTTTCAAATCAAGCAGATGGACGACGACATTTTCTCCCTTAGAGAAAGTACACAAAGAATATAGTGAAAAAAATTTGGATTGGAAAAGACCTCTCACAAGCGAATCCCCGCCGCTACACATGTCAAACTCACAAAGGACGACTCCGGGGAAACTGTTGACTAGAGCATATATAGAAGCATCATTGGCAGTCTCCTCAACCTCACTGCAAGTCGACCTAATATAGCCTATGATGTAGGCGTATGTGCACGATTCCAAGCAAACCTAAAGTAAGTCACTTGACCCAGACCAAAAGAATAATAAGGTATATCGCTGGCACTGCTGATCTAGGTCTCCTATACACCTTCGATACGTCCTCCACCCTTGTTGGATACTGTGATGCAGATTGGGCAGGCAACACTACTGATAGGAGAAGCACGTCCGGAGGCTGTTTCTACCTAGGTAATAATCTTATATCATGGTTCAGTAAAAAGTAGAATTGTGTTGCTCTGTCCACTATTAAATCGGAGTACAGAGCTGCTGGAAGCAGTTGTACACAACATCTGTCGATGAAGTAGATGTTGGTCGAGTATAATGTCAAGCAAGATATCATGACATTATATTGTGACAATGTGAGCGCTATCAATATCTCCAAGAATCTGGTCCAGCATAGTAAAATCAAATACATCGATATTCGACATCATTTTATTTGTGAGCTGGTTGAGAATAAGAAAATTATTCTAGAATATCTCCACACCGACAAGCAGTTTGTTGATATATTCACAAAGTCCTTGGATGTTAATTGCTTTGAAAGCCTGGTCGTCACTTGGGCTGTGCTCTATGAACTTATGACAAAGCAACAGTCTGAGGGGGAGTTATAGGTGGGTACCCCCTCTAAAATGACTTGATCAGTTCCAATTGACCGACGTTTCGAACAACATAGCAAGACTAGATGCATTGACATGAGAAAGGATTATATATGAATTGTGATCAACATAGCAAGACTAGATGCAAGATAAATGAAGATCAAGATCATCAATACTCACCAGAAGAAGTGGATTAGATATGAATTGTGATCAACATAGCAAGATTAGATGAAAGACAAATGAAGATCAAGATCATCAGTACTCCCCAGAAGAAGTGAAGTGCTTGCACAAATGAAGATCAAGATCATCAGTACTCACCAGAAGAAGTGAAGTGCTTACCTATAAAATACCCAAAGGGGGAGATTATTGTTACGTTTGTTATTGGCTTATTTTTTAGGCGACACGAAAGATGACGAGCATATGGTCAGGAAAGATGTCACGCGTTTAGTCTCAACATCTTTCGTGATTTGTGTGGATCGCAGCACTGGAAAGTTTTCTTAAATATAAAACATGTTGTGATTGGAAAGATCCAGCTGTGTACAAGGCTTTTGGTAAGTCTTGATTGAGTCATGATTCTGGAAAGCTTCTTGTCGTGATAGAGACTCTGAAAAAATATCGGCATTAAGGATTTGGGAAACCTAAATCGACTAGGATTATGGTAACCCTAATGCGTTCCGGAATTAGTTTTGCAGCTGTTATAAAAGCTTAGGCTCCACCCTTAGCAGCGAGCGACTCCTTATAGTTTCTTCGGTGAAATACACAGAGGTCTTAAACGTGAAGGACTGGCGTGATGAGAGGTTGTGTGTTCCACGAAAAACATATGTATATCCCTACCAGAATCGGAAGATCAAGTGTGAGTGATTGAGGGTTTCTTGTGAATGCGTGATTGAAGGTTCACGTACAAGTGCATAACAGCAACTTGTTGCATCCGGGCAGTGCGAGTGCTCGTAGAGTGGAATCAAGACGGAGTCTTGGATTCAGGGGCAGTCTCTGAGATAGGTTTGCACTAGTAATAGTAGCATAGGGTATTAATCTGCGTGATGATCATGTGTACTTGTATGTTTTGACTCATTACCATATAGTGAAACATTTCCACTGGCCGAGGGCCCCCAGACGTAGGTGAGATTGCAACGAACTGGGTAAACAATCTTGTGTGTCGTTGTGTGCTGTTTACTATTTTATATTGTTTTTTTCGAATCTGTTTGCTGACAAGTTGTTAAGAACATTATCTCAACATTGTTCTTGACATCTTGTCTAATTAAATTAATCAAGATTTCAGAAGTCTATTATATCTTACAGCAAGTCGACCTGGCATTGTTTTCTCAGTAGGAGTATGTGCTCGGTACCAAGCAAATCCAAAGACAAGTCATTTAGCTCAAGCCAAAAGGATTATCTGATACATAGCAGGTACGAATAAACTTGGCCTTTTATGCTCATTTGACACATCCTCTACATTAGTGGGATATTGTGATGCGGATTGGGCTGGAAGCACCACCGACAGAGAAAGCACCTCTGGTGGTTACTTCTACCTTGGGAACAATCTTATCTCCTGGTTCAGTAGGAAGCAAAATTGCATAGCTCTATCTACTGCTGAATCTGAGTATATTGCTGCTGGAAGTAGTTGCACTCAACTTTTATGGATGAAGCAGATGCTCGCAGAGTATGATGTCAAACAAGATGTCATGACATTGTACTGTGACGACATAAGTGCCATCAACATCTCGAAGAATCCTGTGCAACATAGCAAAACTAAGCACATTGACATCACGCACCACTTTATTTCAGAGCTTGTGGAAGACAAGAAGATCAAGCTAGAGTATATTCCAACGGAGAAACAGCTTGCAAACATCTTCACCAAGGCAGTGGATACAAATCGGTTTGAAAGTCTAAGGTCCTCCCTTGGACTTTGTTATCTTGAATAATAATCTTCAAGGAAAAGAGAGAGCTTTTGTTGATTTATTTTTTTTCTCTCACTAGAAGGACCAAAAGAGGTCCACAAAATCAAATCCGGGCCCAATGCATCCAAAAGCCCGTTTCAGTTTGTTTCCAAAATAAAAGAATAAACAAAAGAAAACAAAAATATTTTTTTCATATGCTGACAAGACGTGCAGCCAATCTTGGCCTGACTCTTCAGCTACACAGCAGGAGACGCTGCCTATCCTCCATTAGTTCTCGGTCTCCCTCATCACCCACCAAAAGGTTAGGGTTTTTGCTGCTTCTCTACATCTAAATCAAGGAAGCCAATCAAAGATCTCTCACCCAAATCAAAGAGAATGTCTCAACAAATGTTAAAGAAATAGAAAGATCATATCAGGTAACTCTAACTCCTCCTCTCAAACTGAATCTAGAGATCGAGAGAATAGCCCAACCCTAGATAAACAAGATCTTGAACAAAACACTCTGATCTCTCTAGATCATGTGGATGAGGGAATCAGGGTTGAAAAGGGACTTTCAAGTGATGATGATATTCCTCTTGTTGTTCTACACTCTAGGAAAAAGAAAAGACTACTGCAAAAGAAGAAGATGTTTGCACTACAAGATGAGGAAGAAGTGCCTCGATTGAAGAAGAAAAGTGAAAAGAGAAAAGCCACAAAGGTTGTTGCAACATCCAACCCAACCACTAGGAAGAAAGGGAAAAGGAAGAACATTGTACCTATTATTGATGAATCTGTCGCATATGAGGAAACAGAGGAACTAGGGGATCTTCATATTCCTGATACAAGAAAAAGAGTAGGAGTCCAAAGGCTTCCCCAAAACATTCCTGATGCTCCGTGGATAATGTATCTTTTCACTCTGTTGAAGGAGCTAGCAAATGGAAGTTCGTATATCATCGAACAATCTATCCGAAAAGGGAGCTTTCAGAGGAAACCCATAAACTTGAAGCCATTATGGAGTTGCTCAAAGATGCAGGACTCCTAAAAACAATCACCAATCTTGGTGCGTTCTACCCTAAGCTAGCTAAAGAGTTTATCATAAACCTCTCACCATTCTTTTATGATCCACTACATTCAGAAATCAGAAAGGTCCATGTTCGAGGTCAAGGATTTGACTTCTCTAGATGAATCAATCAATGCCTATCTAGGAGTAGAGAAGGTGACTTCTGCTGATCATGATACCACATTACACAGTATTGCAAAGGAGATCACTGGTCATGCGAGAAAAGAGTGGCCCAAACAAGGAAATTTGGCATCCTCCGAGCTCTCGGTCAAGTACTCAAAACTATACAGGATTGGAGTTGCAAACTGGGCCCCTTCCACTCATGGATCAAACTTCACTACAGATTTGGCTCATCTTATCTATCAAATAGGTACACACTCTATTGTTGATTTTGCCTCATTCTTTCTTAATCATCAGGTTAAACATGCAAAATCCTATGCGGTGAAACTACCCATTGGCTTTCCTACACTCATCACTAGAATACTTCTACGACAAAATCTCAACACTCTACAAGTATGGGATAAAGAAGTAAAGCGTCATGGAGAACTCAATATAAGTCATAAACTCTTTGAAGGGAAACATGTTCGAGACCTTAACAGGTCGACAATTGGAACATCAAAAGCATCAGGCAACTCCAAGAAAGGAAAGACAGTTCAAGAGAATGTCCTGAATGAGCTTCAAGAGGAAGTAGCCTGCCTCTGAAAGACTATAGATGTCCTCACTAGCAGGAAAATTATTTGTGAAGGACTTATACATGACTTAAAAGTCATGAATGAAGAAGAAAAAGAAGTCATTTCTGAAGAAGAAGAAACTAACTCTGCTTAAAACTAACTTATCTCTGAAAAACTTTTATTTTATTTTTGTGAAACACTTTCAATCCCCGGGGACTGTCCGGGTTAATTACTTGAATACTTTTTTCTACTCGGTGGAGCTTGGATTTGTTGCCCCGTGGTTAGGGGCTGGTTTGCTGGTGTTTAGAGCCGTTTCTTTTCATGTTGTGTGTGTTTCAATCCTTCTGTTATGATTATGGTTGCCCTTTGCCATTTTTGAGGCAATCAGAGGGAGAAATAAGCATATTAGGCAGGTCATCAAAAAATTTGGTGATTTGTTGCACAACATGTTGGAACATGTGTTACAACATGTTATGTGCCTTGCTGCAGAAGAGACGACATGAAGATGCTGGAACATGTGTTACAACATGTTACGATCTTGCTATAAGAAGACAACGAATAAATAGGGTTGACAGAATAAAAGACGCTGCTAGCCAGTAACGGTGCTCGCCCGAAGCGTGTCGTCAAAATGTGCTTGCCTAAAAAATTACCAAAGGGGGAGATTGTTACCACGTTTAGTATTGGCATATTTTTTAGTGCAAAGTCAAGATGTCGGTAAACATGTTGCGACAGAATTGGTGTGACATATTACTTGCAGTATTAGGCAAAGACAACGAAGATTTCCTATTGTATGCACAGATGATGTGCGCACGAAGAAGTCAAAACAAGACAGATTTAGGCAAGGTCCAGCTAGAAAGAAGATACGTCAGCAAGACCAAAGAAGGCGGCAACCCAACCTGCCACTTGCTTGAAACGCAAGGCATCAAGGGATTTCCTAAATGGAATTGGAATCCGACTAGGCAATAGGGGTTGCTATAAAAGCAGGCGCTACCACCTTAGCAACTCAGTCCTTTCTTTGTGCTAAGTTCTCAGAGCTCTTAATCGTGTAAGACTAGCGGATTGAGAGGCTGATTTATTTAGAGAGGACGATGTCGATCACAGACATTCACTCAAGAGGACTTGAGTGTTTGTGATCTATTGGGTTTGTTCGTGATTGAAGACTTCACGAAGAATTTGTCGAAGACAACTACACCGAATATAGGCTTACTCAGGGGTGGAATTGAGA
Source organism: Geranium rotundifolium (assembly GCA_963920655.1). Lineage (NCBI taxonomy): Eukaryota > Viridiplantae > Streptophyta > Magnoliopsida > Geraniales > Geraniaceae > Geranium > Geranium rotundifolium. The sequence continues at coordinate 29,642,293 of OY987311.1, read as the reverse complement.
CGATTTCAAAGACAGGGGGAGTCCCTTGTCGAGGTTGTTCACGGTGAGATCTCTAGTAGGATAGGACAATAGCTTGTGTGATAGCTAGTTGATGCTTGAAGTTGCACTATTAACTACCGAATAGTGAAAACCTTTCCTTTGGCAGAGTGCCCACAAACGTAGGTGCGGAGTCACCGAACTGGGTAAACATATTGTGTCTTCTGTTTATTGATTTAATATTTATAGTCCATAAAACTGTGATTAAATAAGTTGTCGAACCAATCGTTACAACACTGTATTCGACATCTTGTTTCTCTGCTACTTAACATAATTATTCATAAACCAAGTTTATCTCTCTTGTTTAAGCTGTAGACTACTAATATGTGTTGAAGAATCTTGAAGAGAATATTGTTGGTGTTTAACTAATTAGAATTGTATAACAATATTGTGATTATTTTAAGAGAAGATGACGATTGAAAGTTGCATGAGAGATTTTTAATTTATTGGAAGGAGAAATGTCCTATTACATATCTCACTTACTCAATCAACTCTCTTATAGTTGAAGAATAACAAAAGTAGACAATATGTGATCATTTTTTTTCCAAACTATGAAAATGTCTATGTACAGAGTAATATAGGAAAAACATCATTGTCAATATATAATTGTATGATCAATTGAATACTCATGGACTATATCATTCTTATGAATATATAAAGTTTGCTTGGTTTTCTCTCTGACTTTTAAAGTCGGCTAAACAATTTTGCTTGTACCACAGCTTTAGACTATGGTTGGAGACTTAGCAAGATATTTGATTAAAGTGGGTTAAAGGTAAATACCAAAAGTGATATATTATTAGAAAACAAAACGTATTTGAATGGTTATCTAATACCCACCGAACATATTAATTAAATCAACTTGAAATATATTATATAATTAATGTTAGCTTCGCACATCGAAATGTAAATCAAAATATCATCTTAAGTAACAAGTTCAAGCAAAAATCCACCTATTGACTAAGTTTGTAAGTAGGACATATTATATTATAGACAAACTATATTGATACATCCAAGAGATACGTTTTAACATTACTACACCCAAATTTTGAATTGTCCTTCTTACACACAAGAATTGTCGTTTTTCCATTATGTCAAGAACAGAGTTAATGATTTTATAACGAATGAAACACCCTCCATTAACATAACCCCTAACCTAATCACTAACATAAATCTAACTCTAACTTAACCCTTATCCCTACCTCTAGCTACTGAGATGCCTCGCCTCCAGCCGTCGTCGACCTTCCTTCATGAACTAAACGTTCACGAACAAGACCTCTGTCAACAGTACCCTCCGTTGCGAACCAAAGTTACTCACCTCCTTCGAGAACCGATTTCCCTCGTCCATCTCCTCCTTCACCTTCTTTCCTCACCGGAGCTTCGCAGATTTCTCTCGAGCGATTTTGGTTAGTTTTTGCTCGATTTCGAGTTCAGCCCTCCCTCCTTCAATCTCCTCAAAACTCTTTCCCTCTTGATCTCCCCCGCCAAAGCCCAGCCTCGATCCCACCTCCTCCCTATTTTTAGTTTTATTTATTTATTAAATTTGTGAAAAGACCATTAAGCCCCTAAAATTCGAAAGGAAAATAAGGGTCTTTGGATCATTTTACAATTGAATACAATGTATAATAAACCCGAAGGGTAGTTCTAGAAAAATAATTTTTTTAAAATCCAAAATTATTTTTTTTTAATTCTCTTACTATAATAATGGGAAAATGACAATTTGGGCGTGTGTAAGGGGAAATTTAGAACTCGAATGTGTCAACGTTAGAAAACATATCTTTTGGTTATATCAAATTATGAGAGGTTGTTTCATGTACGACTCTCTTTGTCACCTTTGTTTCAATTCCAAGCGCCAAAACCTATGTATATATGTTATCACATTTATGCGGCTTGCATCATTTGAATAGCAGATATATAGAGGCAAAATCGGCTACAAAAAAACGTTCAAACTGTAGTATATAGTGCAATATTGTAAAATTATGTAGAACATGTAGTGCAATGTTGTAGACTATGTTAGACCAGTGCAAAATTGAATTCATGTAGAACATGTAATATAATATTGTAGAACATGATGGACTCTGCCACGTGTCGCACGTTGAGACAACGTGCGTCTCAGATCCGACGGTTCTGCATGATTTGGACGTTCTACATGGGTTTGTAGCCGAATGTACCCTGCATATATATATATATATATATATATGTAGTGAAAACATGAGAACACTGGACATTCACTTATTTACCTTGAACATTCACTTATTCTCGTTAGACATTCATTTTCATTGAAAATTCACTTATTTTTCGTTAGACACTCATTTTCATCAGATATCACTTACTTTCATTGGACACTCACTTATTTCCGTTGACCAAACATGGTTCTCAAGTTCTAACTGAAAAGTTTAGTTCTCACCTGATCCATCCTCCTTTGTATATATATATATATAGACACACATTTCTAATTACTTTGAATGTGTAACTAGTAGGTCAGCATTTTAGTTAGTACGGACGCATATTTAGTAGAAACATGAAACCCAGACATATTGGAGGTGAGGACCCATCTCCCATGGGAAAAGCCAAAGCCACCCTTCGAGTGTTGGAAGATAAGCTTTGCAAAACCCAAGTGTTGTGTTTTTTGCTTCATTCATTTGGTGCTTTGAGTGTGAGGTGATCAATAGATAGGAAATTTTAATAAGAGAGGAGCTTTATTGAGTGGGCAATGCTATGGACGTCACGATGCCATCTTTTCATTTCCCTATTCTATTTTTCTTTCTTTCGAAGTGCCTATATTCATATCTTGTTCCCTTCACTTTTTTCCCTCCATTTTATTTTCAATTTTCTATTTGTAGTGGACCAATTTGCATCATTCTCTATACATATTTTCTCGTCTTTTGTCTAGTCTAAAACCCTTTTTCAGCCCCTACCATAGCAGCCTCAATAGTCCAATTTGTATTTGTCTTTGTGTTCTTGTCAATTACTTCTAAAAATCATTACTAAATTTTAGTTATTAAGAATATCGGGTCTTACTTGTTGTTGTAAGGGAATAAGGCAATATTGTATGCCCAAATGTTGCGGACGTCAATGATTAATTTCACTTTACAAATCAATTTTCGTATGTTGGCGCTGTTGAAACTTTTGGAAGCACACCAAAATTCGCAAAAATGTACCAATAATTGTGTCCTCTATGCTTCTTAAACGCGAGAATGAAAAAAAAAACATAACATATTTTGTATGAAATGTCTGCATGCAAAAATATGGAATGAGACATGGATTTCTTCATGTCAGATGAAACATGTAAATAAGTAAATGAAAACTAAGTTTGTAAAACAAAACTCACATCATTAATAAATGAAAACGTCATTTTTCTTGAAATGAACATATTATAAATTCACGACATAAAGAATACTTGTATGTTTATAAAATGAAATCACGTACTTGTAAAATTAAAATGAATATGTGAAAGTTTAAAAAATGAAAAATTGTATGCATAAAAATAAAATAGTGTAAGTTTATAAAATGAATCACGATATAAGAATGTGTCAGCGGTTTGGGAAGACGAGTTTACCCTTGAAGATTTGAAAAATGTCTAAAATATAATACCAATATCGATGTAGTTCCGGTGCACCACCACTGAAATTCGTTGATCAACCTTGACTATCCATTTTCTAATCAGACGGTTGTCCAGAGTTCGCAGGTTTGTACACAAATCCTTGATTTTCAATTGATTAGTCCTCTAAATCTAAAGAATAAATGTTCAAATTCCCATCCTAGCCAGCCAGCGTCAGAAAATAGGTATTTATAAATATTGAACTACCGATATGGACATGACAACTATATCCCATTCACAATTTGCAATTTTTGGCAATGTAGGGCAGATAGTACATATTGAGCCTATCCATTACAAAGTATACTTAACAATACTTTTCAATAATGATAATAGTAATAATAATTTTTCAACTTTTTGAACTTATTTAACGGCCGAATATGTTTGGTTTTACACACTCTTGTTTGGGGATGGAAAAAAAATCGAACCCGGCGGATACTCGATGCACTCACCTCAATCTAAATGAAAAAATTTAGGTACTGATATTTTAGCTGGTCCAAGTCGACCTATTCCCGCACTAACCCGTACCTGATACATGTAAATAATTTCTTTATATAATATTAAGTATAATACTAAACCTAAACCTAACCTAACCCTCTCTTTCTCATTCCACGCCTCCTTTTCACAGCTCCCTATCTCCTCAATCCTCACAACTCTCACTCTCTCTTCATGATTCGGTTCATTACAACTCAAAAGCCCTCTTCTTTCTATGTGCTTGACAGACTTATGCATAGTTATGGCCAAGCAAGCCCTTTCTACTCTACATGATGTTGAGGAGATCTGGGTTGTACTTGAGAGAAGCACCCAAAAAAGCTCATATACATATTAAAGTCTATATTTGACCTAAAAGACTAACTTACTGGGATTAGGGTTTAATGTATATATAAACACTCTTTATATTTTGTAATTTTGAACTCACATGTGAACTTAACACGCGATTCATATTCTCATCAACACTCACCGATCCTCTCATTGGGTCCTCCTTCTCCATCAAAGTGATTTTTGGCTCCAGAGTAAATCACTATCGGAATTACTTTCGACCATACATACCTAGAAGAATAAGTTTCTATTTCTATTAGTTTCCATCTAAACCCCTCGTTTTCATGGGAAAATAGAATTGGGTTTCTTGTTTGGCTAGCGGAAAAATTATAAAACGGGAGACAGACCAATCAAATTTTTCTGGGTCTTTGACCCTAACACACCTCTACCTCTTCCGATTCTCACAAGGAAAAATTGGGCTCTAAAATGAAACTCTACTCAATCTCTGGTTCTTCGGGTTGAATATCAGATATTGGATATGGAATAATCTCCATCCCCGTCGGATTTTGAACAAGGCGGGTACCTGAATATTAGAAAGGGTATTTAAGTAGGGCGGTACCCTAGGAACGGTGAGCGAGTTGGGTGCGGGTATGACAACATTTTCCCCAAATTCGATATGTTGACATTCCTCCACTTGTTATGATAGTACTTCAATTAGATAAGCAAGAATATGGACCTTTACCACGGACGGAAACGTAACAAGGGTAATCGTATATATATTAAAATCAGCTTTTGACCCTAAAGAACAACCTCTTATATCATTTGTTGGGAGTGACAAATCTTACAAAGAAGGAACACGGTATTAAGAAACCCATATACCACCACAAAGGAAATGACCTCTTTCGACACATGAACTTTCAGTATCATCGAGTATAATAAGTTATACCCAACACACGTCACATATAAGCCCCATACTTGACGCACTTTAATCAATGTCTCGTCGGTTATAAAAAACCATATCAAACACACTTAGATCAATGCCACGTTGGATCGATATGGTCATATACGATTGAACTTTTTCAACGCGTTATAACCTATGCACACATTGTCAGGTTCACAAATCTCATCAAGTCAGTAAACAAGTCAATCTTATAAATTATGGTGGATCGAGTCGTGTGTGTTATTAGTATCATGTAACCATGAGCGAATGATGCAAAGCTTGTTAGATGGGCCAACGCACGAGAGTGTAAGATGATTCGGGCTTAGGAGTAAGAACAAACCTACACTTAATATATAGAAAGGATAATTAAGAATTCCACCCTTACGTAGAGCCAATACATGTTAGATTAGTCGTTTAAATCAACTTATTTATTAAAATAATTTAAAGTAACAGGGATCATGGAATACGTTGAGGCCCAAATTGGGCCCATAAGGATAAAAGGCACAAGATAAGAATGCCAAATCGAAGTCTCGATATTAACTGTGACACCCATCAAGTTTCGAGGATTGGCTGTTTCGCCCACAAAATTGTTATACCTTTTCTTGTTAGTCCCACTTGTCTGCACTTTCTATTTGCACTTTTCCCCCTCTTTTCTTCTTGTTATAGAAATTGACACCACCAATCCTCACTTTTTGTTCCTGTGATTTTGGATCAGCCCTGACTCACCCATGCTTTACAATTATAATTCTCTTATAAAATAGCACATCAGATTGAAATAAAAAAAGCAATAATATTGTTATTATCTCACTCTCCTCCTCCTATATATTAAAATTTATATATTAGCACAAATTTAAGGTGTAAAAGAACCGAATTGATGAGTTATTATTTGACAGGGCTCGGCTCGGTTCGTAAAAAAAGTATTCGGTTGGATCTCGGCTCGGGCTCGAACGAGCTTGTGTAACAAAAATCGAGTTCGGCTCGAGAAATCTAAGATAAACTCGAGTTCGGCTCAATTCGATTCGCTTAATATTCAATTTAAAAATTCAATAAAGATATATAATAATTCATTAAATACCAAATGAGCCAGCTCGAGATCGGCTCGACTCGTTTCGGCTCGTCTAAATTCATCATAAATATTCACTAAAATTTTAAAAATATTTTAATAAAATATTAAACGAGTCAGTTCGTTTACAGCCCGAAGCACAATCTGTTGATTATTGGTTTTATAAAGTTATTTAGACACAAATAAGATTAAAGTTGGCTTGTATTATTGGGTTGCACGAGTGTATTTTAAAATTTTATGAATAACATAATTAATGATTTAAATATAATAATACATCCATGAGAACGTAAAGATATGGATATTGGGATTAAGGAGATAATGTATATAATAATAACAATACATTAGCTCTAGTTGGATATGAACAATAGATTATGGGAATTGAAGGTGTGTCACATTAACAAAAGAAAGATCTTATTGTTGCGCTTTCATGGTGATCATGAGTATCTGAGATTATCGATCTTTATAATAAGATCATTGTTATGTAACTTTATAGAAATTAAAGTAAATACTAATGCATCATTACATTATATTAAAAATATCATATTTTTAATTGGTTCCATAAAGTTCCATCACTTTTACTTCCAAAAATATATCTTTTGATTTTTACTTTTGTACCATATCCGAATAAGAGAAAATAATTTTTTATAATAAATTCTTATATCCAAGAACGAGTCATCAATTAATAAATATATAAACAAATTACCAATAAATTTGAATTTTTAAGTTTTAATGGCATCTTCCACTTGCAACTTGTACTACCATTTACATGCGCAGAGTTTCTCATATATGAATTTTTAGCATACAAATGGAAATGAAATTTTTGACACTAATACACTCAAACGATAAAAATAATGTATATGGAATATCATTATCATCAGGGAATAATTATGACACTAATTTATATATACGAGTCACATCATGCATTTTAAATATGATATGATATGCAAAACTCATATATTAAGTTTCATGATTTAAAGAATGTCGTCTCCACATGTGTTTTATTTCCTCTAACTTTACCTTCCGTTACACAAGTAACAAAATTTTTATAATCGGTTACTTTTATTATATTTATTTTTATGCGAATTTTTCTTGAGATCAAACTTGACTAAATAACTGTTAACCAAAATTAGTCTTTTGTAAGACAAAATTATAAGCTTTCTTAAGCGGCAATTGGGAATGTATTGGTTCTATGGTGTAGTGGTTAGCACTCTGGACTTTGAATCCAGCGACCTGGGTTCGACTCCCGGTAGGACCTTCTTTTAATTTTTAATGAAAACATGTCAGGACTATAATTCCTGATTTTATTGGACTGGACCTTCGATGTGTGTTGGGCCCAATCTAAGAGAATGTCTTGGTTCCCCCCTTTTAGTGCCTTAAAAATGACAAGGTTTTTAAGTGTTATTTATTGTTTTACTCAAACAATGAAATATATACTTGATCCATTTTGAATATAATCTAATCGATCTAGAGTTGAATGTGGTTGTGGCTTTCGCATTTACTTCAAATGTTTTGTTTACTTCGTCCCAGCAGAAATGGCATCTTTGTCATTGTCATGGGCAGTAAAACCCAATAGTCATTGACAAGTTTCCTCAGATTTGGGACAAGAGGAGGAGGAATATCAAAATTATATTCAAAAGGAGCTGAGCATTCTGGTTGAAGAGAAAACTCATAACTATGCCATAAAGCTTAATGGGGATGTTTAAATCATCCACGCCCGACCAAAAGAAGATGTAACACTCACGCATTATGGGCAGTGTGTTATTCAATCTTTTATTACAAATATCTCTCAACTCAACCAACATCCTTTATTTAGACACCCGTAAGAATGAATGATACAACATGAACGTTAACTACCTAAACATAAGGTATTGTTCATCTTTGATGCAAATATCACAACCTATACATATGACTACAACAAACATAAATGCTAGAATGAGAACAAAAACCAAACTTAACTTACATGATTTTAATAATATTCCTTACTTTTCAACCAAACTTGACAAGATTGAGATGAGATAAATAAATCAAATAGAATTCTCATACATTGATCACTTGATCAAGAAATAGTACACACAATTACTTACTCAATCTAACATAAAAGCTAGATTACAGCGCGCGACGAACGGGATGGAGCAAAGGAACAAATTACAACCAGTATTATGGATATCAGATCGCGGGATATATCAGCCCCTTGACAAAAAGGGAGATCTAACAAACTCGGAGGGATCGCGGAAAGATCGCGGGAAGATCACGACAAATCGCGTTTTATAATATATAAATAATTAAATATATATAAACTCATATTTATTATTTATTGATGAAAAAATGAATGATATTTAATTATTTTTAAGTGTGTTGGACCGAAGTTATAACCTAAATGAATAATATTTAGTTTATAATTTATATGGAAAATTAATGATATTTATTGTTTATAATTTATAATTTATGACCTAAATATCAAACTGGATTAAGTGTGCTGGAACGAAGCCGATCAAATTAGACCAATATTAATTAAATTAGATAAGAACTAATTGGTCGATTTAAACCAAATTAAACTGGAATTAATTGATTTAAATTGAATTAAACCAGAATTAATTGATTTAAACCAGATTAAACCGGAATTAATTGATTTGTTTCGGATTAAACCGGAATTAATTTGAAATTGTCCGCGTTGACCGATATTTGGGGCAATTTTTGCGATATCGTCGCGGATATGTGGAAATTTCCACGATATCGCCAAGATCTCCCGCGATCCATTACACTGATTACAACCATGACATTCGATGGTGTGTCTTTTATTCAAAGACGAATATAATGCGAGAGAAGTCTAATCAGACAATTGCCAGATCCAATTAGGAAATTTCATTTAATGTAGTCAAGTTGCTTGTTGTTGGTGCGAGACGAATATGATTTATGCTTTGAGCTTGAACCGTATTAAGAATAGAGTATTATTTGGGTTACTATTAAGCTGTTAGGAAACATCGACTTTTCACTAAAGGCGTGTAGAAATATGTGGGTGCGACATATGTCATCCTTATTTCGATAAAAAATTTCAGGTTAACTGATAGTCTTATGTTAGGTAAATCGCCCTCAAATTAATTGATCAAGTCACTTAAAAATTAAATCTAAAAAATCATTATATTATGGTTTTTAATTTTTGAGTTCGGTTGGATTATATTATCAATGCAGTTATGGTTTTTTGGTGCAAAATGTACAATCTTAAAATCGACTACACTCATGTTTTGTGTGAAATTTTACTAAATTAAAGGAATAACCGCAAATTCCTAGAATTAGCTTATTTGCATATAACTACTTTTAAAATAATTTTTCTCAGCATAGATACCCTACAATTGCAATTTTCTCACTTAACTCTTTTTTGTTAGGTTTTGTTAAAAATTGACTGTTTCAATTTTTTAATTTTGTTGAAAACAAAAAATACCCTTAAATGTATTTTAAGTTTTTAAATCCTTTTAACTCTGGATTTTGATCTTTTTAACTCTCTCTCTCTATCTTCTGACTTAGATTGAGCCACATATATGTGATTCTGCACTCCGTCTTTTATGCAAACACGTGCGGGGCATGCGGGGCAGCACTACCATGTGACGCCTCCACATTGGTTCTTACGGTTCTCATGTATCTTGTGGTTCTCATTGGAATGTATATATATGTGTGTCTCCACGTTGGTTCGCGCACACACACTCTCACTTCATCTTCCGATTTCAATTCCTTCTTCCTAATTTCACGCACTGCAGCCAACTGAGTAGAACCCCTTCCTATAAATTCTCTCATTCCTCTATCCTCTCTCCACCAAATCTTCTATGCTCACAAATCAAACCTGCCTAAAAATTCGAATTTCAATTTCTCAATTTCAATCATATTTAGGACTCAATTCGCAAACCACTGGAATTGAAATTGAAATTAGAATCGAGAAAGACTAAAGAGATGAAGTAGCTTACACCATTGGTCTGGCCATCGTCAAGTCCAGAGTTGGATCTCCAAATGACTCTATGGTTATGGGCGAAGAAGTCAAATCTCTAACCACCGAAGGGGGCCAAAGGAGGATGCTCTTGCTCAGAGCTTGACCAACCAGAGGAGAATAAGAAATAGAATAATCATGGAAATGATTTCTCAATTTCACTGCAATTTTCTCTGTAGTCGAAGAGAAATTGAATCAGTGAAGATGATGAACCCATGAACTCAATTTTGTGAGTACTCGCATTGATCTTGACGGAGGTGAGAGAGAAGAGAAGGTGAGAGAGAGTCAAAAGGGTAGGTTCAAAAATTTAAAATACATGTAAAGACATTTTGGTATTTTCAACAAAATTAAACATGGAAAAAAAATTATATTTTAGCTGAAGTTAACGGAACCTAACGAAAATTGTGAGTAAGAAAATTGCAATTCTAGGATATCTACGTTAAAATAATTTTGGTTAAAAATATATATTATGCATATGAGGTTATCATTAAATTAAACGTTAATATTTTATAAATTTTTATCTATTTTAAAACGTAAATGATATATGTATTTTTTTCTTTCATCATAATTATTAACTGATACTTCATCTTGTCATTATATTTTACTATTTGACGATTAGAAAATTTACATCTCAAATTTAACCTATTTATTTAAAAAAAATTACGTGTTTCAGATATAAAAGTATTAGTAAAATCATTAAAACTTGAATTAAAGATACCACATTTGTCTCAAAACTTCACTCCAGTCTTCAAAAATGTTCAGCCATACTCAAGTACAATGGGATAAAAACATATAAACCTGATGAGATTCTTATTTTGTCAGCACTTATCCATATCAAAATTGTATATTTGATGGACATTTAGGACCAATTCTCCTCTGACCATCTACTCCAATTTCGTTACATTAAAAACAATATTAACCTCTAAAAAGAACTATGGCCAATGAATTCATGCCACTCCGTTCAACATTTCCGAGTCGTAACTGAGAGAAATGAATAAGGAAGGTGAATTTCAAGAAATCCCACAAAAAATATTGAATGACGGAAACAGTCATGCGGACTAATGAAGTCTTCGCATATTAATGGGATTTGATTTGTTGCCAAAGACAGCCCATTCTTCATCATCTTCTTCTTCAACAACTCTGGAGATGGCAAAGTCAAGACCCCCTTAAAGGAGACTCCTTTTCTTTTTGTAGAAAGAGAGAATCAATCCATAGAATCGATACTAGATTCTGGGTTCTAGAGATAGATAGATACAGAGATGTATAGAGGGCCCACACCTCCGGATTTGGCCGGCCACGCCGCTGAAGAGGCGTCGACGATCAGGGCTTACAAGGCGTGGAAGGGAAGCAATGTAAGTCTTGTTTTAGGTTTCTGGGTTTTGTAAATTGGGGTTAGGGATTGCATGATCTGAGTACCAAATTGGGCATAATTTTCTGGGTTGATGCTTATTTACGCTATTGAGGTTTGGGTTGTTTACACTTCTTGCTGATTCGTTCTGGGTTTTGCCTGTTTGCTGTTGTGAGGCTTTTTTGAGAGTTTTATTTTTTGTAGTTGTGCTGTTGGCATGAAAGATTAAATTTTTGTTGCTGTTCATAGCAGGGATGTGACAGACAGTTCTGTAATCTAGCTAGTTTGTGTCATTGCAGATTCAATTATACAAGTTGATTGACAGCTTTTGAGTTGGTTCATATGTTCGAATTTCAAGTGGTTCCCGTTTAGTTTTAAGTAATTATTATATGACTAGTAGTTTGTGTGTTGAATTACTCACCTTACTCTGAGCTGCTTGATGCATCAGCTTTTGATGGCTTTCCTCATTGTAGATGAGCTCATTGATATCAAATGGAAGTGGATTTTGAACTTTGGTTTCTTATCCTTACAACGTCAAGAATCGAAATGATGCAAAACCTTTTGCCTCCTTTTAGCTCCACTTTAGAGGGATATGGTTTATGAGATTACTAGGTCTAATGGAAGAGTTACGATTAACGACTCATTTTCCTATTAACCTATTATTTTTTGTGAAATTGTCTGTGATCAAGCTCTTGTTGTTGTTTGGCAGTAGGAGATATGTTTTTTTTGTTTCCTTCCGTGATACTGTTACAAGATAGATGTTAGATTATTTTCTCACATTCCCATGTATACTTCTATTTTGTGCAGATATTTCTCTGTCGAGGACGGGTTATATTCGGGCCTGATGTGGGATCTGTCACGTTCACCGTGTTCCTTGTAGTTGCCCCCATTGTTGTTTTCTGTGTATTTGTTGGCAGAAAACTTATGGATGATTTCCCCAACCACTGGGGAATATCAATAACAGTTGTTGCTGCTGTATTCACAGCATATGTATGTAATTGTCCTCTTTGAACTTATACGCTAGTCCTATCTCTTACATATGTAAATGCACGATAGATGTTTAATGCTTTTGTCATTTTCTTTGACTTTTATTGGCGCCATCATTAAGGCTTTTTAGGATACTCAACATCATTCTTTGTATTTATAACTTCGTATAAATTAACTTTCTCCCTCCAGGTATTGGTTCTTCTGTTGCTAACCTCTGGAGGAGATCCTGGTATTGTACCTCGCAGTCTACACCCTCCGGAACCAGAAGGACATGATGGAAGTCTTGAAACTGGAGCTGGCCAAACTCCGCCGTTTCGCCTGCCTCGCACGAAGGATGTTTTTGTCAATGGAATAACGGTGAAGGTCAAGTACTGTGAGACTTGCATGCTCTATAGACCTCCTCGCTGCTCACACTGTTCAATATGCAATAACTGCGTGGAACGATTCGATCATCACTGCCCTTGGGTTGGACAGTGCATTGGATTGGTAATTTCTGTAACTATGAATCATCTTGTGCTTTCTCTAATCCAATCTACGAGTTTGCAAAATGATGGTTTATTGAACACTTTTTTTTTTTTAAATTGTCCCCCAACCGATACCCACTAGGATTTGAACCTCTAACCTCTTACAAGATAAACCTGTCTATTGAAACTTAAAGTTGGACATTGTTCTAATTTCTAATTCTCTTCCTTTGACAAGGATCGTAGATCAATTGAATTGTGAATCCAAAGGATCATATATTTTGACGTCTCTAATTTTTTTTCTTGGATTTCTCGTTGCAGAGGAATTATCGTTTCTTCTTCATGTTTGTCTTCTCCGCGGCTCTTCTTTGCGTATATGTATTTGGGTTCTGCTGGGTTTACATCACGAGGATCATGGATAGCGAGGATATATCCATATGGAAAGCAATGGTGAAGACTCCCGCCTCTATCGCTCTAATAATATACTCCTTCCTTTCCCTCTGGTTCGTTGGTGGCCTCTCCGTCTTCCATTTATATCTTATCGGCACAAACCAGGTAACAACTCTTCTACACTCAACTCTCTTGTTTCTCAACTCTTCGTCTAATTTTAGAAGTATTGTTTTCATGATCTTGCAGTCTACTTACGAGAACTTCAGATACCGATATGATAGGCGTGAGAACCCGTATAACAGGGGAGTGATTAGCAATTTCAGGGAGGTGTTCTTCACCAGGATTCCACCATCCAAGAATGATTTCAGGGAGAAGATTAGAAACGGGGCTGTGATTGCCCCTATGTCTGTAGGAAGTAGTTTTGGCGACCGGAATATGGGGAAAACAACGGGAGACATGGAGATGGGAAGGAAGGCAGTATGGAACGAGGCGAGTGATACGGGAAAGGATGAGGGCTCGGGTAATGTTTTGCCAGATTTGAGCGCGACCCTTCCAACGGAGAGCGCTGAGGTGTTGCACCCAAGCCGGGGAAGGCGAAGCGGAAGCTGGGACATGTCTCCTGATGTTCTTGCCATGGTAAACGGGAGCCACAGCAGGAACATGACAACATAAACTCAACAATCACAGACAAATTGTAGATAACATTTTCAAGTTGGTGAGAAAAATTTACACCTTCAAAGTATTAATTTGAATGCTACATTACATGGAGTGTAAGCTTTTCATGATCAAGAGGCTTGCGTCTATGTCACGCTGAGCACAATTGTGGCGACATGTTGACTCGTTGGAGCTCAACTTGTCCGCAGGCTTGGCTGTGGTGCATTTGTCCCAGCAAACCTTTGTAACCTTTTTCACTATCTCATTAACCTCGTACTTCTTTGTCTCTTGCTGCACATAGTCACACTTGCATGTTAGAAAATCAACAGGGTTAGTTTGGTTCCTAACTCGACTTGAGTCCTTGCAAGAATGCGGATCACTCAGTTCTATGATAGATAGGAATTTCGAGCATTCTGCTTTTCCCACTATCTAATATAGACCTTTACAGCGGCCAACCTAAGGGCTCAGGTACGTGCTGCTAACTAGAGAGCACAAGACTGTCTCTCAAGTAGGGCACCTATTTTATTTGACACACTAAGCTAAAAAGCTGGTGTCTGTCGTTCATTTCATGGGCGAGCGAGTGAATGCTTCTCCTCCGTGACTTGTGCGTAACTAGAGGCTTTCGCCGGGAATGGACTATATGAACTCAGCGTACAAATTCCCACGTCACATATGCGGGAAACACCAGATCTAATTCCCGTATATTATCGAGTATTATTGTAAATGACTATAATTGCATAACCATGTTATTTATGAAACTTTGAGTTTATGGTTAGGAATGAAAATATGACGGGTAATGTGTTCTATGGTCTCGTTCTGGTTCTATGGTCCTGTCTCTTTTTCCACCTTGATTACAGAAAAACTGCATTGCATCAAGTACAAGGAGGTAGTGTCGGCTCCATCCCAACTTGATCGAAGATTTTGAATTTTACTTAAATCCCATCATAATCTGTTGAAGTATGCGATCGTGAACAAATTGAAATGTCAGATCTTCGTTAAGTTCAGATCATTTTGTTATGCATATTTATAACTATAAATAATACCAAGAATGTCATTTAGTCTCTAAATCACCATCATTTCATTTAGCCAATGTCATCATGTACATATTTGATTCAGAAAAGTCATACATTTATAATTGGCAACATTATATTCCAATCAAGGGCGGATTAACAGAACTCAGAAAATGATGATTAGAAATCTCATAAGGTTGATAAGAAAATTAATGAAGAGCAAAACAGAGATTACATAAGACTATGGAATACAGATATGAAACAAAGAAGAAGGAAGAGAGCAACTTACGGCGATTAATTGGTCCAATTCGGCGGAGGCAGAAGGATTCATGGAAATTCAAATTCACGTTTGATTCGATTTGTTTGATGCTCAATCTCAAACTTCCCAACCAGATATGAAACAAACAGAGCCTCCTAGATCAACGGATTGGCCGAACCATTAAGGCCCATTAAGCCCAGTCATTTATTGGAAAAGATTAATTAATCATGGAAAGATTATCCTTCTTCACTTTTTTTGTATGAATACTATTTGTCTTCACCTGAATTATAGAAAACATGCATGTGAAATTGCTACGTCGAAGGCTGGAAACGAGCCGAGCTCTTAACGAGCTGTTCGAGTTAGGCTCCTTGATTATTCGGTTTGGGTTCATTATAATCGAGCTCGAGTCGAATACAAACTCAAGATTAAGTTCACTTAATAAACGAGCCGAACTCGAGCCTGACCATTTAAAGCTCGATAGGCTCGCTACCCGACTCGTTTAGTATTTAATTAATTATTATATATGTTTATTAATAT
This sequence comes from Geranium rotundifolium, assembly GCA_963920655.1. NCBI lineage: Eukaryota > Viridiplantae > Streptophyta > Magnoliopsida > Geraniales > Geraniaceae > Geranium > Geranium rotundifolium. Next base: position 29,626,278 of record OY987311.1, on the reverse strand, counting down.
GTTTTTTAAATTTTAGTGAATATTTACAATGAAATTAAACGAGCCGATTTCGAGCTGGCTCGTTTAGTATTTAATGATTTATATTTTTATGAATATTTATATTGGATATTAAGTGAGGCGAATCGAGCCAAGTCGAGCTCGAGCTTATCTAAACGTTTTCGAGCCGAACTTGAGCTTACTTGCACAAGCTTGTTCGAGCCCGAGTCGAATACATTTTTCACGAGCCGAGCCTTGTCAAATGGAGGCTCGCTTCGGCTCATTTACACACCTAGCTACATCGATATAGTGGGAAATTCTTTGTACTTGTGGTGGTGTTGAAACTTGAATGTCGATATCAGCTAAAATTTAGAGCAAATGACTGAACTGAGTAACTTCTAAAGGTTGGTATCATGTCATGGCTAAGAACGTCACTTACTTAAAAGCAGTTTTTTCATAAGATTATGGTAGTGATCGTCGTTTGGTTACCTCCTAAGAGCAATTCCAATGTATTTGTTATATTTAGCATAAAATTTATGTTAAATGCTATTTTTAACATTGTATGTTATTTTATTTTAACCATATAAAAGAGAGGGGATATAATTTCCCAACTTTCTAAACATTTATGGTGGGATTATGGAGGCCTGAGAACGGAGTTTGCATAAAGGAGATCAGGCAAGGTAAATTCATTTTCCAGTTTTTTGACGCTTTGGACATGGAGAGTGTACTCGAGAGAGGACCTTGGACCTACAAGAGAATTCAGATTCTAATATAGCAATTGCCGGCAGGTATACCTCCCAGGGAGGTGACGCTAAATTCTTTCTCTATATGGGCTCAGATGCATGACCTCCCAGCAAGACTTAAATCAGAAACTTGGAGGTCTCCTGGGGAGAGGGATCAAAACATACCCTGACAATTTTAAAGGGGAGTGGAAAAGCTACATGAGGATCAGAGTGATACTGTTAATCGAAAAGCCGCTCATGAGACGAATCAAGGTTAGTGATGCTGCAGGCAACATCCGCTGGGCCAATTTGAAATTTGAAAGGCTGCCTAGTTTTTGTTTCTTATGTGGTCGTATGGGTAATGCCGATAAAGTCTGTCCCTTCTCTGTTGGGAGAACAACGAATCTAATAGAATAATTAGATGCAGCAGAATTAAATAATTCTCCTCCCACCTGTGCAAATCTCGTAGGAATCTATCAAGCAGAACAAATAAAGAAAGCTAGTAAAATATAGCAAACAAGAACACAATAGATACACACAGTTTTAGCGTGGAAAACCTCCTCAAGGCGAGAGAGGAAAAACCACGGGACCCTCGAGACCGCTTAATCTCCACTATCAATATAATTGGTACAACGAGTTATCTCTAAATACAATTAGAGGATCGCAATATCTCAAGATTAACCAATTTTGTCTCAACCCACAATTACAAGAAAGAGTAGAGAAACTTCACTGAATCGATGGCACACGATCAAAATATCGTATCAAATCACTCGGACCTCCAAACTTAAATTCCAACGGTTATAACATTTTACAACGTCTTCCGAACACACTGTCCAAAACTCAGCACGATCCAACGATGGATCGACGTTCGATCGGACTCGAGAACCTTGTTGGTCGGTCCAGAAAGTAGCAGAAAATTCTGCACGAATTTCACTTTATTTCTCTATTTAATTGTCTTGTTTCCTTCTCTCTATTGCCTCATATTTATAGGCAAGCAATTAGAGTTTTCTTCTCCATGTAGGATACTAACCATATGAGCTTTGGGTCTCCACCTATTTAATAAAGGCCCAACATTCTCGACGGCAGAGGAAAAGAATGGAAAAATTAGACCTTATGGGGTCTGGCTCCGGGCAATGGTAAAGCTTGAGAGCTATGCCGTTGGCAATAAATGGCTTCCATCAGGTAGACACAGTCTGAGGACTTCATCTCAGAGCCAGGGAGAGGCCTCAGGGTCGGAAAGCCTGAACACGTCTTTACCAACTCATATCCAAGTCAATCCTTTGGAGGACGAGATAGCTGGGGATGACATACTTGATCATATGCGAGCTTCTTACGGGACTTGGGAGGGAGTTCGAGGGCAGTTAAGGGTCAAGAGAAGGCGCACTGACACCTTGGAGGATGAAGGGACCTCGGGAATGAATGTGATGACGAACATATTGGCGTGACCAAGTGAGAGGTCCCACGGGGGTCCATGAATACAATATCGTGGAACTATCGAGGGCTCGGGAACCCGCGGTGTGTATAGTTCCTGAAGGAGCTTCTGGCTCAAAAGAAACCCAATTTTGTTTTTCTTTGCGAAACATATACTACAGTAGAAAAAATAAAATCTCTTAGTTAGAGACTGGGATAATGGGTTACCATGAGATCGGACCGGAAGGTTGGAGTGGAGGGTTAGCCATGTTATGGAGGGATGATTACGGGGTGGAGGTCTTATCCTCCTCTCGGAGGCATATTGACATATCGGCCTTGAGAGAGGGAAGGGACAAATTCTGCATTACTGAAATTTATGGAGACTCTACTAGGCACCATCGACACAACACGTGGAACCTCTTACAATCCCTCTCGCTCGATAAAAATCTCCCGTGGTGCGTTATAGGTGACCTTAATAATGTCGCCAGCCAGGAGGACGTTCTTGGCGGCCAGCCTTACCCGCAAAACCTCATAAATTGGCTTTAACTCCGCTCTGTCAGATTCGAGACTCCATGATATGGCTATTGATGGTCATAAATTTACTTAGGAGAAGGGTCGAGCTACACAATACTGGAAGGAGATTCGGCTAGATAGGGCTCTCTTAAATTTGGGTTGGGCTGGTGATTTTGTCAAAATTGGGTCCAAGAATTTAGGCCCATCTACCTAAGACCACAATCCTATCCTTCGTTATGAAATTGTTGTCAACGCAACTCAGACCTATTTCCCTTTTAGGTTTGAGAATGCGTGGATGCGAAATAAAGAGTGATTTCAATTGATCCATTCAAGATGGACTAGGGGTCCGGACAACACGGTTATGGGACGATTGGCGCGAGTTTGGGGGGAACTACAGTTGTGGGGAGTAAATCTTAGGCGAGCTGAGGTCAGAGAATTCAAACTAGCCCAATCATCCTTAATCCACCTGAGGAATTGGCGTGACCAGTCAGGCCAATTGGAGTACGAGGAAGCTCTAACTAGCACGAATGAAATCCTCATGAACCGGGAAATAGCGTGGCGCAACCACCCCACACTTAACATTTTCTCGTCCCGAGAAAATAAAAAAAAACAAAAACAAACAAAAGAAAGAAAAGAAAGAAAAAAGGCAAATCCACAAATTTAAACACAGATAGTCCCTCGAATTGAACCCTGAGATAAACCCAATAGGAGGAGTTCGAGGCCTTATGAGGGCTTTTCTGGCACAGAACGCCCACGAATCCGAAAATGCACATGCTACTAGACTCGATTTTACATGCAAAAGAACAAACCAAAAACAAACTAAAGAAAACTCAAAAGATTCGTAACTATACAAAAATAAGAAAAGAGTCAAAATTAGCAAAAGTTAGCAAACGATTAAATCAGAAATCAATAGTTAAATGTCAAAAGCTCAATATGTACAAAAGATCACTTATTTACAAAAATAGAAAAAATATTATGCACTTGCTAGTGCAAAACCTCATTTGCATGAAACCACTATAAAAAAAAATTTCACAAAATGTTAACAATCGTTCGAGTCCTATAAGCCCTATCCCGCAATACATGCCTAGTACTCATATTGTGACACCCTATTTAGTGTATAGCTCCTGAAGGAGCTTCTGGCTCAAAAGAAACCCAATTTCGTTTTTCTTTGCGAGACATATTCTACAGTAGAAAAAATAAAATCTCTTAGTTAGAGACTGGGATAATGGGTTGCCATGAGGTCGGACCGGAAGGTTGGAGTGGAGGGTTAGCCATGTTATGGAGGGATGATTACGGGGTGGAGGTCTTATCCTCCTCTCGGAGGCATATTGACATATCGGCCTTGAGGGAGGAAAGGGACAGATTCTGCATTACTGAAATTTATGGAGACTCTACTAGGCACCATCGACACAACACATGAAACCTCTTACAATCCCTCTCGCTCGATAAAAATCTCCCGTGGTGCGTTATAGGCGACCTTAATAATGTCGCCAGCCAAGAGGACGTTCTTGGCGGCCAGCCTTACCCGCAAAACCTCATAAATTGGCTTTAACTCCGCTCTGTCAGATTCGAGACTCCATGATATGGCTATTGATGGTCATAAATTTACTTGGGAGAAGGGTCGAGCTACACAATACTGGAAGGAGATTCGGCTAGATAGGGCTCTCTTAAATTTGGGTTGGGCTGGTGATTTTGTCAAAATGGGCTCCAAGAATTTAGGCCCATCTACCTAAGACCACAATCCTATCCTTCTTTATGAAATTGTTGTCAACGCAACTCAGACCTCTTTCCCTTTTAGGTTTGAGAATGCGTGGATGCGAAATAAAGAGTGCTTTCAATTGATCCATTCAAGATGGACTAGGGGTCCGGACAACACGGTTAGGGGACGATTGGCGCGAGTTTGGGGGGAACTACAGTTGTGGGGAGTAAATCTTAGGCGAGCTGAATTCAGAGAATTCAAACTAGCCCAATCATCCTTAATCCACCTGAGGAATTGGCATGACCAGTCAGGCCTATTGGAGTACGAGGAAGCTCTAACTAGCACGAATGAAATCCTCATGAACCGGGAAATAGCGTGGTGCAACCACCCCACACTTAACATTTTCTCGTCCCGAGAAAATAAAAAAAAACAAAAACAAACAAAAGAAAGAAAAGAAAGAAAAAAGGCAAATCCACAAATTTAAACACAGATAGTCCCTCGAATTGAACCCTGAGATAAACCCAATAGGAGGAGTTCGAGGCCTCATGAGGGCTTTTCTGGCACAGAACGCCCACAAATCCGAAAATGCACATGCTACTAGACTCGATTTTACATGCAAAAGACCAAACCAAAAACAAACTAAAGAAAACTCAAAAGATTCGTAACTATACAAAAATAAGAAAAGAGTCAAAATTAGCAAAAGTTAGCAAACGACTAAATCAGAAATCAATAGTTAAATGTCAAAAGCTCAATATGTGCAAAAGATCACTATTATGCACTCACCAGTGCAAAACCTCATTTGCATGAAACCACTATAAAAAAAATTCACAATATGTTAACAATCGTTCGAATCCCATAAGCCCTATCCCGCAATACATGCCTAGCACTCATATCGTGACACCCCCCCCCCCTCCCACTTTATCTTTCTTAACCCGTGTGATAGCTTTGAATGTGTGAATATTCAGTTTGTTCGTCTAATCTTTCTTAAGTTGTTCTCGATTTGATCAACGGAAGACTTGTCACCAACAAGGTTTTTCATGTGTTGCTCGTGTAGAACAAGTTCTTCCCCGAGTTAGGGATATGGAATTTAGCCACTAGTTTTGATTTGTCGGGATTTGAATGCAAAGGTCTCCGTCGGCGCCCCGCCTCCTCTACACCCAACCCCGTATTTTAGATTTTTCATGGCTAAACCCTCACCTTTCCCCCGAGGTCACGTGCTTTTGTGTGTGAATTTTTCTAAGTAAGCACAAGTAAGGATTTCTATTTCCCTTGTCAAACCGAGAGGAACTCAATACTAAAGTTTCTCAGATCAACCATACTTCAAATGCGCAAACAACTTTATCACTCAACCTTCCAGCACACTTCAAAGGACCACACTACAAGCCTATTACATGTATCAGAATTTTCAAGTGGCAATTGATTAACATTTTGGTACTATAATCTCAAGTAATCCATGCAAGTGAACTCAAAAAACAAATAAAAACATAAACAACCAAAATAAAACCACAATAAAAAGTTGTACAAAATCATAATTAAACTATACAATGCATGCAGACTCAATTGTGGTGTGTACGAAATACACACCACACTTAGGGCTTGACCAAGCCCGCGAAACTCGATTGTGGTGTGTACGAAGTACACACCACACTTAGGACCGCTCATTGGGCCTAAGTACACTAAAAAATGTGTAGCCTAACCCACACTTAGGACTTAACCAAGTCCTGGACTCTACTAATATGCAATACTCAACAAGTAAAATATCAATATATACAAAAGCAATGATTTCCTTTTTCTCTCTTAAGCTCAATCAACTTTGCTCCAAGTAATTAACTCCAAGTTTCATACTCAAACAAAGTATAATAATTGTAAGAAACTCATTTCATGTTAGACAAATATTTACAAAAAATTTCAATCATGAATAAATGCAATGAAATATTACCAAGACTACCGAAATATGGGAAACACAAGTAAAGGAAGGATAGTAATCGGGACAAGCGGCCTTTTGTATCCTATCTTGATTCTCCTCTTTCTTTGCTCTCATTTCTTGTTATATCTCGATTTCTCATTTTCGCTGAAGAGTGATGGCTCGCAAAACACAACACTAAGTTAGTAACCATTTACAAACTAAAAAAGTTATCTATGCAAACTATTTATCTTACAATTACTCATGTTAACTATACAACTATTTACAAAAGCTATAAACCAACTTAAAAGTAGACAAGTATTTAAAATTCAAACCTAAATATTCACACAATCACTAAAATTTTGGGGTGCCTCCCATTAGCGCATTTCTTTAACATCTTTAGTTAGACGGGATGAGTCTCTTTCAAGGAGGCTCGAACACCGAAAGAAAATCTTTTCCCCGGCCAAAAACAATCACAACAAGATCACTCAACATCTTCCCTAGATAAGCGGAAGAGGGATTCAATTTAAGCACATGACAATTAAACTTCCCAAAATCTTTATCTTCATAAGGCAAGTGGTAATACTTGTGCCTAGAGGCACTAAAATTTTCTAGTGCCAACCTACACTTGCCCTCCACAGGTTCACAATTACAATGCATCAAAATACAATATGAATGATATCAATGCGATTATAATCCTTCGTTAGCTTATTTCCATTCACTCTTTCCTTCTCTTTTAATGGAAAATCTTCAATCGGGAGCACCAAGATGAGTCCCGCTTCTTTCACCTCTTGCTTCTTCTCTCCTAACTTTTTCAAGGGGTGTCTTTCATGCTCCAAAGACAATGTATTAGAAATAAATATAGGCATAGATAAATTATTGTCAATGAATGCATATCTACAATTTTACGGCACCAGAATATCCTAAAAAATAACTCTTTCCGCCAGGAGTGGTTTTAAATTGGGTTCATCAAGGAAATTATCTACAGGAGGATCAAAATCACTATCGAAACAAGGATTATCACAAAACTGGAATAAAGGTGGAGCCCACGTTTTTGTGTCAACCATGGGCTCCCTTACCGAACTACCCATGTCAATATCGTGGTTGACTTCTTCTTCACTCTCTTGACTTGGCTCCACCCAATATTCATCCTCCTCGTCATTCTCTTGGAGAGGGTCAACTTCCATGCTCTCTTGACACAACTCGGTCTCTTTCTTGACCACTCGAGACACTTCTCACTCCTCTTGAAATGACTCATCATGAAATAAACCTTAGAGCCCGAAAATATCCTCCTTGACCTCTTATGTCAATTCTTGCTTCTCTTGAGAAGTTTCCTCATGGTTTATGATATGCATCTTCCTCGTGTTGTCATCACTAATATTATCCAAAACATCAAGTCTAAAACAAGATTCATCATCATTCGGATATTTAGGAGACTCGAACACGTCAAATGTTATGTTTTTATCACCACATCTAACCGTCAATTGTCCTTGTTCCACATCTATCAAGGTGCTAGCGGTTCTCAAGAAAGGTCATCTTAAAATAAGTGGGATTTTTCGGTCTTCCTCTATATCAAGCACAATAAAATCCGCCGGGAAAATGAATTTCCCGACTTTCACCAAAAGATCTTCAATTAACCCCCTAGGGTAAGTCACCGACCTATTCGCTAATCGTAATGACACGGTGGTTGCGGGAGGCTCATACCCAATACTCAATTTCCTAAAGACCGAAAGAGGCATCAAATTTATGCTAGCTCCTAAATCACACAAAGACTTTGTAAAAGTCAACAACCCGATTTGGCACGAAATTGTAAAACTACCGGGGTCTCCTTGCTTAGGCGGTAACTTTTTCAAAAGTACCGCCGAACAATTATCGGATAAGTGTATGGTCTCATAATCCCCCACTTCTTTTTCTTAGACAAGAGATCTTTCAAATGTTTAGCATTTCCAGGAATTTCCCGAATAGCATCCAAAAAGGGAATATTCTATTCAAGTTTCTTGAAAACTTCTAAAGAGCTTGAGAATTTAGTATCAACTTGTCTCATTTTAATTGCATAAGGATAGGGAGGAGGTGGAGCCCATGTTTTTGCCTCAACGACGGGCTCCCTTACCTTCTTACCTTTGGCGAGCTCACCTTCCACTCCTTCCTTAGGCTCCCCTTGATCATTGCTTGGACTTCCTTGATCATCTCCCTCCTTGACCTCTTGAGGAGAGTCAATGTCCACAACTTCTCGAGATTCTTCTTCCTCATCTCTTACTTCATTTCCTTTTCTGACCTCTTAGGCCACATTTGGCTCAACGACCATTTTGGGCTCTTCATACACCTTACCACTTCTCAATGTTATAGCATTGGCTTCCTCCCTCGGATTTCGTTCTGTTTTGCTTGGAAGGGTTCCGGGTGCTCTTTTACTTCTTGCCGCCATTTGATTTAACGTCCTCTTGAGATTGTCTACATCGGCATCTCTCCTTATATCCCTCTCATGTTGCACCTTTATCATATTTTGCATGTCCACTTGTTATTGCTTCATGAATCAAGCAATCATTTCTTCGACACTGAACTTCTTCTCTCGAGGAGGAGGATAGTCGGGTTGGTGTGAAGGTTTTTGTTGATGGGAATGGGAGTTGTTGAAATTTGAATAGGCGCCTTGGTTTGAGTAGTTTGGGGATGGGTAGTTTTGATGGCTTTGATTGGGTGGCCTTTGGTTGTTGTAATTCAATTGAGGCATATCCCGATTGAAATTTTATCCTCCAATTTGCCTTTGATTACCCCTATAATACCCTTGGTCGCCATGATTTCTTCCTTGTCCACCCGAAGAAGTGCCTTGCTCTTGAGGAGCCCACTTGAAATTTGGGTGATGGGTTCTATGATCCGGATGATAGAGATTGGAGTTCGGGTCGTAAGTCCTCCGGTTTTGATTTTGGACGAAATACATGTCCTCTCGGTTTTGCCTCTCTTGCCCATAAGAATCCGGACCATAAATTTTTGCACCTTGAGGTTCATAATAACTTTGGGGAGGTGCCTCTTGCCTTGGCAGAGATCGAAGCCCTTCAATCTTCTTGTTCATCGCTTCTAATTGTGTGGAGATTTTGGACATTGCCATGGAATCAATGACATTGACCACACTTCGCCTTCTTGTTCCCCGATCCGATCACCATTGGCCATTTTCCAAAGCCATGTCACAAAATATATCATATCCCTCGTCAGGTGGTTTCCTCATGAATCTTCCACTCGAGGCGGCGTCTAGCATATTCTTATCATGGTGATGAAGTCCTTGATAGAAAGTTTGTAGAATAGCCCATGTCTCTATCCCATGGTGAGGACAACTCTAGAGAAGCTCTTATAATCTCTCATACGCCTCTAGCATTGTCTCCGTCTCATCTTGTTGGAATCCATGAATCAAATTCCTCAAACGAAGCGTCTTGCTTGGAGGAAAGAATTTTTTAAGAAACCTCTCGGCTAGGTCGTTCCAAGTAATAATACATCCTTCCGGTAGTGTCCGAAACTACGCTTTCGCTTTGTCTCTTCAATAGAACAGAAACAAGATCAACTTCACGGAGTTTTCGAAGACCCCATGTTGCCTTGAAAGTGTGCATTTCTCCAAGAATGTCCTTAGATGCTCATTTGGGTTCTCATTCGACAATCCATAGAATAGCTCATTCTCGAGCATGGTAATAGTTGACGCCTTGATCTCATAATCCCTTGCTTCGATTTGTTGTCTTCGAATGCTAGAGGGCATTCCATCATATTTGGGAGCTCCATAGTCCATGATGGACCGACAGTGGCGGCCCCTCAAATCGGGTGGTCGGATCCCGCTATTGTTACCGTGACCATTATTACCGACCCGAAGATCTAAATCTAAAGGTAACAAATTAGAGTAAGAGTGAGAGCGCAAAAGCATATACAACAATCACCGAATCAAATTGAAAACAAATAAAAGAAAGAAAAGAAAAATATTTTTGGGTTTCTGAAAACTTTAAGAAAAAGGAAAATGATTTTGGATTTTTAGAATTTTTAAAAGACAAGTAAGTAAAGTGCTAGAATCCCGACACTAAGTAATTGCATTTAGGGCCACTAGAAATTTAAGCTTCCCCAGCAACGACGCCAAAAACTTGACGGAATAAAATCTCTCGCGAGATTTCTCGCTCCAGATTGCACGGCAAGTGCACCGGTCGTCAAGTAATAATGGGCTTTCTTTAGCCCGAGTTATCGATACCTCGGAGAAGCGAAACTAGTGGGCGTTAAGTGTAAAATTACCGAGAAATTAAGTCGGGCCCTGGCGATAAAAAAGTTGTGTGTGTTGGAAAATCCTTAAACTAAACTATCATGCATTCTCAAAAACCTACCCTTACCAACCACCAACTACTAACAATTAACAAACACGAAACTACAATTCTAGCAAGCAAAATTATGCAATTATTAAATATGTCAAGACTTGATAAAATTTGGGAAAATGATCGGGATGTTGGGAATAGTTGGGATCTAGTTTAATTGCACTTTTCGTAATTAAGGATGTTTAAAACTCATCTAGGTATCATCAAATTCAATTCTACCAAAACCCACTCTAAGAGGCCGTTAAGGGACTAATTCAATTAACCATAACTTGATCAAAATTAGGTCAATTAACTAGACTTAGGAATCTTAGAATTTGAAATGATTTCAATGTTGGTCACTTATGGCATTAAATTGTATCAATTCTTCTCGATTGGGAAACAATGTAAATAAAACCTCTAATCACTCTAATCCACCTAGGTTAATTGCTCTACGAGCCTCTCTCCCTAGATTAAATCATAACCAAGCCTACTCGAGAGATTAAGCATTAAGATACATGATTAGAGCCCTAGATTAATTCCCCTTATTAGCTAACATGTAATTAACTCAAAACTCACTTAATCCCCTTAATCTCAATCCCCCAAATTGCTAATTTAGCCAACCATCTTAAACATATCAACACAAAAACAAAATAAATCAAGCAAATTCATGAACAATCAAAACTCAAATTTCACAAGTTCTCAACAAATCCACAATCACTATCAAAAGACACTAGTTCATCTCTCATGAACAACACAATCTCAAATTAGCAATATAAGAACTCATGTTCATCTCTCATGAACAACACATTACCCAAAAAGGAAATATCATCAAATCAACATACCAATAGCCAAATCTTCAATCTAAACTATGAATCTAAGGAAAACTAAGTAGAAATCAAATTACTCACTCCATATGGTTGGTTTCAAGCTCTTCACCTTCAAGCTCTTGTCCTCCAATGGCTTCTCCAACTTTATCTCATTTATCTTCAAGCTTTTCTCTCCCTCCAAACTCTAGAAACCTCCCTCCTGAGAGCTTTTGGTCTCTAAGACCCTAAGAAATCAGATCCTAAGAAATCATATCCTCCCTTCCTCCCTGAAAAATGACTGAAACTTGGTGTTTTGTTGGTGAAAATCGTGACCGGTTCAGTCCACACCGGTCCGGTTGAGACAAGTCCGGTTTGGCCCAATTTCTGGTGAACAGCCTCTCTTCTGACACCGTTTTCGACCTCTTCCGAACCTCCAATGAAAAAGGTTCCTCCATTATAATTGATCTTTGTTTCTTCCTCTTTAATTTAGGCTCAAATATTTTCCGATTTGGAGTTTGGATGTAGAAGATATGGCGCTCGCAAGATGGCTCGCTGTTGCTGGCAATGAGTGTTGGACGGGTCGCAGGGAAGCCTGTTTGACCGGCCAATAACTCGAAATCTGGAGCTCCGATGAAGAAGATTTCTTCTTGAAAGTTGGATAATGTTGAATGCTCTTCACCGTGATGTAAAGTATGCTCTAATCAGACTTCGGATATAGGAGTTATCGCCATTGAAAGATGACTTGATCGCGCTGCCCAAATCTTCTCGGCTCGTACTCGTTTTTGCTCCCGAGCTCCTTTTTGCTCCAAAATGCCTCGAAATGACTTGTTTTCCTGTAATTTGACCATTAACACATATTAAGCTCAATTGGGTATTAATGACTCTAAAACTACCTAAAACACGACAAAGATGGAGTTAAATGAGGAGATTTGACTCGCGAGAATTCAAGAAATTCTCGCTTATCAGCGCCAGAGATCAAAGCAATTGTGGCTACGAGAAGGAGACCAAAATACAAGATTTTTTCACAATAGTGCCTCAGCTAGGAGAAGAAGGAACTTGATTCCTCGACTTAAGGGCGACAATGGTGCATGGTTTGAATGGAGCTCAGGTTTGCCTACTCTCATTAAAAATTATTTTTATGAATTATTCACGAAAGGTAGTGACCAAGCGGATGGATTCGCAGAGCTTGTTTCCTCCTCTATAACATCTGAGCAAAACTCAGATCTTGTCCAAGCAGTTGTTGAACTAGAGGTTAAGCAGGCTTTATTCAGTACGGAAGCTTCTAAGTCACCTGGGCCGGACAGGCTGGCGGCAGGTTTTTTTCATGCTAATTGGGACTTGATGAAGGCAGAACTGACGGTAGGAGTAGACGAGTTTGTCATGACAGGTTTGTTGCAAGGAGATTTGAATGAAATTGAAATTGTCCTGATTCCTAAATCTGCCAATCTGGAGAAACTGGCGGGACTTCGACTTATTGTTTTATGTTGAAATTTTCCTGAACTGTATTTCGGGCTGGAGTTCAAGATTTTTACCGATGGCGGGTTGTGAGGTGCTTATCAAATCAATCCTCCAATCTATTCCTACCTATGATATGCAACTGTTTCTATTTCCGAATAATTTATTTGAGGAGATCGGGAAAATCTTAGGCAGATTTTGGTGGAGGGGAAATAGGGGTTCTTCGGGCGTTATATGGCGAAGATGGTCTGATATGTGTAAACACAAAGAGTTAGGGGGTATGGGTTTTATCCATTTCCATGAGTTCAACTAAGCTCTTTTGGGAAAAACAAGCTTGGAGAATTATGACGAGACTGAATAGTTTGGCAGCTCGATTACTAAAGGTCAAGTACTTTACTCATTCCAGTTTCGGTCAAGCTAACTTGGGGAACGGGCCGAGCCATGTCTGGAGAAGTTTGTGGGGGATGTAAAGACATAGTGATGGATGGAGCTCGTCGAGGAGTAGGTTTCCAAGCGAGAAACCTTTCATTCAGTCAGACGATCCTGTTCTAGAAGGTGTGCCTATCTCTGTCCTCTACATGCAAGGGACTAGAGAGTGGGATGAAATAAAATTATGCTCCTGGTTTTCTCTTCAAGGCCACATGAAAATCATATATGTTATTCCAAGTTTTTTCGGAGTTACAAATGAATGGTACTGTAATTGGGCCTCAAATGGAGAGTATTCGGTCAAGAGTTGTTACAGGCGCATCCCTTGTTAACAATGGATGTGGAGAGAGGAGGCTAGAGAGGCGAAATGGAAGGTTGTTTGGGCGTTAAATGTCCCTCAAAAGGTAAAAAGTTTCTTCTAGAAAGTTATTTCAGATTTCTTGCCTACTAACTCCCGTCTTATTTTTGGGATTTTTTGTCCTAGCACAATGTATTTTCAATCTACTCATGTAATAAGATTATTAGTTGAAATAAAATCGGCATTCATATTACTAAGTGTTGTAGTAATATCTTGAATATGATTTGATTTGTATCATTGATGTGTCAACACACAGTAGTAGATCTACAAATCAGATAAAATCTTACTTAAGCAGTCTCCGATCAGAATAGCTTCATAAGAAGCGATCGGTATGAGGCTAACTCTAAATGATCACACTCTACTAATCATGGCCAGAAGGGGGCCAGAGTTAGGTCATGGTATCACCAGACAGGGGTGATATAGGACGACCCGATCATGAGTATGTTACATAGACACAGTCATTAACATACTCATATGTCGGCACATGAAATCACATCCTCAGACGGAAGGATCATTGAGGTCACTATGAAATGAGTGACGAGTTTGACTCAGTCTAACGTCTCCTGTAAAAGGGTTACAATAACGACTGTGATTGGCTCGATCACGAGTTACACGAGTTGACTCAATAGATCGTTGAATGATTTATCCCATAAACAGACGTATGAGCAGATATCTGTTTAGGCCACTTCATGAGTACAACTGAAATACAATAGCATGGCCATGCAGTTGATACGGAGTATCAGTTACAATTCAATTAACTCAGATCAAGAAACATGACAATTGAACGAGGATGACTTGTCTATGCCTCGTGGTTGTCAAGATATCAAGAGGATAAAATGATAGATTCGTGTACGACAAGGTTAAGTTGAAATCTCGATAATCACAAGCGTTGGGTAATCATGATGTCTTGCTAGAGGCCACTCCTGATGGAAAGGGTAAAATGGTAATTTTACCAGTCCGCCAACGTGCCGTGAGCCTAGAGGGTCACATACTAAAGGTTGAGTAAAACGGATGGAATCATATAGAGGAATCATGAGAGAGACAAAATCCATTTTTAGATTAAACCAGATTAGACCAATTTCGGTTTAGGATTAAACCGAAAATCAAGACCGGTTTAGCTGGACCAATTAATTATAATCTAAATAAATAGATTTAATTAATTTAACTAAACAGAGCCTAGCCAGAATGGGCTTATCTACGTTAATTAATTAAAAGCTTTGGGCTTTAAGCCCATTAAGGTCTTTAAAAAATTATTGCTTAAAAAGAGTTATATAAGGAAAAAATTTCCAAAACCCTAATCTCTCTCTCTCTCTCTTGGCCGACTGGCCCCTCTCCCTCTCTCCTTCCCGTTTTGCTTGCTTCGATCTTCTAATAAGGATCGTTGTGAGTATTTTTGGATTGCTCTTACTGTATGGACGTTCTTTAGAGGTAATTGAATCTTGTTTAGTGACAAAGAGATTTCGAATCAAGGTAATTATATAATTTTACTCTAGCCTAGATCTCATGATCATGTAAAATCCTTATTAAACATGAAACTTTGAGGTTAATTTCTTGTATGGGCATGATATTAATTGATTGGAACCTTCAAAAAATTACTTCACTTATAACAAAGGGAGTCCAAGTTGATGGGGTTTTCCCCTTGTGTGGAGTTTCCTTAGAGACAGAGGACCATCTTTTTTTCCGATGTAGCTCCTCTCTGGCTATTGGGAGGGAAGGGATCGGGTTTTGAAAGTTCTATGCGGGGCTTGATAGATTCTTTATCGTTGAAGGATTCACACTCTTGGTCTTTGCGGGAAGACACTATGTCCATGTTTGTGCTATTGCTTTGGTCCTGTTGGCACTCTAGCAATCAATTATTCTAGAAGGGGACGATTTTCATCCCGGAGCAGGTCATTATTGCAGCCCATGCTACCAAATCAGCTTGGGATTCGGTCTCTAGGCAGATTTTGGGTGCTATTAGACACAATTCCTCGGATGCAAGTGCTGGTTGGCAAGTCTCAATCCTAGGTACTCTTAAGATTAATGTCGACAGGGCTATCAATTTTCAGGCAAATTTTTATGAAATTGGATTGGTGTATAGAGGCAACTCAGGGAGGGTCATGGGATCTTTGTGCAAGAACTCCTCGGGAATTCTCTTATCGGAAGAGGTGGAGGTCGTGGCAGTTCGGGAGGCGCTTCATTGGGCTAGATGGAAGGGTTGGGATAGAGTTTCCATTGAGACGGACTGTCAACGGGTTGCTATATATATCCAAAATAGATTTCGTTCTCTCGGTAATTGGGTGGGATTATTTATGAATTTATATTTTTAATATATTTTTGCCTTCTCTAGTGAATGTGTTTTTTACTAAGCGAACCTCGAATCAACCAGCTGATGTGCTGGCTAAATTTGTGCTTTATAACTCGAGTTTTGAATTAGGTGAGGGGTTTGTCCCATCGATGCTCCTTAGCGCGTTGGGCATTGATGCCTCGCACAATTTATAAAAGCTTTTGTTCCTTAAAAAACATGGCAAATAACACGTGGTTGGAGTTGATATAACATATTTTGTATTGGAGAAACAAATAGAACATGTGGTTGGAGATGGTTTAAGGTTAATATAATAGTCTCTTTGATAGGCACCCACTCGCACACTAGAGGTTAAAGCTTGCAAATGAAATATGATAGCGGAAAGAAAGATATAAACTCTTTAAGAACAGTCACACCGACCGTACGAACAAAAAAGTAAAACTGTAGATCAGACAACTAGAAACCTCATAACGGGTAAATTATTATCAAAGATTTTATATAGAAATGTGATTCATGATTCTAAGTCGAAGTGTGCTATGGTACTTATAGAATATCATAATATAGGAACCAATAATGTCTTTGATCTACGTAAAGACACAAACATGTAGCACAAGACAAGGCACCAAACACGCCCTTCAATGTTATAACGGTCAAACAAAAAGTCTGACAAAGAAATATATCCTTAGAAAAATATCTTAACGAAACTTGTCGTACCACAAACGCTCTACCAAGCTCAAGCATGTGTCCGAGTCTAGCTTAGATGGCGACGACAACGCACATGTAGGTTTTATTGAGAATACAAAGTCTCACATTGAAAAGGTATGAAATCAAAGGGTTGTATATAAAGAAAATGGTTAAACCCAACTAATAAGATTGAGCTTTTAATTGTGGAGCCCGACCCAATATGTACATCCCAGTTTTACATGGTATCAGAGCGGGCCGATTTGGGCTAGTCCTGGTGGGTCTCGCCTTCATGTGGCTCCGCTCTCCTGTACACCGGATATTGTGATCCACGTAAGGGGGGAAATAAGTCCGCGTGCAAAAAGACACGTCTTACTATGACACACGTGTAGAATACACGTGAGAGAAATTTTTGAGAATATAAAGTCTCACATTGAAAGAATAAGAAATTAAATGGTTGTGTATAAAGATTACGGTTAAAACCAACTAATAATCTTGAGTTGTGGAGCCCGACCCATCTACATCCCAGTTTTACAAGTTTGGGTTTGCACTAAATCTTAAGCTATCTCTAAATGAACATTGCAGACAAGGAAATAAAAGAAAAACAATTCAAAACCCGAAAAGGAGATCACAATTTTTGTCATATGACACTTAACCCAAAAGAACAAGAAAACCACTCAAAAGACATTTAAACTCAACAATACCTTATAAAAGACTTTGCAAGTGGGATGAAGGTTAAAGAAGGATTACTGGATAAAGGGCATGTCATAGGCCGTGACAAGCCCTGTCACATTATTTAGAGAGCAAACAAAGAGATGTCACGATTGATGTCACGGGCTATGATAAGCCCGTGACATTGCACTTTTCAGACTGCACAAAAGGCATTTTAACCTATCTTTTTGAGGATTTGAATTTTTTTACCATCGTCTTCATGTTCAAGCAGACTCCTTCAAGTTTGAGAGCTCTCTTTCATCAATTTTGGAGCTTGAAGGTAAGATTGGCGTCTATTTTCCACAGTTCCAGCATGAAGAAGGGTTCAAAACAGCCAGGACCAAAATTAGAACTTGAGATTAGGCTAAACAACCCATTTTGGGTTTTCTCTTCTTTTCTCTATTTCTTCAATCTTGTTTTTTTATGTATGTGACTTGGAGCCCCATGGTCATTTGCTAATCTCCCATAATCGTGTCTTAGATTTTATTTGATTATTGATTATTTTAATTAATGAGTTATTTTCGTTAAGGGAAAATAATAGTTACTTACACTCAGCTATAAACATTTTCCACGTAACTACACCCAACTAAAAGTTAACTATTTTAGATACACTCAAGTGTTATAATTTTAGATACACCCAAGTTTTATAAATTCCCACATATTAAATTTTTGGATGGAAAATGTTAGTTTTGAAAGTGAAAAAAACGAAAATACACTTGGACTCATCGACGAGGAAGGCGGCTGGGACGGTATATTTGAAATAGTTAACTCTTAATAGGGTATAGTTAACTGGAAATGTGTATTGTTAAGTGTAGGTAAGTGTACTTTTGTCATTTGAACTCGTAAGATACTATTGAAAAGATCTTAATAAATAGAATATATATAACTATATTTCTTGTTATACAAGTTCGAGTCTAATCATTTCAAGTATTAATCTCATGTTGACATCTTATCATAAAGTGATGTATCTCATTAACTTTAATCATTTTTCACTGTTATTTGTCCAACAAAACCTGTTACGAAATTTGACATTTTATAGTAAATCTTGAAACGATGTATGTAAATTTAAAGTATTATAATAAGCGGTAATTATAGATCAGTATATTTGTCGAAACCTCATTCCAGGATCAGTCACCCAAATTTTAAAAAAAAATTGTTGATACCTCAAGTTTAAAACGTTAACACTTTAATCCAAATTCATTTAAATCTAACTGGAATACTGTTCATATTTTTGTTAATATCCAAAATGCCTCCTTGTAATTTAGGTAGAGTATAATTATTTTATAAATTTAAAATTACCATTAAACCCCTCATTTGTATAGCAAACTTAACTTAGGTTCAAGTGAAATGACTATAGTGCTCTTTTTCAACCTCCAATCTCTCTCTTGTTCATTAAAGTTGCCCAGAATCCCAATTTGAAGATTAGGTCCAATTCAACCTTAAATTTCTCTTGAATTTCAATTTCAAAAACATGTACAATGCATAATCAATAAAACAACTGTAACTGAATCGATACGTAAAAAATTAACAAAAAAAATCAGTAAACATATTTGCCTCTTCCTCTACTACTCCACCGTCTCCACTGGCAAAGACATCATCCTTGTTAGTGTCGTCGAACCCACCGTCGTGCCATAGAGTACCATAATCGACTGTCGATTTGTGGCCTCTCGATTTCGCCATCTTCTGGGTGCCCTCCGGCGAGATCCACGGCGGTTTCGTACGTCCCAAGCCACAGTCGATCTCCATTCCTTAATGTCGCCTTGCCGGAATACTTGTGTTTCACTAGTAGAATATCTGTGAAAATCGCCAGATCTGTGTGAAAATCGACTGGCTCGCTCTCCACTGAAACTCGACTCTAAAGCGAGCGCTCGTCCTTGGCTGAGGAGTTGACCGTCGTCGCCAAGCTTGTGGTGAGGGATGAGAGGGTCGAAATCGTGGAGAAAGACGAACAGTTGTCGCCGAGCTTGCCGTCAACGACTCATGGGTGAGCAGCCCGAGCTGCTGGGGAAGATAGGTGCGATGGATTTGCAGTCGCTTGCTCTTGCCGCAATTGGAAATTGAGGAACGACGGGTCTTGAAATTTCAAGAGTTGCGTTGCAGAGAATTAGGCATTGCAAAGAAAAGATTTAGGTTGATGAAATTAGGTTAGAAATCAGGTTAAAGAGTGTAAGGGTAGGGTTAAAAAGGTTGGGGCACTATTGAAATTTCATAAGTTATTTAAAGTTTTTTTTAATTATTTCATTTGTTTAATTACAACGACCATCATGGCCTCAATACATGAGTTAAATTGGTTATTCAATTAAGGGTAAAAGGGTAATTTTATAATATCCCAAAAATTATATAGGATTGAAAATTATACACCGAGGACATTTTGAACTTTTACAAACCACATCAGTTAAATCTAACAGAATTTGACTTAAGTGTAACGTAATGAAACTTGGGGTATAGACAAAAAAAATTTCAAACTTGAGTGACTGATCTTGAAATGAGATTTCGACAGGTGTAATGATCTGTGATTAATTACCCCTTATAATACTAACAAAAGGCAGCAATTGCAATTGACCAACTATAAAGCTGAAAGTGATGATTGGCATGAGAGAAAGTTGAAATATGAGTCAGTTGTTGCATTGCAGCTGCAGCTGCAGCTTCATAGTGAAAGTGCAGGCCACATATATATCTTTTCCGCATACAACTTACTTATGCATGAAGCATGTCTTGACTTTTATTTTCTCTGCTACTATGTATTTCAAGAGATCTTCTTAGTCAAAACGTCCACTTAGTATTTCAAATAATTACTCTTGAATATATATTATAAATCAAGGCCGACTAGTTCATAAGGCAAATAAAACATTTGTTTTAGGCCCACATAAAAAATAGGATTATAAATAATAAAAATCCTAAATTTTAAGTAAACTTTAAAATTAATATTTAGTTTAGGACAAAGAATCTTATTAATAACTTTTGTTTTATACCTCAAAAATTGTTGGGATGACACTGTTATAAATAAAGTTAATAATCGTTCGATGTAATTCATAAGAATGTATTAGATCGGTACAACAATGTTTCAAATAATTAATCTTATTTTTGAGCATGCAATAGTCTTTAAAATACAAATAGTACACATGAGGTGCATCCAAATTTTAAATATACCAACTTTATAAGATTCCTAGTTAAGCAAAGAGTTGAGATTGGCTAAGAAAAATATATAGTGCTTAAGTCAAATTGATGTGATTATGTATATACAATCTTTTTGCAAACTATAGAGCTAATAATGAGACCATGTTTGACACTGGAAAAACATTAGAAATTTGGAAGAAAAATCAAAAGAACACACTATACATGTTGCTGTGCTCTCAAGCAAAGATTCGCAACGATTGTAAGAATAATATTATATTTCTTTACTGAACATCTTCATGGTGAAGAAAAGCATCAATCCAAAGTCTCCATCACAAAAATGATTCATTCTTTACCTACTTTGTCATGATCTTGCTTTTGCACAAAAAAAGTACGACTGTTGATGCTCTATTTTTTTGTAAAATAAAAAATTGGTGAAATTAATAAAAAAATAATTGCAATATATATATATATATATATATATATATGCTTGTAATAATATGATTGTTTCAAAAGAAACATATGCTAATTGACCTTATTTTGCATCGTTTAACAAAATTTATCAACTTAACTAAAAAATTACTTATTTAATTATGCAACTTCACATGATCCTTAAATTATCTTTAGAAATGATGGTTTTATCCAACAAGTAATTTTAAAAATATCAACTAAAACTTCTTTTTTGCAAGGAAGAACTTTATTAACACTACCGAGAATCTCCGGCCAAAATGGGGATAAGGAGGTAATGCAAAGCTAGTTTTGACTTCGGCATTTTGATTAATACTTTTTTAATGTGATTGTGTAATAATGATGTCAACATGCAATTTTTTAATTATCTTATGGTATATATTCATATTATAAACTAATCGCGGAGAAAAAGACAATTGACAGATTAATTTTACGATAAATGTAGTTTAAATTTTAGAAATAAACAAAAATACATCTGTGTTCCAAAAGTTAAATAGTTTTTTTAAACATTTTATATAACTTAATTTTCTATAAATAAATGATAAAAATGATTTTAATATAAAAAATATTTATTTTTTAATAAAAACGATGTATGAAAAAGGTTTATAATTTTTTTAAATATATTATTTAAATAAGTTTTATTGTCTTATTCTATAAGAAAATATTTTAAGTACATGAGTATTTTCGTCATTTCTAAAAAATAACAGAATTTTCAAAACAAATAACAAAGCGGGGTAATTTGAGACTTTTGATAATTTAAGGGGTTTCACAAAACACATTTGTGTTTCGGGAAACGTAATTCAAAATCGTGTATACTAAGGAGAGATGTGGAGTTATCCCTAAAAATCATTAACAGTAAAATAAATATAGGTAATATGTACTGAGTCTAAACTCTAATAAGAAATATACTTATTCTATCATCCTCCCACAAATTTAAGTTGGTTTAGAATTCAAATTAAGTTTGATTTGATTTTAACAATTGATTTTCTTTTATTTTTGATAAACTTTGAATTTTGATTACCTTTGAGTGGGGCACATTATAAAAATGGTATATAAAAGCTAAATTTTGATTACATTTGAGTGGGGTGCATTGCAGAACTGATGAATATAAGTTGAACATTTATCACCTTTGATTGTAAAATTAAGGGGTAGAATCTAAACTTTGATTACCTTTGAGTGGGACGCATTGCAGAATTGGTGGATAGAAGTTGAACTTTAATTACTTTTGAGTAAGAACGCATGGTCAAAATTGCTGTATAGAAAAATGAGTAATTCTCACGAAAAATTACAAAACTTTTGAATTTTTTAATTTTGAACACATATGATATGGCTATTTCAGAAAATGATTGATTTTGAGACCAAACTCTAATCTCTACAAAACCTTTGAAATTAGCTGATGGGGAGAATTTGGATTGTAAACTTGAATTTGAAGTTGAAGTTGACCTTGAAACTTGAAACTTGAAACTTGAATCTCGAAAGTTTGAACCATGAATTATGAAACTTCAATCGTTTATGCAGTAGAGAAAATTCTTGTTGTCCTATATAACTCGTCAATAATGAGTGAGTAGAACTCGAATCCAGAGAAAACTTGATCAAGAATCAAACTTTTCTATGATACTATGGTAACTTCGATAAACTGTCTAGGAATAATCTCAAATAGTGCATTCAATTATCTTCCATTATCAAGTAAGTGTACTGAACTTTCTAATTTTTCTCATTTTTCCCAACTCAGTTAAATTCGGTTAGCTTTCTATTTATTTTTAATTCATTGTAAGAAGACTAAAATGCCAGTATTTAGTTTTCAAATCCATGTCACTTAATCATCTCTCAACATTTCTATTCTCTGACGACCATTTCTTCAATAGTGATATCTTCAATGAAACGTCACTGTCATCCTCTTCCAAAAACTAGTCGGAGATAACATTTCTTCCCAAATCAAAGACCTAAGATGAGAAGTAATCAAACTCCTACGATACCCGATACTAAAAATAATGTCAAAAAACATCACAAGCAACAAATGGAGAGAGAGATGATTGACCAGATATAGATATTTACAGCTAGAAAAGTGGTCATTTGAGAAGAGCAAAACTAAGAGAGGATTGTGTGGCATGTATATGAAAACTAAATATGGGAATTTCAGTCCTTTTACATTGATTTAAAAAGAGAAAATTACAAAAAAATCTCCCTAAAATTATGTTTTTTTGCACAAACTTTTCCTTCACTGTATTTTTGCAAAAACTCTCCCTCACTCATGTTCATTTTTTGCAAAAAAACTCTCTATTACTCATGTTTATTTTTGCACTGTTTATGCAAACCGTGAAAATCAATGAAAGTATCACTTAAGTTTTAATTCAAACGTGTTTAGGGGTGGACACTTTGACAACAGAATCGGAGGCCGAATCCGAACTGAACCGGAACCGGGACCGAAGAATCGAGAACCGCAGGTAACGATTTCAGTTCTAGTTCTTAAAATAGATAATCGGGAACTCTGGTCCGGTTTGATTTTTGACCAGTTCGGTCCGATTCTAGACCCCATGCCCACCCTTAAATGAGTTAACTCACGCGCCCAACACTTAAGTGACATTTTCGTTAGTTTTCACGGATTTACTTAAATTGTGTAAATTTGAACATGAATGAGGGAGAGATTTTGCAAAAATATAATTAAGGGAGAGCTTTTGCAAAAAATCAAACAATTCTAAGAAGATTTTTTGCAATTTTCTCATATAAAAACAAAATAAGTAGACGATTAAAGGAGTTCGACGAAGTTGGGCAAAATGGAAAGAAGAAAAAAGCTCATACCAATTTTCTGAACATAAAATTTAGTAAAGTGCACTTATTTGAGAATGTACCATAGTTAAATGTACCTTTTTACTAGTCATCTTAACTATTAATTTAATAATTGACTTTCTTGTTATTTACGATAAGAGAGATCTTTTGCGTAGGGAATGAAATAAATTTAAATTGTAAGACTAATAATAATAATAATAATAATAATATAAGAAAGTACAGGTAAAATATATGAGAGATAACTGCACATATATACACTTAATTAGGCATGAGGTGAGAATTTGCCTAATGGTTCAAGAAGGTTCTCCCTAATCATTAGTTAGGGTTTGAAGCGAACCATATTGAACCCAAATTATGAAGTGTATAAGAACTCACACAGTAAAATATTAAGTTAATGGTTTCAAGCTTGTATTGTTGATTAAATTATTGTCTATGGTAAATAAATAATGCTACCACCCATGACCAGTTTGAGGCAAGATCAAATTCAATTTAATCATTAAACTCCAGTTCCAAATCCAATAGAGTGGCTAAGCATGACATGTACATTACTTCAACATACACTATCATCTTGTAAATATTTTCTGTATAAAATAAAGAAAAACCCCAAATCAACAGCAACCTGCTCTGCTTGTTTGCAATATTGTTGTTGGCATTTCTAATATTATTAAAAATTAAAGTGCCATCTTATTCTAGAAACCTATGTTTAATCTGAAGCAAACACAACAGATTCTATTCTAAAGAATATGAAAAATGTAGTAAAAACGAATAAAATATAAAAGATTACAGCATAAAGCAAATTTTGCTTCCAACTTTAGTCTTTAGCAAAAGCTTTTATATATTCATTTGATGATTTGTCAAACACCAATAAACTCAGCACCATACATCTTCTTCTCAAATTATATATAAAAAAACAACCTTAACATTGGTCATTGAAACAGAGAGTTGAGGTGATCTGTAGCGAAAACTATGAGCATAGAGAGGTTCAACTTTGTTAGAGATGGAGCTATCAGATTGCCTCCTGGTTTCAGGTTCGAGCCAACGGATCAAGAGCTCGTGTTTCAGTACTTGAAGCGCAAAGTTCATTCTTGTCCTTTGCCTGCCTCCATCATTCCTGAGATCAATGTCTCCAAGTTCGATCCTTGGGACTTGCCAGGTTAGTACCGTTACAATCACGTGTCAAAATTATGTGGATCATATAATTGTTTGATTAAATGTACTTGACATTGTGCAAAAGTTAAATAGTCACAAATTTGTACTCACGGCAAGTCTCGCATAATGTAGATACTCTGAAGTGCATGTAAACGGGATGCTAGAGTTGCACATAAAAAACATATACATCATACTATACCATACTATGTAATATATTGATATTTAATAAATAACATGCATATGCTCTATTTGATTTAAATATGACAAAAAAATTGAATTTGATGATGTCTTGATAGCCCCGATCCGATTAGGAGGGGAAATGCAACAATCCTGACGGGTACGTGATAACTTTGATCCAGTCGGGACATGGCCTGGATCACTAGACTTGCCTCGCTTTTGCTCAAATATTGTTATCTCTATAAGGAGAATATTTGTTTCGATCACAACAGGAACCTGATATCTCCACTCAAGTTGAGGCTGATCCTGATCACAAAACCTAACCTTTATCCGTCCCATTGTCATCCTAGTATGATTGACCGATATTATAAAATACAGGACAAGAAAATTAGTACATTAGAAAGTTCAAATAATTGAGTAGCTGAACAAGAAGCTTTCGGATAGAAAAAACATTCATATGATCTAGCTCAGGACTTGTTGCTCTTGAGCTCCATTTTCTTGCATGAGAATGTGATCACTTGGCTGAGAAATGGGTTGTTTGTGTGCTCAGGTGATATGGAGCAAGAAAGGTACTTTTTCAGCAGCAAGGAAGTGAGGTACAAAAAAGGGAAGAGAAGAAACAGAGCAACAGTTTCAGGGTATTGGAAGGCTACTGGTTCAGACAAACAGATTGGACCTCCAACAGCAACAAGGAACCATATGGCTGTTGGGTTGAAGAAGACTCTAGTTTTCTACATAGGGAAGCCTCAAAATGGATCCAAAACCAATTGGGTCATGCATGAATATCGTCTACAATCAAACAACAGCTCATCCCAGATCGATACTTGGGTCGTTTGTCGCATATTCATGAAGAAAGGGACAAAACCCCATAATGGACACTACATAGAGAGTGCATGCAGCAATGGCACAACAAAGTTGGATCAGCCTAGGTTGTCTGAGTTCATGATGACACAGACAACTACCTATGTTCCTATCCTTCAATCTTCTTCTTCATGGTCTTTGTCGTCGTCATCTTCGGGTTGTAGTGACATCACTGAAGTGTCTTCAGTAGGAACAGAACCAGTGCTATAGAGATGCTCTTTAGCTTTTCATTTTCTAAAGCAAATTGAATTTTGGAAGAAGAAGCAAAAGCTTATATCAACTAATTGCTTTTGGGAATTTTCTGCTGAGAGGAAGAGAAAAAGAATGTGCACTTCCACCACATTCTTTCCCAGAAAATGCATCAATACCCATAATGTGCCCTTTCTTTTGTGCTTCATGTATGGACAATTGAAGGAACATGAATACAAAAATGAACATCCACTTCTTCTCTGCCCTAAGTGCCCTTGAGGTTATTTTTTAAAGAACTCCATTCAAGGGTCAATTGCTCATAGTGGATACACCAAATTTTAGAATGAGCCTAACATGTCATATGAATCCGATCATGATCCAATTTTAAGGAGTTCAAACTAAATATTTGATACATTAAATTCAATTAATTTGTTAATGAATCAATTAATTATTTAGTGATAAATATTAAAAGGAAATTTCATATCACTGCTCTAATTGTTAACGACACGACTTGTCATGTGTTGCTCTTGCAGCGAAAGATCCTTGTGTTTGAAGTGGTTGCAATAGACATTCCACAAAGGAGGAAACTTCTCGAGCAACACATGGGTGAGTAAGATCTCTCACATCTTCATTCTTTCATTAACGACAACAACGGATAACCTCTCGAGAGCTTGCTCCATAATAGGTTTTCTATCCATCATCTTGAAAGCTAAACCATTTTCCTACGAGTATTTTTTTCTTGTCAACGACTAATTTTCTAAAGCCTCCTAGATTAAGTTAGCAAATTTATGTACCATAAATAAATCAAACATGTGTAGATCACTTGATTTAAGATATGGTCCCGAGCAGTTTGGTTATATTTTTGAATTTCCTAATGACATATTGATTATTATTGAGGATGACAACGAAATGGTGAGTTGAATTGGCTGTAACAACATCATTAACACCAATCGGAATAGAAGGGTCATACAAAAAGACATAGTCTATCTCTAATTGTTTTGAAAAAAAAACAAGGGTTTCTGGACAAGGACAATAGTTAATAGGGGAAATTCGGATCACTACCCTCGATTATACAACTTTTGTATGTCACTACCCTCTACTTTTTTCTGTTGCACGTCACCACCGTAAAGTAGTTAAATTTGATATCAAATTTTCATAATACTAAAAATTTAAATATTAAAAAAATTATTTTTTGAACTTTTTTTTAAAAAAAATATTGTTTTTCACATAAATAATAAAACTGATTTCAATATTTTTTCAGAAAATGTTTTTTCAAAAAAATATTTAAAATAAAAAACCACTTTTAACAACGTTTCTTATTTTTAATATTTAAAAAATATATATTCAAATCAGATTATTATTATTTATTTCACTTACAAATTTTTAAATATATTTCTTTTAAATATTTGAATATTTAAATACATGGGTGTTTTAGACATTTAATAAAATTTGAAAGTGAAATATTTAAATGACTAAAATACCCTTGTATTTAAGAAAATGAAAAAAATCATTTGTTAAACTTTTTTTAAAAAAATTAATGGAATAAATAATAAAAAAATGATTTGAATATTTTTTTAAACATAATTTTTTGTAAATAAAAAAAAGTTTTCAAAAGTGGTTTTTTATATTTTTAGTATTTTTTGAAAAAAAATAATAATAATATTGAAATTGGTGTTTTATTCTGTACGTGGTAAAAAATCTTTTTAAAAAAATAAAAGTTCAATATATATGTATGTATTTTAATTTTTGAATTTTTTTAATATAGGGTATTGTGAATATTTACATCAAATTTAACTATGTGATGGACGGTGCAACTTAGTGAACCTTATAGTGGTGACGTGCAACATAAAAAAGTTAAAGGTAGTGACATTCAAAAGTTGCATAGTCGAATGATACCAACTTGACGAAAGCAATAGACAAATTCGTAAAATTAAATGCATCCATCTAATATGCAATTATCAATTAAAATTGTTAGAACCTAGATGTTGGTAACCGTAAAAAGCGGATGTTTTATGATTTCTTGATGTTGTCCCGTCACAAAATGTCCACGGACTTGAAATAAAAGTTTTCCAGATTAAAAGATCGATAACATTGTTTCTCTTCCCGATCAGGAATTGAAGGTTTTTCTAATTGGTTGATAAAAGGAAAGTTCTCTTGTATGACTGAGGTGCCGATGGATTACCGGTTTCCCCACAAGAATTACACGGTATGTTCTCGCTCGTGAAGTAGATTGCAAAGAAACCATACCCAGTAACATAGTTGAAAGAACTGATGAGAGAACATGCGAACTATGGATTAACAAGAGAAGACTATGGTATTTATAAGAAAATACTCGAGAAGTAATCAATCCGTTGTAGTCTAGTTGGTTAGGATACTCAGCTCTCACCCGAGAGACCCGGGTTCAAGTCCCGGCAATGGAACTTTTTCCATTCAGTTCTCTAGCTTAATAGAAATCTGCAGTACTTGCCATAACCAGCCAATTTGAATTCAGGAGAAACAACTTTTAAACATAAAGCTTGCAGCACTTCATTTTATGTATACTAAGCTCCCTGAATTATACAGTACCTTCAACAGAAACGCAGTGCATGGAAACTGAAAAACATACTACTGGATCAATAACAACAAAAACTGTACAAAAGAAGTGGGATTGTAGCATGGAGAACAAGAATACACCATGTGCTTATATATAGTTATGAGGGGCAAATAATTGGGGAACAAAACATGGAAACAAAATGTACCTCCAGAGAGCACCTACATGATGAATGAACAACTTCACTACTGCTACTGCCTCCTAAAACACAGGGAAAAGAGAACCTAGCTACTTTTCTCTACCTTCTGCTGCCAAAAACCTCTGATTTATTCCTGAATATCGTATCTATTGAGGAGGGCTTGAGAGAACGGATAAACCTCCTAGACAAAGTCATTCGAGACTCTTCTTTATTCAGTTTTGTCCTCCTGGAAGGACCAGCTGCACCCGTGCTCTTTGTGGACTCCAATGTCTTCGGATATGAAATGGAATTAAAAGACGTGTTCGATAGGCCTAATGAAAAGGGACCATTGCGTGATGACGCGTCTTGTGGGTGCCCAACTGCTCCATCCTGATGGGGAGGTGGGAACTTCTCACTCTTGCTTTTCGCATTTGCTTGGTTCACTACTCTCCACCTCTGCAATTATTTCAAACATGTCAACAAGGAGATGATAACGAGACAATGGAACGATTCGAGTAAAGACATATCCAACACAGACCATTCTAGATACCATAAAACGTGATTGGAAGGATGGATGTTAGTTTTTTTCTCATTTGAATGAAAAATGTAAGAGTTGGCAATAAAAAAGAGAACCGTGTGGTACATACATCTAAGTTCGCTTGAATCTCCGCATTGGCTTCTGGAACTGGAACTGCCCGACCAACCCGATTACGAATTTTAGCTCTTCTGCCACCTTCGTCAACAACATGACTTTTTCCACTTTGACCTCGTTGCCTAAGGAGGGATTAAGCAATCATCTGTTAGCATACAATCACTACCTATCCAAAAACTATCCAACACGTAAAATGTATCTGTTTGTATAAAAAGAATATTCGGAAAGAATGAAGAACCTTCTTGCTTCTTCATCTCTCTGTTTCACATCAATCTCTTTGCTAGGAGGGTACTTTGGTAAGCTTGATGGCTCGCAAGCAAATGGTTCGGTGGTAAAGAACTGCAACAGAAGAATACCATAATTTGGGTTACAGAGTTCTTTTGCAGCAATTAAAAGTGGGAAGGCTATGTTTACAATAACAAGAAACAAGAGATTTATATGTCCATATTTAGCAATGTGAGAACATGCTAAATTTGGTTCTTGAGACAAAAAAATATTGGTAAATTTCTTATTGATGAACTGCTTAACTTTTGCATGATGTGAAGATAATCCAAAATAAGTTTTCTTTTCTTTGCCGAGAAAAGACTACTAACCTCGCTATTTAGAGCATCAGTGGTCGTGCCTCGTTGGTCGGGATCAATTGAAAGAAGACTTTCGATGAGAGGTAGAGAAGAAGGTGGGAAGTCCTTAAAGGTCTCTGCTACGCATCGCTTATATGGTTGCTGTGGCTTAAATAGCGTGGCATTTGGCAACTTTGATCTCTTCCAGTATTCCTCGGAAGGAGAACCGCATAATTTAAATATCTTGTGCAGTTGTTCCACCTGAGCAAGAAAACAACTCGTGTAAGAATTTATGCTGAAGATAATACATGCTTCTAAGTCCAGACCCTATGAATTACCTCTGTCCGACCTGGCATTATAGGCTTCCCAGCAAGCAGCTCTGCCAAAATGCAGCCAGCACTCCAGAGGTCAACACCGACACTATAGTTAGTGGCACCAAGGAGAAGTTCTGGAGGGCGGTACCAAAGAGTAACGACTCGACTTGTCATGTGTTGCTTATGACCAGGATTATAGAAAGTAGCCAATCCAAAATCAGCTATCTTAAGATTTCCTTCATTGTCAATAAGCAGATTGGAGCCTTTAATATCACGATGTAAGACACCATTGTTGTGGCAATGCTCAAGCCCGGAGAGTAATTGCTGAATATAACATTTCACCTGACCACAAAAAATATCAAGAAAGCAAATCAGTCGATCACATATAGCATTTCTCTGGCAAAAGCAACCAGGATATAATCTAAAGGGGAGGAGGATCTTACAACCCTAAGCTTGAAGGTAATAATACTAACTAAAGTTTAAAAAAATTGTTTGTTCGTGTACTAATAATACTTACTAAAGTTTCAGGAACAAATTGTAGATAAAAAGTATTCCTTGGGATTGCTAGACTTCAGACTTTCAGACAATGACCATAAACAATATGCATTTTATGGTAATAGATCATATACTAGCGACAATAAATGGGATCCATGATTTGTCGAGATTTTCTTGTGACAGATGGATATTTTCCAATACTGTGAACCCGGAAACCCAAAAGGCATTGCAAGGTCTGGAATGGGAAGTGAAAATTCAAATAAGTTCTTCCTAAATTACTCAAAATCTCAACAGAAACCATTTGCACGAAAATCATATAAGTGTGCAAAAAAAAATCCACATACATTTCTTTGTTCTAAACCTTTTAATATTTTCCATTAAGTGTCAGTCTGACTTGATGGTGAAAAGTGAAAACAGAAGGAAAAAACTGGTCTTCAATTCAACTAAACCAAAGAATTGTATCACTTGTGGAGATCTTAGTTCTATCTTATACCAACTACAGAGAAGAGAAAATACAATCATCAAGGGGAAAATGTTCTATAGTTCTTACCTACATCTTGTGGACTAAAGCCAACTACGAATTTTCTAACAATAAAATCTATTTCAAATCATAAGTTGAAATTAGATACAGGATAAAACTACCACAAAACATAAAAAATAAAAAAAATATTTGCTGTACCATCAAAGCCACAACCTGAACAAAAAAGGAAAAACACACCCACTCAAGCCATAAAGCATCAATTAAGGAAACAACAACAGTTATGAAACACAATCAAAAGCAGAAGAATACAATCTGAAAAAAAAGGAAATGCCCAAAAATCCAACTAAATCTCCCAAACCCACCCAACTACATGAAAAATAGAATCTAAACCATGCTAAAGATAATGACAATAAAATACTATTCCATTAGCAGGGAACAAACAAATGGGAATGTACCTGAGGCTCAGTGAACTTAACCTCTTGGGAAGCTGCCAGCCCGGCCAGATCGTGCTCCATGTACTCGAACACCAAGTAGAGACTACAAGACATTCTTGAAGTGACCAAGCCTTCAAGCTTAATCACATTTGGATGGTCCAGCTTCCTCAATACAAGAATCTCTCTCGCCATGAATTTCACACTCTCTGGCTCTAAATTATCAAATCTAACCTTCTTCAAAGCAACAATTTTTCCAGTTACCAGATCTCTTGCTTTATACACATTGCTGTAAGTCCCTTGCCCAATCTGAACCAACCAAATCAAAATCAATCAAAACACAACCAAAATCCAAAATCAGAGCCTAGGGTTTTAGAGATACCTTATCGAGCTTCTCGAAAGTGTTGGCTCGCCGGGGCGTCCATTCCCCGATCGCGTCGCCGGCGACCGCCATCAACCACGACGGCCACCCCTGCTGGGTTTTGAGCCCATGGATCGGCCTCGGTCTCGGCGCCGATAAATCTCCGGCGCTCCGAATCACCTGAGCCTCTCTCTGAACCGCCTGAGCCTCCTCTGCATCCGCCGTGACAGACCCGCCGGTTTCGGCGACGGAGCGAGAGGCTTCTCTCGATCCCCGGCTTCGATCTCCGGAGGAGGCGGTGCCGAGAGCGCAACCCATTGGTCAGATCGGCGACCTCCGGCGACACATTGGAGGCGGAGAATCGCTCGCCGGCGATGGAGGGTCGAGCGACCTGGAAAATCGCTCGGAGCTCGCGATTCGCTGAGAGAACCGAAACGACGACGCGCGCCGGTGGGTGTCGACCTCAGGGGCTGAGATCGACGGCGGTAGCTCGGAGAATCGACGGCGGAGAGGTAGGTGGGTCAGGCCAGCGAAAGAGGGCTTAAAGGTGGCTCCTTTTTTTGCCCTGTGTAGCGCAGAGGAGAAAGAGAGAGAGAGAGTGAGGTCAGTGAGTCTTTTTGCTATCGAATATTTGTGCCATTGAGAGGAAATGAAATGGCCCTTCTGTTTCGTGTTAATAACGAGAGTGCCACCAGTGCTTTAAATTCATACATTTTTTGGGTTCCAGAAAAACATTAAATAACACATCTAAAAAAACCTAAATAGTGTATGAGTGGCGTCAGCTAGACAAACATTAAAAGTCAAAACCAAACTTTTGGGAGACAAAAACGAGAGTGACGAAAGTACAATTAATTGATTGTCTATCAAAAAGAGAAAGTGCTAAGTCATCATTTAGTTACTGGTAATAGATTTCATTAATAACAATTATGGGACCTGAGATATGTGACCTAATCCATTTGATGATATTATATAGGGATAATTACACTTTAGTCATGTTAAAAATGACCGATTTTACATTTTACTACAGCTAAAAAAAAAGTTTACATTTTACAACAGCTAATTGCGTATTTTTTACACTTTACACTAACGGCGGTAGATTTTGGATGGAAAATTTTCATGTTATATGAAAAGTCGAAATTGCCCTCAATTATTCATCAAAATTTCAAATTGATGTCATTATTCATCAAATTATAATATTTATTAATAAAAAATAATTTATTATTATTGATTATAATTATTTAATAAAAATAAAAGTAAATCATTTTTCAATTATAAATTATTAATAATTAAAATTAAAAGTAAATTAATTATTAATTATTAAAATAATATCAATTAACAGTAATAATAATACTAATTATAAATAATAATAATAATAATAATAATAATAATAATAATAATATATTGAAACTTTCAAATAACATAACTCTCTCGTACGAGTTTTGTTTCGGGCTCATATATCATATCAAATCAAAGAGAATTGGAAGTCAAAAACTTTAAAGAAAGAAGTATTTGTCTATATATTATTAATAATTGATTTAATTTTACGTGATAAATAATTATTACAAAAAATATAAATAATTAATTATTAATAACTTTTTTAACATTTTGCTCTAACACTGGTAAATGTTGGACGAATTTTTTTTAACGATTAAAAAATTTGTTGTCGTTGGATGGAATTTTAGACAAAAACTTATTTCTTCGAAATTGTTGAACTTATGATTCTATTTGATTTGATATATTATGAGCCCGAAACAAAGCTCGTATGAGTGAGTTATGTCATTCGAAAGTTTCACCATATTATTAATGATTAAATATATTATTAATAATTAATATTTTTTAATTATTAAATATCAAAATAATATTAAGTATTAATAAATAAATCTTTCATTAAAGTTGTTGATCTTTCGATTCTCTTCGATTTAATACACTATGAGCCTGAAATGGAGTTCGTATGAGAGAGTCATGTAATTCGAAAGTTTCAATATATTATTAATGAATAATATTATTTTAATTATTAATTAATATTATTTGAATTATTAATAATTAAACCGGGTCTGACCGTATTTGAGTGGAGGTTGATCTTTATTAGGGAAGAAAATCCTAAGGGTATTTTGGTCTTTTGTTATAAAATGAAAATTTTCATCCAAAATCTAACACTGTTAAGGCAAAGTGTAAAAAAACGCAATTAACGATAGTAAAATGTAAACTTTGTTTTTAGTTGTAGTAAAATGTAAAACTGATCATTTTAGCATGGGCAAAGTGTAATTATCCCTATTATATATGGACAATTGTATATCATTGTGCTTAAGTTTAATCGTTTTTTTATTTCATTATAACCAATTATATATATATATATATATGGGAAGCATTCGGTTGAGAACCAATTGTGGTGTGAGAACATGAGAATTACTTGACAATCACTTATTTCCGTTGTACATGTATTTATTTTCAATAGTCAAAAACTTTTTGTTAGACATTCACTATCTTTGTTGGACATTCACTTTCATTGAATATCACTATTTTCATTGGACATTCACTCATTTTTGTTGGACAATAACTTATTTTCAATAACTAAAGTTAGTTCTCTTGTTCTCACAAAAAGATTTGGTTCTCACATGATTTGTCCTATATATATATATATATATATATATATATATATATAAATGTGGGCATCTTTATCTCCTTTTCAATAGATATTTTTCTCGTTTTAGCATATTTTACCCCTATTTGATATTAACAAGCCCTTATTTATCCTTATATACTTCATGAGTATTCCCAATTCGAGCCTTTCATATTACAAGTTTTTGTACATTTTTAGGTGAATTTGGAGCATATTCGATAATTTTTTGTTGGACCTTGTGTGGATTCTACAAAAGACCATGGACTTCTCCCATGTGCATTCTCTGGTGAAATCAGTGTGAATTACATAGGGGCGCTCGTGTGGTCTAATCGAAGCCTGAATTGGAAAATGTGATTCCATACGGATTCGTGTACTCGACCACATCGGCGCGCGTGCTGCAACTTTTCAGAATATTTCTATTTAATTACAGTTGATTTTAGAGATTAGGGACTGATTTTTTTATAATTTTCGACCTAGAGAGCAATGAGCTAGAATTCATGATTTTTCAAGTGTAATTGTTGCAAACAATGAAGTTTACATAAAGATTGAATTCAAACCATGTTTTATCTTCTTCTTTTGTTTATGAATGAATGCTTTATATATGATTAAGCATATGCAATGTTGTAAATGGTGGCCGCCATGGCGGTGACATGGCCCCGAAAACTACACAGGTGCAACGTCGTGGGGCCTTGGCGTTTTGGCTGTTGTGAGCCGATTTTGTATTGATTTGGGCTGATTTTGGACTAATCTAGGCTGGTTTTGTCCAAACTAATTAATTTTAAAAAAAAGTTGAAAATATTATAACTTGTAGCATAATATGTATTTTTATTACATAGGTAAATTAATTAATATTAAAAGAAATTAAAAATACAAAAATGGAAATTCGTCATGGCACTGCTATTGCCCCGAAGACCCTTGTCCACCATCATAACGTTATGCAACATCTACCACCTTATGCATATGTGTGTTATTCTCATGAGTAGCTAAACCTCTTGATTTGGGCATATGTTGAATGGAGTAGTATAGGGGTGATTTCACATGTATGCATGCATATAGCCCCGAGTACGGTGTTTTTAATCAACAATTATTAATGATTTATCTCCTAATTTCCTTGACAATTAATTTAGTCAATAGGTTGAGTTTGTGAAATAATACTTATGGGTGGAACTATAGGTTAATTATAACTCAAATTTAAATGCTACCTAGGAACAATAACTGTACGTTACAAGAACCAGAGGTTAGAGAAATTCTAAGAACGTAATAATTTTCAATAGACTAGAGATAGTTAGATTGCTTAATTGAAATATGTCATTTATTGCCTAGGAAGTAGTTTTTGGTAGATTAAGAGTTTATGTTGTCTTCTAGTGGTTGGAAATATTTCCTATGCATGATAATTGATCATTTTACCTTAAAACTACTTCAGGATCTCATTGCCATGAATTCTTTCACTGATTTGGATTTCTACTCCATTTACTATTTTTCTTAAGGGATAATCACACTTTGTTACATCTAATTATAGTGAAATGACACTTTCATACCATAACTATTTTTCTCTATTTTTTAGTACATTCACAAATTTTTTGTGACAACCTACCTCTAGAATGCCTAATACACCTAAAATACCCCTGGTTCAATTGAAAAAAAATTGAATTGAACTAATAGTGAAATCAAACTGGTTCAAATTGGGCCGGTTGAAATCAAATTCATTTACCTGACCAAGGGTATTTTAGGTATATTAGACATTTTAGAGGAAATGTGTCAAAAAAATTGTCAGGGTAATAAAAAATAGAGAAAAATATATAGGGTATGAAAGTGTCATTTCACTATAGTTAGGTGTAACAAAGTGTCATTATCCCTTTTCTTAATTTACATGACAATAACATCTTTCGATTTTGATAAAAAAAAATTGAAATTACGGTTCATTCTTCCCAAATTACTGTTCACGCGAAAAAGAGAGAGAAGAAAAGTAAAAAAGAAAGGAAAGAAGAAAGAAGAAGAAAAAAAGGGTAGTTTTTCAAAGGCTATCAAGCTCGTGTTCATCCATTAGTTCTGACCCATGCGCTCCCACTCAAGGTATTCAAAGTTATACCGTAATTCAGAAACCGCCCTCACTCAAAGGTTATCAAAATTCGTCTGCATTTATTAATCTTGGCCAATACGCCCCCACTCAAAGGCTATTAAAGTTCGTTTGCATTCATTAGTTTTGGCCACTGCACCCCCACTCAAAGGTTATCAAAGTTCATCTTCATCCACCAGCCCTGGCCAGTGCGCCCCCACTCAAAGAAATCAAAGAGTTCAAAGTAGGGTTGTCCATATGACCCGGCAACCCGATGCACCCGAGGACCCGCCTGACACTCGGCCTGATTCATCCGAGGCCCGACGGATTCGGGTTCATAATTGGGCGAGAAATGGGGAAACCGACTAAAGGTCGGGCAAGCCTCGGATGGGAAATGTGAAACCAACGGGCCACCCGACAACCCGAGACCCACATGTGTAAAAATTAATCAAATATATAACAAACCTGGTCAGCCCAATTTCTATGACGAAGCTCACGCAGAGAACTCGTTAGAGCCCAATAAGTCGACTCAATCCCACTTTGATTGTCCTTAACTTCAATTGTGAGAGTTTATAAACTCTCACACACAATCATTTGTTTCTGATATGGGATGGGTGAGAGTTTATAAACTCATTGGGCGACTGAGCGACGTGGTCAATCGTCGACCACTGATCTCAGATTTATCTCGACCGTTGATTTCGTCAACGTGCCGCGCTTTGATCCACACACATACACACGAGACAATTCAGTTTTGGTGCCTTATTTCTCCTAAGAGGACATTATCGCATTGAATGTGATTCACCTACCAGTCTCTTCCTCGTCTGAAACCCTAGCAGAACCTCTTGTCTCGCCTCCTCTCTCTCATCTCGCCTCCTCTCTTTCGTCATCCATCAACATGTCTCTTCTGACTTCTCCATCTACTTTCTATCTCTCCCAACCCAAGTTAGAACAGATCGATTTCGTACCAGCAAGTGACCGTTGCGATAATCGATCCATTGGATGAGCTTCTCCTCCACGCTCAATCAGTATAAATCAAGCGATGGTGGAGAGAGGACCCTCCAACGGATCAATTCTCCAGTGGAAACTGGAGATTCAAGCTACATCAGGGTTCGTATTGGGCGACGACATGGCTACAACTCCCGTAGTCCCGAACACAGTAAGTAAGGTTTTTTATTGTTAGGGTTTATTTTAATCTCTTCATGTTCAATTTCTGGGTATGGGGATTGGGGTTCAGATTGAGGATTAGGGTTTGAGGTTTGGTTTCAGATTGGGGATTAGGGTTTCGGGTTTGGGGATTGGGTTCCGAATGGGGATTAGGGTTCAGATTGAGAGTAGGGTTTCAGGATTGGGGATTGGGGTCAGATTAGGGTTTCAGGATTGGGGATTGGGGTTACCGAATTGGGGATTAGGGTAACTGAAATGGGGATTAGGGATTGGGGATCAGGGATTGGGGTTACTGAATTGGGGATTAGGTATTGGGGTTACTAAATTGGGGATTAGGGTTACTGAATTGAGGATTAGGGTTTTGAAAAAGGGGTTAGGATTTGGGGATTGGGGTTACTGAATTGGGGATTAGGGTTTGAGGATTGTGGATTAGGGATTGGGTTCGAATTGGGGATTAGGATTTGGGTTCACATTGTACTTTTTTTTTTTACAATTAATAATGGGGATTATTGATTGAAGGCCTTTTTCTATCATCAAGCTATTGCTTGATAAGCATTTGGAGTTGCTGCTTGAGCTGCTACGGCTGGAGTCGCGTCTCGAGCTACACATGTTGCTGCTCTTCATGTTGGAGCAGCAGCCTCATGTATGGTTTCCAAACCTCCCTTAAAAAATCCAAAAAATATAGTGTTGCATGGAATAATTTTCACCTGCCTGCCCCCAAGGAAAAAGGTGAGTTGGTAGCTCGTTGTAAGCATTTTTCAAGTGTGTATATGGAAGATAGTAAAGATTGTGAGACTAACAACTTGAATAAGCATATTAAGGTTTGTGTGGGTCATCCTGATAGAATGTCCACTAATCATACTATATTTGTTATTCACCAATTATGGCCAGGCTACACAATCTTTGGGTACATGGGTATGTGATCAAGTTGGAAGTATGGAGGAACTAGTTAGAATGCTTATTACTGATGAGTTGCCCCTTAGCTTTGTACAACATGAGGGTTTTCGGCGATTTATGAAAAAAGTTCAACCTCTTTTTATGATACCATGTAGGAGCACCATGACGAGAGACCTATATAAGATGCATTCTACTGAGAGGGAGAAATTTAGGGAGTTCGTGAGAGCTAAGTCCCCTAGGATATCCTCACTACCGACACGTTGACTAGTAACCAGCTGATAAATTACATGTGCATTACTGCCCACTACATAGATGACAAATGGAAGCTGCATTCTAAGATTATTGCATTTTGCCAGATTAATAGCCATAAGGGGGAGGATATTGGGAAGGCTGTTGAGCAATGTCTTCATGAGATGGGGATAGATAGAATTATGTCCATTACCCTAGATAATGCTAAGATCAATGATGTAGCGGTTCAATATTTTAGGAGAAAAATGAACATGTTGGGAAAGAGCATTTTAGGTGGGAACTTCCTGCACATGAGGTGTTGTGCTCACGTTATCAATCTCATAGTCTCTAAAGGTTTGACCTTACTAGGGAACCCCATAGAAAAATTAGGGTAGCAGTTAGGTTTTTTAAGCAATCACCCGCTAGGATGAACAAGTTCAAGGAGTTTGTACCTACTGTTGGATTGAAGGCAAGCTAGCACTTTGCCTTGATGTTCCTACTAGGTGGAACTCCACCTATCACATGTTGAAATATGCATTAGTCTTGGATGCTGCCTTTGAAAGCTATGATGGTGAGAATGCTTTTCTTAGGCATGAGCTAGAGACAAAATGCAAGAAAGGCACAACAGAACCTTTGGGTATATTGGAGGAGGAAGATTGGACATACGTCAAAATATTCATGAAGTTTTTCGAGTACTTCTTTATTGTTACTAATAGGGTATCGGGTTCCAAATATGTCACAACTCATACTTTGTTGGATGAAGTTAGTGACATATTGGAAACCATCAAAGAGGGGCAAGTTGAACATGCTGACTTTAACATAATAGCCATAGCTGAGAGAATGAGGTCAAAATTTGCAAATATTGGGCTACTGTTAAAAAAATTAACTTGATGATATTCATTGCATCTATTTTTTATCCAATGAACAAGTTAATTGTTGTTGAATATGTTGTTGATGTTATGTACCCTCATGAAGTTGTTGCTACCTTACAAATTGATATAAAGGATGCTTTGCTAGACTTATTTAATGAGTATGTTTTCAATGCAGATGTAGGTAGTAGTACTACACCTTCCCGTGGAAGTACTAGCTCTAGCACACCTACTGTTGTTATTGTGGTTAAAAAGGAACCTACTAGAAGAAAAAATCGTGCTGCATTTGATAAAGATAGATCTACTTAAGAAAGTGTTCCCAAGACCGCACTGGACAAATATTTGAAGGATGATGTCGAGGGTACCGATGATAAGTTCGATATCTTGGAATGCTAGAGGTGCAATTTCTCTAGATTCCCTTTTCTCTCTACACTAGCTAAGGACATTCTGAGAAAACCTATCACATTTGTGTCATCTGTGAGTGCTTTCTCAACGGGTGGTAGGATTCTCAATAACTTTCGAAGCGCCTTAATACCGAACATAGATGAGGCATTGGTGTGCACTCAAAACTGGATCAGAGGTTCAGCTGCTGCTGTCAGTGACTCTGAGGAGATATTGCAAGAGAATGAAGAGGTCGAGCAAGGTAATAATTTATTTTCACTGAGAATTGTACAAGTCCTATTTTATTTCATCAATTTCAATTACTAGTCTGTTTTTTTTTTGTTACCAGATTTAATTGATTATGCTGCTAAGAATTGAGGCTCCCTCTTGTCATGGATGATGTATGTTGGTTTTTGGATAGCTTATTGATGATATTTGAACTTGTTGTTCATGGTTTATCACTTTATTTTAGCACTACTAGACTAGTGATGTCTGATGAACATTTAGTTCATTTTGTATGCTCAATAGTTAAAGCTTGCAGAGCGAGTAGTGGGTAGATTGTATTTTGTTTATGCAATGATATTAAATTGGGCAGTTTTAATTTCTAGGAGATTGTGTATATTTCCATTCCAGCAGATTGTGTGTGAATTTCAGATTGACATATATTTGTAAAATTAAGTGTAATGTTTTTGGGCTTTGGTTTTAGATTAGTTATTGGGCCTTTTTGAAGGCCCGTCGGGTGTTGGGTTGACCCGATTGGCCCAACAACCCGACATGACCCAACCCGAGACCCGACCACTTGAAGTCGGGCAGGGTATTGGGCCTTACTTCCTGAACCCGACTATAGTCGTGTTAGGCCCAACCCGACTCGGGTTCACCCGACCCAACCCGATGAACAACCCTAGTTCAAAGTGATCAAAAAAATCAAGTTTATCAAAGTCTTCAAGTTCAAACTCAATTAAGTTTACACCGTATTGAGTTTGAGGGGGGGCTATTAGATTATATGCCCATTAGGGTCAGTCTATTAATTAGTATTATGTATTAGAGTTTCCTTATTATAGGTATTAGAGTTTCCTATTTAGTTTGGTTTGGATTCTATATAAAGGGGTTCTCCCCTATTATATTCAACATCAAGATTATCAAGAATAATTATATCAAAGTTAACAAAATTGAGACTAATTGCATAACTAAAGTTGAATGTTCATCGATTGTGTTTCCCTTAGGTTCGGTATACTTAGGTTAAAATACATTTGCCATATATTACATAACACTGGTACACAGCTAGTGAGCAAAATAACGTGATACTTTTATCGTCGACTTTTCTCTCATCAAGTTTTTGACGCCGTTTTCGGGATACATTATTTACAGTCACATTTGTAGTTTAGTTTTAGATTGAAACTCAGTTTTTACTTTTTTTATGCAATTATGACTCTCGCTTAGTTTGTTACATGTTGATCCAGAGCATAAAGCAAACTTAGGAAAAAAGGGAAGCAATTCAAGCAAGCAAAATGGAGACCAAAGAACAAGACACTCTAGTGTGGAGCCCCGAGATTGTTGATGGATGAAGGAGTCCTTACTTCTACAAAGATTCACTCTGAAATATTGAGACCGATATTGGTTGCTAATAATTTTGAGATCAAGTCGGGGATGATTAACATGATTCATAACTCCCTATTTAATGATTTTCGTCAAGAGGATCTGAGCAAGCATATTAAGAAGTTTCTTGACATATGTGCCATGTTCAATTTGAACAGGGTTTAGGAAGATACAATTATACTCGTATTGTTTCTCTTTTTCTCTAAAGGGACGAGCTAGAGCTTGGTTGTAGACACTGTCGGAAGGATCGATCACCATCTAGGACATCTGTGTGTAGATTTTTTGCAAAAGTTCTACCCCCGTCCTACGACAGTTTTGATGAGAACCTTCATCTCAAATTTCATGTGAAACGAGATGGAGACTTCTAGACAAGCTTGTGATCGGTTCAAAAAAAAGTGAAGAATTGCTCACACCATGGCATTCCTCTATGGACGCAGCTTTCTATTTTTCTAGACTCACTAACCAAGTTCAGATTACCTTAGATTGTGCAAGTGTTTTGAGTTGTTAGAGGGAATTGCAACAAACATTGTTATTGACACAATGAAAGGGAGCCGAAAAAGAAGACAGCTCAATTTAATGCTATAGACACTTCATATATGAAAATTTTGGTTTCCAAGTTCAGGCGTTAAATAATAAATTGGAGAATTTAGGTTCAACTTCATAGGTACAAAAATTTGAAGGTCTGAGTGGAGGGACATTTGTGCAGTCCCAAAGTGAAAACTGGAGGACCCGAAAATGAAAATGTGAGCTATGTTTCAAATTATTAAAAGAATTCATATGATCTTAACTACCACCTAGAGGAAAGAAATCAACACCCGAATTTTAAATGGGCACCACAATATTACAATACACCACATGGGTTTAATTCCAAACAACAATACCAATATCGAGATAAAGACTTCAAACTTTTTACCATAATCAACCGTAGTCTTAGAGGCTGTAGTGGTGAAATAATTATCAGATGCCTCTCTACCAGGGTCGTGCACCTCTTTCTCAAGAGAAAAACTCAATTCTCAAGAGAAAGACCCCTACTTTAAAGAGACAATATTCACTTTCATAAAAATCCAACAAGAAAAGGACAAAGAAAAAGAAGCTGCAATGCATGAGTTGAGTACGCAGATGGGCCTAATTGTCACCGCCTTGAACGAGAGAGCGCCGAGTTCCCTTCCAAGCAACACATGGAAAGAAACTCAAGGGAGTCAGTGATGTCAATCGTCATAAGGAGTCGTTTAGGCATTAGAGCAGCTAGTAATCCTAAATGAGCATGAACCAACTATAGAGATCATTCCTCCTCAAGAGGATGATGTGGAGAATGTAGATATGTCGTTGGAGGAGAAACATAAGTAGAGAGCCCCATTAACGTCCAACACATGTGATCAGTTAGGGAGTTCGTTATTGAGTCTGAAAAACGGAAGAAAAAAAAAGTTGCTTTGACTTTGCAAAGTTTTTGAAATGTTTTAAGAAATATGAAATCAACATTCCCTTGCTTGATGATTATTTGAAAGAAAAAATGGTTAACAAGAGAAAGTTTTGGGAGTTTGAGATTATCAAATTCAATGTGGTGTGTTATGCTATTATTCTGAATAACCCCCCTACGTTCGGGGAAAAAAGTTAAATACCTTAAAAGTTTTAGTATATAGCTAGCTAACATATCAATTTGATACCCTAAAGGATGGATGAGGATGTCTTAGTAAAATTGGGGAAACTAGTGTTTCTCACTTATTTTATTGTGCTTGATGATGAGGACGTTGCAATTCCTCAATTTTTGCATGTTTTAGATTATTGATATCTATTAATTTAATTTTTATTGAAAAATCTTAGTTTTGATTTTGGTCGGATCAGATCAAAAACCGACCTTTCAGGTTGATTTAGACCAAATTGATTGAACTGGTCAGATTTAAATTTGAGTCTCTTTGTTTAAGAACCAAACCTGGTTGGTTCGGTTCTGGACATATTGGGTTAGTTCTTGACCCAAGAATAACTAAAATATATGTTTAGTTAAGTACAAGAAATTCAATTCATAATATGTAACAATATCGTCATTATTATTAG
Organism: Geranium rotundifolium; assembly: GCA_963920655.1. Taxonomy (NCBI): domain Eukaryota; kingdom Viridiplantae; phylum Streptophyta; class Magnoliopsida; order Geraniales; family Geraniaceae; genus Geranium; species Geranium rotundifolium. Next base: position 29,582,414 of record OY987311.1, on the reverse strand, counting down.
GGGAAATTGCAGGTCACTACCATGTACTATGCAATTTTTGTATGTCACTATCCTCTACTTTTTTTAGTTGCATGTCACCACTGTAAAGTTTCATTTAGTTGTACCGTCCATCACAGAGTTAAGTTTGATGTAAAAAGTTCAAAATACCCCTATATAAAAAAAATCAAAAATTAAAAAAAAAATACCTATTGAACTTTTTTTTAAATAGTTTTTTAAAAATATATATTAAAAATAAAAAACCAATTTTAACAACGTTTTTTTTAGTTTTAATTTTTTTTTAAAAAAATAATATTCAAATATGTTTTTTATTATTTATTCCATAAAAAAGTTAAACAAATGATTTGTTTTTCATTTTTTAAATGCAAGGGTATTTTAGTCATTTAAATATTTCAGTTTCAAATTTTATTAAATGACTAAAATACCCTTATATTTAAAAAATGAAAAAAAAATCATTTGCTTAACTTATTTTTTTTTAATTTTTTTTATGAAATAAATAATAAAAAACTAATTTGAATATTATTTTTTAAGAAAATAATATTTTTTAAAATATATATATTAAAAATAAAAAACGTTGTTAAAAGTGGTTTTTTATTTTTAATATTTTTTTGAAATGACCATTTTTAAAAAAAAATTAATTTGGAAATCAGTGTTTTATTATTTATCTGATAAAAAATATTTTTTTTAAATGTTCAAAAGATATTTTTTTTGAATTTTTTTAATATAGGGGTATTATAGACTTTTTACATCAAACTTAACTCTGTGATGGACGGTGCAACTAAATGAAACCTTACAGTGGTGACATGCAACTAAAAAAAAGTAGAGGGTAGTGACATGCAAAAGTTGTATAGTACAAGATAGTGACCTGCAATTTCCCCTTATTATTATACACATCCATTTTCTAGTACCAAAAAAGATAGTAGACAAATCTCCAAGCTAGGAAATGTCAAAATACGTTTTGTTTACTATCACATTTTTGTTGTTCATTACAAAAATGTATTGTGAATTTTGTTTTTTAATTTAAGCTAAATTATCATTTTAAATTATTTATAAATATCTCAATTCTTAATTTTAGTAACAAGTTAGTTCTTTTTGTACAAATACATATATTTTGCACAAAAGTTCAAAGGTTACAATATTTTATTGTAATAAACAAAACACACAACACAATCTTGTAAAAATATGATAGTATATAACATTATTTTGTGATTTTCTATAATAATTTTTATATCATTTGTCATTTCGTATCATGATCCAAAGAGTATTTTCTAAAAAATCCTTGATTAACCCCAAAAGTGTTTGGTACACGATTGTCACCGGCGGCAAGGGCAAGACTTTTGGTTTTCTTGATTAAATTCAAACATTAGTAGATGATGAAGTTCCACCAACTTCACGATTGATGACTTTAGTGTAACAAAACAAATGATTATCGTTAATTGAGCACATTCTTTTCACACACATGTGGTCTAATTTGATTGGGTTTGTATGAAAAATGAGTAAACAGAAATGGAATAAAATGTTGGGCAAGTGTTTGTTCAAGTCTTAATAAGAGTCGTTGGGTGCCCAAATGGCCATCATAGACGTGCAATGGAGTGGACCACTCACACCTACCATTACCAATCATCATGTGTAATCCAAGCTTCTATACATACACAATTGTATATTGGCATTCAATATTTTCCTAATACGATTGGTCCAACCAAAATGAAAATATAGGTGCGATAATAATTATACCCTAAATTTTATCTCGGACATATTCTCAAACAAACAACTCACTTGAATTTGAACATACGATCTCATGCAAGATTTAAACATTGAATGAGAGTAAATTAAGTTACTTTATTAGTACGATGATATTGCACTAATATTGTAGTGATAAATTGAAAGTAAACTCAAAACTAGGATCAGACTGAAGTTTTAGAAAACTCAATATAAAATTAGTGACCAAATTTTGGAAATAAGTCATAATGGGGACAACCAAGATTCGGTGATGCTATTGGATCGGATTGTTGTTTGTTGACATGAGAAGCAAAACGTGGTTGTAAGTAAGGTGTTTGTTTCTTGTGGCGCAAGAATTCACTTGTTGTCTGTAAATTTGTCATTATTATTGGTAGCTAGCTAGGAATATGAATAGGAAGCATTAATAAAAGCAGTTGCAGCATATTAAAGGCTACGGTGGCGGAGCAGCTAAGGACATAAATGATAAATGAAATGGTCTCTGCCCTTTTCTGGGGCAATGCAGTTTTGACTTTTTGTCCTTCGGTTTCGGACTCGGACTCGGACTCGGACTCTGGAGTGTGTACATCATATTAAGAATATTTTCATGTCCTTAACATTTACGTACACGACAAACAAGTGATCAAACATTCATGTTCATTTCAACTTTATTGAGCATTTCAACTATTGAATGAATCGGTGTAAGCATTCATCTACAGTACATTTAAGCGTTGGAGTCCACTGTACATTCAGCCTCTCATCTCATGGTTGATCGATCCACTGTACATTTAAGCGTTGGAGTCCATGTCAGCCCGCTCTGAATCAGATGATAATAGCTTTTCAAGGGCCAAGTTTTCATCCCCGCCAACGGACTCCAAGGTACTCCTCACCAAAGCTTCCGGGAACCCCATCTCTACCAGTGACTTTATCTGTTCCGGTGAAATAAAGATTACTATATCTTCATCATAACATAACATAACATAACACGAGTAAGCTATTCTACATAAATGATGTGTGTTTGGCGGAGAAAACGTGCAAAAAGAGGCATGTTGTTCAAGTAATTGACAAAAACAAGAGCATAAAATAAAACGGAAGACCGGCACACCTTCTCATCAACCCCGGGAGGTGATGCCTTTGCGTAAGTTTCTGTCCAGTAGCGCGCAGTGGCGACAAAGGTCTCATGATTCTTGAGATACTGCAATAATGCAATACCCATTAGCTCAGTTGTGGACAAAGAACTAATTAGATCACATACATGAGAGTTTGAGAGCAATGTAGTCAATTTTAAAGACCAATTGACCTGTTCTGCAACTACGGCATCTTGAGGGTCTTCAGGCACAGGGTCTGAGAGCAAAGCTTGTATAGAAATCAGTGCTGTTCTCAGAGTAATTGCAGGGCTCCATTTATCCTTCAAGATGTCCAGGCATATTGCTCCATTTTGACTGCTGATATTTGGGTGCCTTCAACACAGATAAATAAACTCAAGTTTGAAAATAAATGTTTGTTGAGTTGCTGGAAACTAGAAAGGTTTGAGATGTAAGACAATCTAAACCTTGTACTGATGATATCTGATATAGGTGGAAATTAGAACACTAGCAAAATATACATGCAAGCACTGATCGGTACATACAGATTAAAATCATGGACTGAAACAAAACTGATGATAATTCATGGACACTGAGAAAAGGAAACTCAAGCTCCTATAAAATGCATCATTTGAAAATTTAGATGGGAAGGAGTATGATAATGTTTGAAGGAATGGTGTTTCCTTTGCTTACTTTTTTCCCTCTCAATTGGGTTTCCAAAATATAGGTTTATAGACAGACTTTCTTTGATATATAAATTGCTTTAGCTTCTGATGGTCCAGACCTTTACACCTTCCATTCAGTAAAACCCATTTCAAAAAAAATCATTGAATCTAAATTAACTTGTGGATCTATATACTTGAAAACAGAATTGAACATGGTGCATATAGTTCGTTTGGAAAGGATAATGAAGCTTGCTGTCAAATAATATACTCCTTTTCTGCACTAGGTTTTCACGACAGTACTTCATAGTTAAATTGCAGCATCAATTACTTATGACAGTATAACCACAGGCTTCCCAATTTTTAGTTCTGGAAGTTTCCTATGGGGTTTGAGTTCATGAAACAAATAAAGTGGAGGGTCACCAAAACAGATACTCCTTCCTTCCCATCTAAATTGCAGTACTAATTACTTATGATAGTGTAAGCACGGAACAGAAAGCGCATACTTATAGATGCTTCCAAGATACTTTCTTGTTTATGTTCCTACTTACCCAAGAATCATCTAGTTGGTCAATATCCTGTACAAAAAGGGTGATATAATGAATGCACAAAGATAATAACCAGTGACATACATACAAAACCAACCATCAACAATGAAATTGAAGGATTAGGAAGTAATGTGCAGCATAGATTAGGTCTCCTACCAAACTTTGGTCGTAAACTGCATCTTGGGCGGGTAAAAAGGGTAACCATCTGCACAAACAAAACAAATTGTATTCAACACACATCACATCTCTTTACCTACTCAGGATGTAGCTTCAGGTCATAAAAATTTATTGGCCATAACCTCTCTTTAAATTACCAATTAAGCAAATAAGCGTGTGATCAATTACTAAACCAATTCATGCCTGCCTCAGAAGAAACCAATTACAGTCAAAGAATAGAATAGCTCAATTACAGTATCTGATACACAAACCCTAACCCTCAAAGAACCCAATTCCAGTACATAACATTCCCTCATTTCCGAGTGAACAAACAGTAGCCAATTTCACCAAACCAAGTTCCAACCTCTCAAATCACACCGAGATCGAATGATGTGAAACAAGAAGAAGAAGAAATCGACGAGTTCGCGGATTCTACACACACATTTAACGAATACGCAAAAAACAAAGTATTGGGTTTCGTACCAGGCAATGCGATATCGAGGTGGAAGGTCCCTCCTTCGTAGGGAGAGTCAATAGGACCAGAAACGGTGCCGATCAAGTGAAGGAGGTCGTCGCTCTTGGGCTCGATCTGGACTCCAGAGTCCTCCGAGTGCTTGCTGAACTCTTGGAGCTCCCTCTGCACTCTCACCAAATCTATCATCTTCGAGGATTGCAGAAAGAGAGAGAGAGCTTTTTCGCAGTCTCTCTCCAGAAATCGATGGTTTTTGCTTTTTGAGCAGAGCACTCAAGAAAGAGCGGGGAAGAAGAAGAAGATGGAGAGGAGGAGAGGTAATCAACTGCTCTCTGTACCACGGTACGGTTCTAGTGGGTGAATCTCGGGCGTTGCCTGGTTTGAAGATTTATGAGTGATCGACGGTCTAAAAGGTTTGGATGTAACAGATGATGACGTGGCCTGGGGGAGAGACTGATTCTTGTGACGTGGATGTTTGCGTGGCAATAACTGAAAAAACGGAATATTAACACGTGTCGCGAGGCTATATGCTCCCGCCATGTTTTTGCGGCTGGACTATGAAAAATAAATGATATTAATTTCTACTATTCCAACAGAAAATATTTTTGAGAATTCGAAAAAAAAATCATGTAAATTTTTTTTGAAAATTGGATATGCCTCTCTTAAGTTCTGATATCTATACAAAAATTGTGCAACTTAACGGTAAAAGTTGTTTGGCTTAGTGGTAAGGGAGTAGTATCTTATTAATGAGGTCATAGGTTCAAACTTTGATTATTTGTGGTTCATATTGACTTATTGTATTAGTTAAATTGTTTTTTCAATTTTCATTAAAAATTTTGTTTGGTCTATTATATTTACTAATTATTAAAAATTGTCAATTTTCTAAGCAAACTTATGCAGGTATTAAGTACAATAGTGGATCGTTTGACAAACAAATCGAATTCGAGACCAAATTACTAGAGTTGGAAAAACTCATGAACCGACTCATTTTGCATTTATATATACATGAAAGTTAAATTCAAACTCAACTAAAAAATAAATAATCAAGCTCGAATTAAAATTTGTTATATGCATTTAGTAATTATTTTATTAATAAAATTATTATTTTAATTAAATATATAATTAATTAATTAAATTTTTAGTGTAAAATTTTGCCCCCTTAAAATATTCTAGATCCACCACTGCAAATACGTACATTATTACAGGACAAAAATGAAGTTTTCCTGAAATTGTTTCACTACTAACCACATTTGAGTGAGAGAGAAAATGAAAAGAGCCGAATACAAGGATTAAGTGAATTGAGAGGAAAAGAAAAATGAACATTCACATTGAACGAAAAATCTTTAAATTAATATAATTTATCATATATATATATATATAGTAGACGTATTGTTAATATGGGGTTGAATGTAAGTTAAATTTAACATATATATATACATACAGTAGACGTAATGTTGATATGGGGTTGAATGTAAGTTAAAGTTAATATATATATATATATATATATATATATATATATATATATAATGTTGATATGGGGTGAATGTAAATTGATGTACCCACTCTCATGAGTTGTAAAAATATGGTAGTCAATGGTCACTAACTCCAAGGTCATCAAGTCCATTAGGTTTGGCCAGAGTGTTTAATGTGACATAAGAAGATTGGTCTACAACTTCCTTCATCATTAGTCACGTCAAATAAAATGAGTGCGTTTTCTCTCGACGAGTCTCTTAAGAATATGAGTTTAAATTTGACAAGTATCAAATTATATGTTTTTATTATTTTAATCTAATCTCATGTTATGATATGTTTGTACTGTTTTGACCGGTCATTTATAGAAGGGCATTTACCATACACAATTTCTTTTGAAAATATGAAATAAAAGGATTAAGTGAATTAAAGAAGAAGAAAATTGAATATTTTCATTTCAATAACATTAGTTAAAGATCTTTAATCCAACAAAATATCTTAAATTCTTATAATTAAAATATAATGTGGCTAAGAGTCTAAAATCTTAAATGGGTAGAAGATATGTTTTTATTCACATTTAAAAAAATTGGGTGTCAGATGGGTCTGTAAACGAGCCGAACTTTTAACGAGCTGCTTGAGCTTAGCTCGTTAAATATTTGGTTCGGGTTCGTTTTAATCGAGTTCGAGCTGTATTCGAGCTTGGAATTAAGCTCGTTTAACTAAACGAGCTGAGCTTGCTTAACCTTTTAAAGTTTGATATGCTCGCGAGCTGTTTTATATATATATATATATCTTAAATAAATATTTATAATACAATTATACGAGCTGAATCAAATTGAGTTAATCTCAAGTTAGCTCATTTATTATTTAATAAATTATTTATTTAAATTTTAATAAATGTTTATATTGAAATCTAGCCAAAGTGAGCTGAGCTTGAATTAAACACTTTTTTTACGAACTGCATCGAGCTACAAAATTGAAGTTTGATTCAACTCGTTTACCCCTGCAGTGGCAGGTACTTACATTTACGATTTACAAAAAGAATAGTATTTTATCCAAGTATGTGGGCTTGTAAGCCTATCCAGCTCTCTATTTTAGGATACGATTGAGCAAATTGGTAAGCCCCACATACATCATGTCCCCTCCCTTTAGCTTTCTCAAAATCTTCAATTTCAAATCTCAGCTTTTTTATAGTACCTACAATCTTTATCTATTTATCCATCTGCCTATACAGCATGTTTGGTAGTTCACCGATTTATCATTTTCTTTGGTTGGTCCAAATTCATTTAAGATTTTAATTCCATTTTCACCATCCATCACCAGTCAACTGTGTTGTTGATGATTAGTATTAAAGATGTGGAAGCATATTATTGATATTATATATATATTGGACATGGCAAAGAACAGTTTCTGCATCCCATGACATGAATTACCATTTCATCATCACAAAATTCTAAGCATGCATGTACATGGACATTGGAATAAGTAGATGTAAGCTATGACAAATTTCCAAGGACTGATGGTATATTTTGATTATTGTTAATAAATTTATTTTATTTTTTAAAGTGAGTCATTTTTATTCTTTTTCAAAAATAACGTAATTGTCCCTACGATATTGAAAAATTAAAATGGAGCGATGGTGTTATCGTATCTCTTCGTTGAAGCCCTAATCACAATCAGGTGTTAATGTCAACGAAGTTTCTACTACTCAACGTCGATCAATCAACACATACTAGCAATGGTGATGGCAATGGGGCGACAAACATCTTCTAAGATAACACGGGCAGCTCCAATCGGCGAGAATTGTGGATGAGTTTCATCAATTTAAGAGGTCAAGATCTGTACTAGTATCATGAGCTCCATCGAAATGCGAGATCTGGAGCAGAGAATTTGTAATAGTTGACCCCAACCAAAAATTGCTTCTAATGTTTGTTATCATGAGATTGATAGTGAGATTGACCACATATGTCGCTCGTCATGTAAAGACTCCATATCTTAAGCGAAAAAGATATTTTAGACGTGGTAAGCTTATGATTGCACACATACATGCAAAATGTCTCATCCCAGAGTAACATTTGGATTAGAACCCTTAGGCTCAAAACCCAAACTCAAACATCCATTCTATGACCTAGTGAGCGCTTCTCCCGGAGTTCTTCACCAAGGTGTTACGAGACTGGATACCCGTGAGGCTTGGATCACTGTGTCACAGTACTCAGAGGTCCCCTTGTACCCAGATCTAGGGAGAGTCGGAACTGGATCCTCATTTCTATTTGTAATATAGAACCAAAACTCATCCGTTTACCAGCAAAACCTAAAAAACTGTAGATCACCTCCCGAAGCCCCTATCAACACCACCATCCATCCCGGACACCATGACCCAAGGGTACGCACTCGAATCTACCTCTCTCTCTCTCTCTCTCTCTCTCTCTCTCTCTCTCTCTCTCTCTCTCTCTCTCTCTCTCTATTCTCTCTGTTTCACACTGGGACTCTCTCTCTCTCCCACTATTCTCTCTGTTCCACACTGGGACACCAATCGCACAAAAGCGATACGCAAACCCTATAAAACGATACAAAGTTCACACAAAGCAATAAATAAGTAGGCTACGAAGAAAAAAAATCACCACCACCAAATTGATAATCGGTCTCCAAGGAGACTTCTTTACCAGCGTCAACGTGGCCGGCGGGAGCAAAAATTCGGTAGTCGAAGAGCACTGCAGAGGAACGACACCGCTCCCACTTGCCTACTGCCCCGAAGCTTCCATTGATTCCTCCATATTTGAGAAACAACCTCCCAGGCCCTCCTTACCACCGTCATCATCGCCAGCGGGAACAAGAAGCCGGAAATCAAGGAGCATCGTAGAAATAAAGGGACCGCACTGGTGAACCCGAACTTGTCGTTGGACGGTCCCAAGTTCCCATCATACATTGTAGGGCGCTTCATCTCCGCCATCACCACTCCGGACCCACCGTCCTCGACCTCAATTCCTACTAATATCGCCACGTCGGCGGCATCAACCACTGCCTCTACGACTCCCGTGACAACGAATCGCCTTCGTCCCGCACCGGATCGATGAATTTGGCACCGCATCAGTGCCCAAAATCCAACAAACCCATCGTCGAGATCTAATAAGAATAAATTTGCGGAGCGAAAGGACGACCACCATAGCAAAGGTAGAAGAATCTCAATCGGCGGTTATTTCAGAGAGATAGTTTTGTAGAATTAGTTCTATACAAATGCTAGTTTGCATAGAACATAAGGAATTTTTTCTTCAAAAACATGTAATTAATTAAAGTAGTCAGAATAATATATTATTATTAATTTGAACACCCGAAAGGACTCAAAACCGGCCCTCTCACAAATTCCTAATCTTTATCGGTTAGGCTAAGTACTCAATGTTATTTTTCACTTGGTTAATATTAGTACTCTCGTTGTATTTATTATTTTTGGCTTATAATTATTAAAATTTGAATATATTTGAAACCATCATTATAAATTGATCTACACATTTTATATAGAAGTGTTTACTATTGTACATAGGGATGTCCAATTTTATCCAGTACCCGACTCACCCGACGATCTAACCCGAGTGATCCGAGACCCAAAAAAATCGTGTGAAAAATGGGTTAGATCGACCCAATCCGACATAAGTCGAGTCGAGTCAAGTCTCGGGTGACATCTATAAAACCACCGAGTCACCCGACACCAAATTAGCAAAATGGGTCAGCCCTTTTAACGTTATTAGAGTTCAATTAAGATTTCCAATTACATTTTTAATTTGGGATTGAGGGTTTCGAATTCGAATTGGTCTCAATTTTGGGTTAAAGTTTATGAATATGGGGGTTTAGGGTAAGGGTTAGGGCTTGGATTTCGGGTTAGCTCTGATTTTAATTGTAATTGAGTTGGGTGAACCCAACTCATCCGACACCCGACTACATCCAAACCCGACCACGTGACACTTCTCCCGAGTCGAGTCATTGGTATGGTTTTCTAGACTCGAGACTTGTCGGGTGAACCCAAACTCGATCGGGTCTACCCGACCCGACCCGATGAACACCCCTAATTGTACACGAGTGTACGGCAGTTTCCATATGTACAAGTGATTAAAATCCTAGACTTCATATTTTCCCTATATTTTTTGCTATAAATACCAAGTATGTGTAACATCGAATATTCATGAGTTGTGAGAATAATAATGAAAAATTAGTGTGCTCATGGATATATACAAATTACTAAACCATATAAATCATTTAGTTATTGTGTGATTCTTATTGATTTCTCTTACTTACGTCTTACTAGATTATTGTTCCACGTTGTTATATATGTCAAAAACCGATACCATTTGTTAGAGAGATTCAAGTTTTACTAATGAGAAGCACATTACAAGTATATATACATATTGAAACTCATATTCTAGCCTATTAGGTGATGAGTCTGTATAAACTATTATGATACTCCCGTAATCCTCCGATGTGAAACTTGCAATCACATATGCATTCCTAAACCACACAAATCATTTGGTTATTGTGTGATTCTTATTGATTTCTCCTAGTTACTTCATACTAGATTATTGTTCCACATTTTTAGATACGTCAAAAACCGATACCATTTGTTAGGGAGATTCAAAGTTTTACTAACGAGAAGCACACTACAAGTGCATATACATATTGAAACTCATATTCTAGCCTATTAGGTGATGAGTTTGTATAAACTATTATGATACTCCCGTAATCTTCTGATGTGAGACTTGCAATCACATATGTATTCCTAATAATCTCTCCCTCTACATCAGGTTGCTAACGCTCAAGCCAAAATCACGTTGCTAACGCTCAAGCCAAAATCACGTTGCACTCTCGCTTGCTGATCTATCTGACAATTCTGACCTAATCAATCATGATTTTAGATCATATTGGCCCACCTAACTTGGTCCACCATGAGATTTAGTGGTCTGCCAGCCTAGTGAGCGTTGTACAAACTAGGCTCTGTTACCACTTGTTAGCGAGATTTTGGCTTCACCGAGTAAAAACATACAATAAGAAAGCTCATATGCTCACTTGTGGCCCAAATACTAATTATTATGTATTGAATCCTAACACCACTAAGAGTTAATTTTTTAACATCTCAAAAAGGAAGACCCACTTAGGCCCAAAATAACCAAGCCGACTAAAAAATAACTGGTATGAGTAAAACCAACTTAATTCATTTTAAAATCAAACTGGGTTTAAAATAAACCAGTTTAAATATTTATTAATTATGCTTAAAATTATTGGTCCAACAAAAAATAAATTAAATAATAAGTCAATGACGGTATAATAAAATTTACCGATTCAATTTTAATTTTTTAAAAACCGAATTGCAGTGAGTGAACAACCCTTCACTAAACCATTAAATCAACTCACTCTAGGAAAATAGGTTTGAAATGTTTGACATCAGCTTAATCATAACACATTCTATTTAAACATATCACATTATATTGAATTAAGAAAAAACATTGAAGGCCTAAATTGATTATACAGAAATAGCAAAAACAAGAATGTTACTGTTAATAGCTAGCTACAGTGTATTGGTACAGTATAGGAAGAAGAAGACATGAGAAGCGCAAGTTGTCGCAGAGGGACCGAGAAGAGAGAGAGAGAGAGAGAGCGCCATGTCATGTGATGTGTGCTCGGCTTTTCACAAAAATACACGGAGAAAATTCTGGTTAAAAAGCTATGACGCACGTTATTTTCAATACGGGAGGCTCACAGTAGCTCTTCAATCATCGCCCATTAACCCATTTTCCATTCCCCTTTTACCCATTTACAGGAAAAAGCTTATGGAAATGCGACCTATTTCCAAGGGAACGCAACCTGAAACCGGGAGGAGGAGGAAGAAGAAGAGAGCTTCTGATTAACCCAGAGCGATCCCCAAACGCTTCTGGGTTTAATTTCACAACCCTTCTTTGTTAGTGTTTCTGCCCATCAATTTCTTTCAGTGCGTGTGGGTGATCGCAAGCTCCGCTGGTTCGTTTTTCATAAACCCTTTTGCCTCGTTTCTCTATTTCTGGGTTTTTAATCTTGTTCATATTATTTCTGGGTCTTTTTTGTTGTATCTGTTTGGCTACTGAGAAAGCTTGGGCTGAAAATTGGAAATGATTTCTGGATTGATCTGGTGTGATTTCTATGCTAAACTCGGCTTTTTCAGGGGATGATCAGGTCAACTGCAAATGGGTAGCTGTTTTAGGCCCAGTTTTAGTGGAAGATGTGATTTTTATAGTTTTTTCAATGATCCCCAAAAATGTTTATGCATCAGAGAGGTTGAGGCTCTGTTTGGGGTTGCTGATTTGTGGAATTTTGATTGGGTTTTTGTTTCTGTTTTGAGGTAGGAACAAAAATTGGGTATTTGACGGCTGCATTGTTGTCTATGGTATATGCTTAATTGGAGTTACTGATGAAACTTGTTGTGTCTGGAGGTAACACTGTTTGCTATCAGAACTAATCAGAAATTTCCATGTGTAGATTGTGCTCCGAATAATGAAATTTGTAATCTATGTGCATATTCTATTAATTATCAGAATGGTATTGAATCAATAACATGCCCTTTGACAACATTTTATGTTTTTCTTCGTTTGAGTGGTGGGGAAAACAGAAGCAATATGTTTTTGTCGCTCTTTTTTTCTTTCCGAATCTGTTATCACTGATTTTGTTGTGTTTGTTTTTGGATACCAACAGGATTGTGGTTGGTCTCAGGGGAAACTATGAGCCAGTCCTTTCTCTTTGCTCGTGGATATGAAGGTGAGATGCGGCATCCATCCGTGTTGCTTATGTTTCAGATTGTTCCCGAATTCTGATGAAGGTGCTGTGATTGAGATGGTCAGATGGGGATGCTTGCCGTAGATAGACGAGGGAAGGTTCCACTATGGATATGGATTTAGATTGCTCATGATTGGTTCTTTTAGCAGTGGCAATTAGTGTGTACACTTACGAATTCGATAGGAATGGGAAACGTTAGCTCCATTGTTGATCGGGAACATGAAAGTGAATTTTTAATTTTTGTGAACGAATTCACTTAGCGGAAGAACAGGAACAGTGTATAGAGAGGATAAGTGAGGGTTCTTGAAATCTGGTAGGCTCATACGTTGATCTCAAAAATGGGCTTGCCTCAAGTTTCCTCTAGCAGTATTAGTGAGGAGGTGGCGTCCTTGAGCACATTTGTTCACTCCCCGCCCCGAATTGTTGGCATGAGCAACTGTGATTTAAATGGAATGCATGCAGGAAATGTGACCAACCGAATGCAGGTGGATTTCACATGCTCTTCTTTTGGAGATTACCAAAGGAAAGATCTTTTGGAATTTCCGAAGGACACGGATGGCTTAAATACCCAAAAAGAGGGGAGATCGAACGTATCCGGGTTGAAGATTGGCTCTGAAGAACAAAGTAGCTGGTTTGCTCATGAAAGTCGACAAAGCATTCACACTTCTGGTAGCAGGATTATGGGATTTGAATCGAGTGTACTGGACTCTCTGGCTGATGCTTTTGATGGAAACCAATCTTCTTCAACTCCGAGTTTAAATGGTGATGCTATTGGGGCCACTGATTCTGTAATCAGAAAGCGGGTATTTTCTCCTTTGAATGGAATGCTTGTTCCAGACCAGTTCAGTGGCAGTTCATTGGACATTGGTGATAATTCGAATGTTACCGTGCTACAAGAGCATAAGAAGGCTAATATCGCCAACTGCGATTACTTTGATTCACCAATCTGGTATGCGCATTGTTCCCCAGAGTGGAAGAAATCCCACATTGATAATTGTGGGGCAAACCCCAAATTTCTCACTGATGGCCCTTTGTTGAACCATAGCCATTCTATATCTTCTCCTGGAATCAATAACATTGGAGAAAAAACCAAGGTAAGTTACCAAACAGGATCAATGGCCATACTTCCAAAAATCACGGTGTCCCCTCCACACTCCCCGTCACCTCTTGGCCCAAAATTTCACAAAGGAACAAGATCTGCAGGAAGATGCCAGGATATTTTGAGAAAACTAGACGATGAAAAAATAAACTTGAAGGATATGGAACAGCTACCTGATAAAACAGTTGCAAGAATTTTGTCTTTTGAAGGGGATTTTAGGATGCAAGGAAAATCATTGCAAGACTCTGACCTACTGTGGAAAAACATTGATCTTCTTACCCCTGAAAGTGCCACAAGCTTAGGATATCACTTGGGTCGGCATTCAAAACTCAATCAAAGAGCCAAGATTGTAAGAACTCCAAGTGGACTTCACGTCAGAAGGTCATTAATTGGCTCATTTGAAGAATCTTTGTTGTCTGGTCGGTTATTATCCGGGGGAGGCAGTCAGGTTAGAATTTTTGTTTTCTGATGTAAAGAAATGTTTATTGATGTGCTGAATTTGTTATGTGGTCATCAATCTTCATCCTTCATTATTGTCTATTTGTAGTTTAAAGTTCTTCCTTTTTCTTTCTTTGATTCAGAGAATCGATGGCTTCCTAGCTGTTCTTAATGTCACTGGAGGGAATTTCTCACCGAAATCACAGAAACTTCCATTTGCCGTGACTAGTGTTGATGGCGACAGCTACTTATTGTACTATTCATCCATAGATCTTTCAGCGCGTTTGCCATCAAACATGTTTAGAGGCCCAAAAATGAAGAGGAGTCTCAGCATGAATGATTCCAGTGCAGAAAGGTGCCGCTTGCGCATTCCTATGAAAGGGCGCATACAACTGGTAATTGGTTCTTTTGTAGTAAAAATATAGGGCATTGAAATATCGACAGCCACACCAACTTGTTCAATACAGGGTGAGTTGCAGAACATCAAAGGGGCTATATCTGATTGTGCTTTTGTGAAAATTGTTAATTATTTGGATGCAAGTGTATATGATAGTTCTATTTCTTACGTTTATTCTTTATAGTTGTTTGAGTGAGATCAAGAGTTCATGACATAATCGCAACCTTGAATACTAATCAAGGAACTTATGATGCGCTCTTAAGGTTTATTTTGAATTTGTTCTTGGAGTTTAAGAAGTCAAGGAGTTAGGTTCATGACTACTACCATCAAACAGAGGAGGTGTTAAATCTCATGACATGACGATTGGAAATTAAGTCCTTCCATTCAGTTCATGCTAGTTACTCGCCACATCTCTAATTCTCTTTAGGAGCCTTTAGTTTTTGTTTTCTTGCTGGAGATTCTTGTTTTCTTCAGTCTGCAAGAAGTGATAAATAAGAATTGCGCTGATTAAAAGAGAAAGAAAGATAAATAAGAATTGCACGTTTTTTTCTTCTTGTCATATTGGAAATATTGAAGTACTAAAGAGTAAAGATACTGTGAAGATTAGCCGCACACTGCAATTGTCAGCCGAGTGAAATGTTATTAATCTTGGACAAACATCTATATCTTGGTCAATATTGTAAGTGATATATCCCAAAAGATGTCCATCATGCACTGACAAACCGAATTCGACTTGGCAGGTTCTCAGCAATCCCGAGAAGACGCCTATTCATACCTTCTTTTGCAATTACGATTTGAGTGACATGCCAGCTGGTACCAAGGTAGGTTGGCATGCGTTTCATTGACATCTACATATCGGTGTTATTTTCCAATAATTCTGTAAATTGTCATTACTGTTATTGCCTTTGCTCATGAACTGAGATCCTGATAATTTTCAATTCTCTGTACCTTATTCATATAAAATATAGACATTTCTGCGCCAAAAGATCACTCTTGCCTCTACACCACCAGACGATGTAAACCTTGGGGATGCTGACTTGAAAGGTGAGGTGAAGCCATCTCTGAATCCAAACACCAACAGTTCATTGAAGCATAACATGGGGTTCGACAATTCAAATGGGGTCAAAACTGAAGTGATCAAAACCAATAACCATTGTTTTACTGAGGACCGTGGCATTTCAAATACGAGTCATGCAACCAAGAGCAAATCTGTAAATAGCCCTTCAAAAGTCAATGAGCACATGAATGGTGCTGGTGTTCTTCGTTATGCTCTTCATCTCCGCTTTTTGTGCCCTTCCCTAAAGAAGAAACCTTCAAGGTCAATTCAGAGGTGCAAATCTGACCCTTCATCTGCACCCGCAAGCGGCTTGGAGAATGAAACAGAGAGGCGCTTCTACCTCTATAGTGATTTGAAGGCCGTGTTCCCTCAACGCCATACAGATGCCGATGAAGGAAAGGTAAATCCTCCATACCCATGTATACTTACACATTTATGTTGTCTTTCTCATGTCTCTTACAGAATCACAAAGAATCACTTCACCCTTGTTGCTTTCATTTTCCAAAAGTATAGCTTTATATTTGTTGAAGCTGATATGAATGTGATAATTGATTTATAAAGTGTTTTACCAAAAAATAATAGCCCATAAACACTAATTCATTGTTATTACCATTTCATAGAAAGATTACCAAGATTTGTTGAGGTGGGATATTCTCATGTCCTCTTGTTTAGCTTTTGAGTGTTCTTCGGTACCTTTTTTCTCTGCGCAACTCATTGAAGACTCAACTGAGAAATGTTATCTATACGAGTATATATTGTCATTTAAGCTATAACTTTGGATCCGCAACATTATTCAGTCATTTAGCTATTGATCACTGAATAATCAATGTGCTATGCATGCCAAATTGCATTAGTCATTAAATTTTGCTAATCTTAATTGCGTGTATCGTTCTTCATGTTGCAGTTGCACGTAGAATATCATTTCCCATCGAATCCAAGATACTTTGACATTTCCCAGTGAAGGTACATTGTGTATATAAGTGTACATATGCCATTTATTTTTATCTTTTCTTCTTGGGGCAAAGCAATCCCAGTTTCTTTTGTAGATATTTTTCATCAATGGTTAAATTTATCATCAATCCTTGATAGAGTTGATTTGTACTGATATCAATGTACTCAGCAAATATAAACATATCGTGATCAAGGGAATTTCATGGGCTCCTCTGTGATTTAGACAACAAACAATTTCAGAATTTATCTTCTTTGGAATCACACAGAGAAATTCATACTAATCACTAATACAATATCCTTGAAGATTTCATGATGACTTCTTAGTTTTAGTTTGAAGATTTTTGGCAGGGGAAACAATATTCACTAAATGATTGAGTTTTTAACGAGATTCTTGAGCTCTGTCTATTAAATGAATTTTTGGGATAATTTCACATATATGCACCTAAAAGAATGTTTAATTTAAACTTAATTATGCCTAACTATTATTTGTTACTTTCCAATCATTTAACCTAAATCTTTGGTTGCAATATAGTCAATATTTTTTTTTCAATTGGCTCAAATAACCCTCACTACTCATTCCTCATCCATCCTCACTCCAATTGAGCCGAATTGAAAATCTATGTTGGATTTATTTAATAAACGTGTTGAGCTTGAGTTTAATTTTTTTTAAACTCAACATGTTCGGGAGATGCCTAACTTAAAAGTTAATCAAACATACATTTCTATTGAATTTTTAACTAATATTTAGAGTAAAAATTAGACGAGCCGAGGTGATTTGAAATAGATAAAAAGAAATTAGTCAAAGTTCAGTTTAACCATATAATTAGCAATTCCAACCTCGTGCCAAATTATATTCTTAGTGTTTAGCTAAAGCTTTGACAAATTTAGATTCAACTTAGCTTGTTTATACTTACAGTGAAATAATAGTAATTATTATGTCGTATTCGACAAGAATCACAAAAAAATAAATTGGATATTGAAAATGACAAATGATTAGAAGTAAATTAGTAGAAATGAAAATAATTTCAGAGGCAAATAATTGTTTTTATTTATTTTTGATAAGAGACTTTGGCTTTATTTAAGATTTCAAGCATCAGTAATAAGTACAGATTCGAGAATGGATGGAAAGATGCCATTCTCGAATACACAATCAGAGCCTGTCTGGGCTAAAGATGCCTTGCCTTCACATAAGCAGCCTTATTACCTGATTGAGACCACCCAACAAACCCATCTACATGTATCTTGCATATATCTTTTTTCTTGATTTCATCTAAAAATACCGTGTGCCATTTGCATGCAAAAAGAATTTGGGCCCTCTATAGCAAAGCCCACTATCAAGATGGAAGGCATGTTCATGTCTCGATTGAGATCAAGGATGCGAAGGTACAATCGTATGAGAAAGAATTAGCAGAAAACCATACCTTTAAATAGGTATCAAGGGACCAGTCTCAGCCACACAATTATATAAGCAATTGTCAAGATGCACGCGGTGGCACATAGGTGTAAATAAGTCGAAGTTGTAAATTTTAGGGGTAATGACAGTTGACTACACCCAACTATGTCACGTTTCAAATTTAATACCCCAACTTCCAGTTTTTCGAATGACATACCTCAAGTTTAAATAAGCGACATATAGCTCAACGTCTGTTAAATCTAACTGATTTGGTCTGTCAAAAAGTCTAAAATGCCCTCAATCATTTTGGTCTGTTAAACTGGTCTGGTTGGTTCAATTGATATGATTATGAAATGACTATTTTACCCCTAATTGAATACCCAATTTAACTAATAAATTGAAGGCAAATCTGACTTTTCACTAACACAAATAATAATAATAATTTTATAATATTTAAATATATATATAATATTATTATTAATTAAATAAATAATTATACCTAATTAAACCTAACTAAACCCTAATTAAACCTAATCCATCTCCGGCCCGCGTGCTCTCTGTCTCCAGCCGCCGCCGCTGCCCTCCGGTACAAGCCGAACCAGATGCGAGGAATCGGTCTGCAAAGCCTCAGCTGCAGATCCTCCCGACCCAGTTCAGCCCCGAATCGGTCGATTCCTCGGGCTCGGTGGATCTGCGTTCCAGGCCTCCCCTCCGACTGGTTTCGCCGGAATCGACCAAGCTTTGGCTCTCTCCGATGGCCCTTCCGCTTCTCACGGCGTCGATTCATCTCCCCTTCTTCAGATTGGCATCGCGACGGAGGAGGCAGGGATGAGCACTGCGAGGTCTACCTCCGGACGTCTTGGGTTGTCTCCTCCAGATCTGCAGAGGATTCTGGACTCAAAACCCAGAAACCTCGACCTCCATCGCCGAGAGCTTACTCGCCGAAGGTTGCTCGCACCGTAGGCGGCGGTCGGAGTCGGCGACAGGTGTTGCGGGTCCGAATGTGACCTCGCAATTACACTTCTGACCCGCATTTGAGCACCAAATTGTCCTCGTTTCGGCTTTCTAGAGCCATTAATTTGGTACTTTCGATCTTTTGTGTGTTTTTGACATTTTGTAGGTGCAAGACACAATTAGAGCATAATTGGAGCTGAAAATCGGTTAAGAAAGTTCTGCACAACAGCTGAAACTTCCCGGGGGTGTAGATTTCTCGTCCGAAGTCCGATTGGGGCCCATAATATGTTGATTTGAGTGGATTATGAAGATCTAATCCACTGGTGAAGATTTTAAGGGGTCACGATCGTGCCTAGGTGAGGCACGATCGTGCCTAAATGTATTTTTTGCCAAATTTTGCTCGAAACTTACAGTGGCGACGCACGATTTGAGTCACGATCGTGCCTACCAAGGCAAGATCGTGACTAAGGCGCGAAACTGATAATAAAGTGCAGAAATCAGATATTTTGGAGAGGTGTGGGGAGTTGGGCAAACACCAAAAACGAGTTGAGGAGGTTAGAGGTGAGTTTGAGAGCTCCAACCTCTTGTTCTTCATCAAACTTGAAGATTTCTTCATCTCTTCTTGACACTTTGGGAGTTTTGGAGTGGATTGCACCATAGACTCAACCTTTGGAGCTAGGAAAGGAAGCTTTTGAGAGATTCCTACCATCAAATCCACCGAGCTTGAAGATCCATCTTGCTCAAGAACACCAAGAGCAATTTCTATCCCTATTTACTAGTTTATTTTGATGTTGTTGTTTAATTTTGTTGATTCTATGATGATAGTTGGATTGAGCACCATGGTTGAGGGCTAAATCCCTTTGCCATGGGTGTTAGACATTTGTGATGTGATTATTGATTTTATTGAGATATTAGTTCTAGGATTGAAGACTTTGTTGTGTGGATTGTTGTTTGAATGCATGTATTGTTTAATTGACGCTTTACAATATATGTTTGAGGAGTTCTATCTGATACCGAAAGGGAAGGAATGGAATCCGGACCTAGCATCCACCGAGGGTTGTAGGCTCAAGATCGTGTCTTGGCACCTTGTAATAACCCTTAGCTTATTATTGTCGATCTAATGTGGTCTCGAGTTGTTCTCAATACCGAAAAGGCACGAAGAGACTCGGGATTAGGCTAACCTCATTACCGAAAGGCGAGGTCGGCATTTAAGACATAGGCTCAACATTAATTTCGATTCAAAAGAATTAAAACTCGCAAACTTATTTACATTGCTATTTGTCTAGCACCCTAGGCGCTTTACTTCCATTGTTATCATGTTGTTGCTATTTACTTGTTGGTAGTTTACTAAAATAAATACAAATACTCAAAACAACCTACGACCCTCATTAGTCCTTGTGGATTCGACTCGGTATCTTACCGGTTTATTTGTACTTGTCGCGACCGCGTGTTGTTGCGCGAGAGAGGGGACACCGCTTTTTTTTCCCCAACTACAGGGCTGTATAAGAACCAGAAGCGAAGCTCTCAACCCCATCGCGTCGCTGGAGACAAGGCTTGCGGCCGGAGAAGGGGCAGGTCGAAGTTGCGGCCGGAGACGGGGATGGTCGGAGCAGGCGGCTGGAGACGGGGAGGCGGCCGGAGAAGTGGGGGCTGCCGGAGACGGGGAGGTTGAAGAAGGTTTAGGTTAATTAGGGTTTAATTAATATAATTATTACTTAATTAATGATAATAATATATATTTATAATTATTAAAGAATTATAATTATTATATTTGTAATTGAAAAGTCAATTTTGCCCTCAATGCATTAATTAAATTGAGTATTCAATTAGGGGTAAAATAGTCATTTCATAATCATATCAATTGAACCAACCAGACCAGTTTAACATACCAAAATGATTGAGGGCATTTTAGACTTTTTGACAGACCAAATCAGTTAGATTTAACAGACGTTGGGCTATGTGTCGCTTATTTAAACTTGAGGTATGTCATTCGAAAAACTGGAAGTTGGGGTATTAAATTTGAAACGTGACATAGTTGGGTGTAGTCAACTGTCATTACCCCTAATTTTTATTAGTTTTTTAATATGTACACGGGGGTATATTTGTATTTTTCTCCTCAAGCTTGCCCTCCTTCCCTTTCCCTCAGGTTTTCAGTTATATGAAAGGCTTTCAGGTTTTCAGTTATATGAAAGGTTTTCAGATTTTCAGTTATATGAAAGGCTTTCAAATTTTCATTGGTTCCAATTTCTCATATGAAATTCATGATTGACTCCTTCAAATAAATGAAAATGACGGTGATTTTCATTCGAAGAAGATATTCCATAGAACTAAATCCCTCCATCTCTCTGTCCCAATCAGAGTTGCGGAGCGATTCTCTTCACATTTCCGCCTCCGAAATCCCTAGAATTCGAGCCCTTCTCTTGCCGATTCACGGTTTCGAGCCCTCGTCGCCGCTGATCGAGATGTTGGGGTCGGATCTTCAGTTCTGGAGGAGTCGTGGCGGAGGCTCGCCGAAGCCGCGGCGAATAGGATGAAGGACAGAGGAGATAAGGGAGGAGACCGAGGATTGGAGGGAGGAGAGAGAGTGCTCGACGTGTTTGAGAGAGGAGTGCTGGGAGAGAAGCCCAAATTTGTGATATGTTGATTTTACCTATATACCCTTATAGGTAGTATTTGATTATTTTTTTTGTAATAATGGAACCCATTGATGAGATTGTGTCAAACGGATGGCAGTGGTTCATTTGTACCTATTTGAAACAATTTCTAGCGAATTGCATCTCATTCTATAGGATAGATCTTGTTCTAGTTATGGGCCTTTAAGCCCTTCCCATATGGGCTTTAATCAATACACCCAGATAGACAATAGAGAGCCATAAACCTAATCTGATGGTTTGTTTGTTTCTCTCTGGTTGTCAAGTTTGACTCTACTTTTATGAAATTAGTGACTTGTTTTTTGAGAATTAGAATGGATTCAATTCAAGTGAAAATTGTCTGTATCTTTTTCCATTTTTAATTAATGTAAAAAAATAAGAAATATTCTTAATGAATTTTGACGAAATAAAAACAAGGGGCAACCCCGAATGGAAAATAAAAAAGAAAAGTCTCGAGACGGAGTAGGAGTGGTCAAATTCAATCCCTCTCTCCTTCTGATCTGAGCTTTCTCTTCTCAATCTGTGACTCTTTGGAGTTGAGAACAGCTCCTTCACCGTCTCCGCCGCCTCAGATCGACTCGTTGAGTAATCGGAGGAGGAAGAGAGGAACAAGAATTGGAAGTCGCAGATCGAACAAGACACAGATACAAAAATGATAACTATACCGTATTTGACCGCTCTCACAACCTACTTCAGCTACGGCCTCCTCTTCGCCTTTGGCCAGTTTCGCGACTTCTTCAGGAAACTCATCGATTGGTGGCACCGAAGCAATCTCCAGGTTCGTTCCTCTCTCTTCTCTTCCATTTTGTTCTTCGCGATACATACATGGAGATTTATTCGGTTGAATCGTCGCGATGTGATGCGTGTCTAGGGATATGCGCCGATCTGCTTGGGACTGGAGGATTTCTACATTCGTCGACTGTATCTTCGCATTCAGGTAAGCGTTTTTGTTCTTATTTACTTGTGGCTTTTGGATTGCAATGTGATGAATTCTGATTTTGAGTATGATTTCATTTTCATGTATAAAAAATGCTTCCTGTTTAGGAAGCATGATACAAACTTTAGCAAATTCAACCTCAGTAAATTTGGAACTTTCTAAATCTGCTTGCCAGAAGCTTTTCTTTGTATGTGGTTAGCTTCAGTTTGCGTTTTACTTGAAGTGGTATGTGAAAGTTCACTTAGCTAAATCGAATGAAATGAAACTAGTATTTTTTTTGTTTGTCTTCTCAATTACTAAATTTTTGTTATTCCAGAATTCAGGATAGACGAGTAGGAAATAGTACAGATCATTTTGCTATTGATAATAATTAGCTTTCCTTCTTCTGAACATATCTGAATCTTTGTTTCAACTTTCGAGCACATTGTGCAGATAGCTTCCATATCAGACTCCTGTTTTCTTATTGCAGGATGACATGTGTGATGAATCCAATATTGAAGTTAATATATCTACATACCTTACTTTCTACAGGACTGTTTTGGACGACCGATATCAAGTGCTCCCGACGCTTGGTTTGATGTGGTTGAGCGTCACTCTAATGACAATAACAAGACGCTAAAGTGAGTCCATTGTTAAGTATTTGCAAGCTTTGAGTGGAATGCATTTTCAATTGTTTGGTTCATTTTTTTCCTTTCTGCTTCCCACTCTCTTTATCTTTTTCCTCGAGTTCCTTTTCTTAAAATGCTCAGCGTGCACATAGTTTGCAGAACATGAAGAGATTGGAATCATTTCACGGTGAATAAAGATTATTAAGAATATGGTATAAATATACCTTTGCATCTGAACTTATCTTGACCCGGTGCACCTTCTATGCAGGCGAACTGATAAGGTAACCAGGTGCCTTAACCTTGGGTCATATAATTATCTTGGTTTTGCTGCCAAAGATGAATATTGCACTCCACGTGCTATTGAGTCGTTGAAGAAGTGGTCTCCAAGTACTTGTAGCACTCGTGTTGATGGAGGTATTTAGTTAGTTAATCCGAGCCGGTTTCTGTTTTGTTTTGTACCTGAATGTGCACTGATTCCACATTTCCCTCAGGAACTACAACATTGCATAATGAACTGGAGGATAGTGTGGCAAATTTTGTTGGAAAGCCAGCTGCTTTAGTCACTGGCATGGGCTATGTGACAAACTCTGCCATCCTCCCAGTTCTGATAGGGAAGGTATGTAGATTTAATGATTTATTTATCTAGGCATAGTCTTGACAGGTAAGTTTTGTTTGTTTAATTGGTCTTGATCATTGCACTTGTTTGCAGGGAGGGTTGATAATTAGTGACTCGTTGAACCACAATTCAATTGTCAATGGTGCCCGAGGCTCAGGAGCTGCAATTCGAGTTTTCCAACATAATAGTAAGTTGGACATGTCAAGCATCTCCTTTGGGGAATTATCTTATCCCTAAGTTAATATTAGGTGTTCTAATGCATATGGTGTTTTTGTCATTCTCTTAGCACCATATCACTTGGAGAAAGTTCTAAGAGAGCATATTGCTGAAGGACAACCCAGGACTCATAGACCTTGGAAAAAGATTATTGTTGTTGTGGAAGGAATATACAGTATGGAAGGGGAACTCTGCAAACTTCCTGAGATAGTCGCAATATGCAAGAAATATAAGGTCAGACAATTATTAGGTGACATTTTATTTTTGTACCATACTTGCTCTAACTAAGTACCACATATTTCACTTTATTATGATTTTTTCACCTTTCCATTTGGTGTAAATCAATGAGGGAATTAAAATTGTATGCTTAATCATATAATTATTGATTAATCATGTATAAATTAATATCTATGGCTATACTTTTGAAGAACCTTGAATTGTGTAGGATGTCTAGTAAGGATATTTCTTTTGCACTGCTTTGATTGCCAACTATTTTTTATTGGGAAATAATGAAGTTGTTGACTATTTATGGGAAATTCTAACATTCTTTCCATATCTTATAGGCATATGTTTACTTGGATGAAGCTCACAGTATTGGAGCAGTTGGGAAAACAGGTCGTGGGGTCTGTGAACTCTTAGGAGTCGACACCGCTGATGTAGATGTCATGATGGGAACCTTTACAAAATCATTTGGTTCATGCGGTGGTTATATTGCTGCGTCCAAGGTTTTTTTACCTATTCCTCTCGTGTTGGATGTACTTACAGTTACAGATTTGATGTATACACATTTGCTCCCAATCCATATTAGATGGAATGCTTAGCATACACTTGGTATATGTGACATTAGTTTGATCACCAGCCTTTTGAAGTCAAGTTTAATATCCTTTTATCTTTCTTTCAATGATTAGAGCTTGAAACATTCAAATGAGGGGTGGCACACATATTAAGGGAATTAAGGGCATTGTTTTTTGCATGTAGCTTTTCTCCTGCTTATTGCAAAGAGATCATTTGCTTAAGAAAACCCGTGACCCAAGGCTCATCTTCTTGAGCTATTTTCTGCTGAATTAAGATTTTCCTTTAAAGCGCACTTAAACCTTGTTTTATTTTTAAACTTGAGAGGAACTTGTATGTTTTTGTCGAGAATAAATTATCATATGTTGGTATGGATTTGAAAACCTGATACGACGGTTGAATCATAGATATCAGGGAACGGGGTTTTCCATATATAATTTTTGCACTTTGCAAATGAGAGTTGCTATATGATGTCATAATCTGTTTCTGTTTTTACTTTTTGCTTATTATAGGCTATCCTTTTGTGTTGAATTAGTTTTACAAAAAAAAATTGTGGGTGTCAGTGACTGAATACTTATTGTTGCTTTCAGGAGCTGATACAATTTCTGAAGTATACTTGTCCAGCTCATTTGTATGCTACTTCAATATCACCTCCAGCTGCACAGCAAATTATATCTTCCATTAAAGTTATTCTAGGAGAGGATGGTTCTAGTAGAGGTAAAAAACATTCTTATCGTTCAGCTATTGCGATTTCTCACTTTCCTTATTCGATCATTTTAAAAACTTGAGGTACTATGTCAATGTAGGGGCTCAGAAATTGGCACGAATTCGTGAAAACAGCAACTTTTTTAGGTCTGAGCTACAAAAGATGGGCTTTGAGGTTCTTGGAGATAATGATTCTCCTGTAATGCCTATAATGCTTTACAATCCAGCCAAAATCCCTGCTTTTTCCAGGGAGTGCCTTAGACAGAATGTATGTTTCTTTCTAAGTTGGTGTTTATTTCTAGACAAATCAGTAATATACTTGTAATCTTGTATAGGTGTTTACAGTTTACTTCTGCTATTGCTCATGGCTGATTGCTGTACTTTGAACTGTGCTGCTATAGGTGGCTGTAGTCACTGTTGCTTTTCCAGCCACCCCGCTACTGTTGGCCAGGGCAAGAATTTGCATATCCGCGTCTCACACCAGGGAAGACCTTCTCAAGGGCTTGGAGGTAAAAACTATTCTATGTGGTGCTTGTTCTCTTTTTTATTCATACAATACATCCCGTAAATTATATTTCATGGGTTTCAGATATTTTTCAACTGCTTAGAAACAAGGGTTTATTGGATGCACTAGTGTTACTGTCATAACTTTACCTCTTGGTTGGAGTTCATAGTTAAAACTACCTTCTTTTTTTACTGGAGTCACTAGGAGAACTACATGTTTGACTGTTTTTTATTGGTCTTAAAAGAATACGAAGACATAACATAAAAAGCTAGCATAAAACAAAAGAAAACCACTGATTGCACAAGTAGGGAAGCCAGGTCACGGGACGGGAAGAAAACTCCAGCCTAGATGAATCAAGGCTGGGTCAGATTGTAAAGATAGACTGCCAAATTCTCATCCAAAACAATTTCATTAAAAACAGCAGTCTGAATTAATTGAAAAGAAACAAGAGGGAAACATTTCTGGGTTTAAGGTCTTGATGTGATCTATAGACTGTTCAAAGTCTTTTTGTTTGGTGTCCATTATTTTAGAATCACTAGGTACTGGTTATATTGTGATTGATCGATCTATTTCAATAGGTGATTAGTCGAGTTGGGGACTTGGTGGGCATAAAATATTTCCCTGCTGAGCCGAAGAAGCAGCAGATGCAGGAGAAGAACACTATCAAGTTGGAATGAATAGACTTGGAGAATTTAGTTTAAGTTGTTTAGACATTTGGTCCCGAGAGAGAACCAAATTAGGGAGGAGAGTGCCATTTCCCATCATGTAATTTCAATTATTTATGTGTATAGTTTGCGTTGTAATTTGATCGTGTAATTTCTTTACCGTAAGATTCTCATGTGATCACAGCAGAGCAAGTGCACAGGCAAAATGGTGCTCCATCATCAAGGTTTCATTGCTGCTTTACCAAATGAAATCAAGAATTGAATGTAGAGGCTACTGGGTCATCATCGGTTATGTCTTAGACTATTATAACATAGAGCCCACATTTCAATGATGGGCCATTAGTTAGTGCCCTCATGAAACCAGAGATCATATTGATTTATTTCATCTCCAAATTTGAGTATAAGCCTTGTTCTCGTGCACCTTGTCTTGGAGAAGAGATATTTTTCCTTGAAACGTGTTTAATTATATATTTCCTTTCAAGTGAAATTTGAAAGCATTCAAGCAAGCTATCGGTTTTGCTGATGAGGTGGTAATTAATCAAGACCCTTTTCATCATTTTTTTTTTATTTTGTAAAATGTTTTATCTAATTTAACCATCATCATATATATTCAAATATCCCATTCAAATCTTGGTATTAATACTTATGGATTGGTCCCAAGCTGGAGATGAGAGTCCAACTTTGCATTCACACGTGGTTGTGTTTATAATGGTATGGTACCATTGATTTCCTTTCTTTTTTTCTTTCCTCACTCTCCTCTCTCTCAAACTTTGTTTCTTCAAACAATCATCCACTCTTGACTTGTGTAAATGAAATATTGTTGTCCTCTTCACTAATATCTGCGAGAGAAACATCAAACCAAGTGATGATTGTTTGGTTTGCTGTCTTGCTTGTTCTACCTCTTGTTGCCTTGTAAGAATTAATTAATAACTCTATAATATAATAAGTGAGATTGTCTTTGTTTATGACTCATGGCAATCAGTGGTACAACTTTTAGGTCCTATCATAAATGTTATTTATGACATTGAATATGCATGCATTACTTGATTGATATAGCTCTGCCTTTTTTGTTTGTACAACCATTTCTTGCAAAGTACATGATTGGTTGTGCTTCTTATTTAAGTTGTTTTGCTTGTGAAATGTTGTTCAAGTGTGACCGACCTATAAGGTTTAGGTGGAGTCAAGACTTCAACAAATGTTGTAACCTAAATTCATGAGGCTAGAATTGTATTACAACAACAGTTAAGACTATTATTTTGTGATGGGCTCAAATGCGGGCCGAAAGGAAGTGGGTTTGGGCCCAACCTGTAAGAAACAAAGCCCATATGATCAGTTCAGATCTAGAAAGATAATAATCATTAATACGAGGTCTTATAGCCCAAATGGATCGATGATTCCCAATTTTGTTTAAATCCTACTGAAGGGGCCGGCCATAATTTGGTGATGAGAGGGAGGCTCAGACCCGACCCACAGGTTAATATTCTGGCCAAAATTACAAACGTTCAGGTGGTGATTGGGTCGGGTGGATGACCCGTGAAAACCGATAAACCCTCCGTCCAAACCGTTGACACTTTCCCAGCTAACCCGACCATGCGCAGCTCCCACCTCCCTACGCAGAGGTACGAACCAGATATGGCATAGATATTTTGGGCCAAGTTAATGAAGAAGACAAAGAATAAAAAAAATGATGGAAAAGAGAGATGGAGAAGGCGATGAAAGGGAGAGAGCGGTATGGTAGAGGAATCTCCAAATTTGGAGTTAGAGCATGTGGTTGAAACAGGTCTCCGATTGGTTAGTTTAGACAAGTCTATTTTGCCCACCCCTACTACTAATAACCCTTTAATCCATGTAGGGGAGGCATGGTTCTGGAATCATACAGAAATGGCCATTAACTGGGCTGAATTACATGTTTTTTTTTTTGTTTTCGGTTATATTTCACTTGAACTGAATAGTTTTTTATTTTTTATTCAGGCTTGATTTATACCTCGATTGGACTAGTTTCAGCCTGATTTATAGCCAAAGACTATAAATTTATAGTTATAAAAAAATAGTAACGAAAACCGAATACTAAGATTTAATTATTACAACTCAATCGAAGTATAAATTTGGCAATCAAAATGACTATACAAGAGAAATAACATATTCTAGGGCACACGTGCCTAGTAAACCAGTTCGGTTTTGAATTGGTTAACTGTGGTCCTTGATGTGTAAGAACTGAAATCGAACCGAAATGAATGATTCTCTCAAAATTAAAACAATTGAACCATTTTCTATGGTTCTCAATTTTTCAGTTTTCGGTTTCAGACTCAAAGTGCCAACTCCACATCAATATCCCAAATCTGATAGGCTAGAATTATAAACTTCACTCGGAAGTTCATATAATTAATTCATAGATAGTTGAAACAGAAAGTCTCTTCATTTTTGCAATGTTTATGTGGATTCTTATGAGTTGTTGTTGTTGCTGCTGTTGTTGTTGTTGTTGCTGCTGTTGTTTATATAAAAGTATTGTCAATGACAGCAACTATGTTCACTTCGGCAATGGCCAACCTCAGACTAGCCATCACTTTTATCATGTTCGTCTCTTACAATACATCACACACTAACTTTGTCAGATCTTCACCCTATGTATCATGCAAATTCAATATGTTTTTGCCCATGTTAATGCTTGCTTGTCCAGATAGTTAAACACACAAGCTTGTAATTTTATGATCACAGTTTAAGAGGTATTTAAATTTTCTTCCAACTGTTAATTACGATCAACTTGTTATTAAAATCTAGTCATTGTTTACAAATTTCACAAATTTATCTTCAATCGACCACATTCTAATGAGCATTTTCACCGGCAAACTGACAGATAATTGTAATTTATAGATATCTTAAAATTCATCACCTATAACATTGGTGACTAAAAATATGAGTGAAATTAATTTTATTTTCATGAGATGAAATATCCTCTGTGCTCATGAGTATAGATATTTTACAATTACGGGCATAAATTCATCTAATAAACCCACTCTTACTAGGGGTGGCCACGGTCCGGTTATCCGACCCGAGAGTCAGAGTTGGGCCCAAAATAAAAAGAAGAAGAGAAATATATATTCATATTTAACTAGTGTTGCATATTCTAAATTCAAGCAAATTATGCAAACTATTCAAATTTTGAACTCTAAACATATTTCCAGAAACTAAAGTACGGAACAATAATAAACTGAAGTCTATAAAACTAACAAAATTTGAAAAGTTAGACTGGAAGTGAAATAAAAGTGTCATCAATACTATCTCCATGTTTGTTTAATCATCAACCTTTGAACTCTTCATGTTTAAATACCTGCAAAATCAATTTAAACCAAATCAGATACATAATTAAAACAACAAGAACATGAGTTTTAAATTACAGTAAGTTATGAGTATGATAAATTACAGTAACTTTAAGAGTATTTTAAAGGGAAAATGACACTTTTGACACTTTCATACTCTAATTTTTTTTTCTTTTTTCCATACCTGAATTTCATTTTGGAACAACAGTTCCAAAATACCCATGAATTGAACCAAAATTCAGGGTACTTATGCACCATTTTCCCACAATACTAATGAATTGAACCAAAATACTCATGAATCAAACCAAATACCCATGAATTGAACCAAAATTCAGGGCCATTTTTGGTAAATAAATGGCCAGTTGTCCCAAAATAAAATTCAGGTTTGAAAAAAAAAGAAGAAAAAAAATTTAGGACATGAAAGTGTCAAAAGTGTATATTTAGGTGCACAGAAGTGTCATTTCCCCATTTTAAATATCAGTAAGTTTAAGAGCATGTTAAATACAATATGTTTAAGAACATTTTAAATTCCAGCAAATTCATGAACATGTTAAATTCAAAAGATAAAATTTCAATTTAATGATATACAACAACACAGCTAAAGACTAAATTACCGAAATCAATATTTAAAAATACCTAACATTAATGATTTATGACATTTATAATTGTGGTGGGACACCTTTTTTATTTGCATATGACGATATTTCTGCAGATGCACATAAATTATGTACAAGTTAGTACTAATACTATAAATGATAAACAATCTACATATTTGAAAAATAGTCACACAAGTGTTTGAATTTTGAAATATACCTTCTTCAAAAATTTGCAGTTCTTCTAATTCTTCATCAATTTTGATTATATAGGTAATCTTCAACCAGTCTTGTGTGCAAATTAATACTTGGACCATGATATGACTCAAGAAACTCCTAAAATCTGTTAGCACTCTACCTCCGTACTAAAAGCTGATTCAGAAGCAACGGTAGAAATAGGACTTGCCAAAATATCTCTAGCCATTTTCGAAATAACTGGATACCTACGGCGATTCATACTCCACCAGTTTAATACATCAATAGACATCCATTCTTTATCCTCTTTTAGATACCTCTCAAGTTCTAATTTCACAATCCCCTCTTGGATGCAATTTTGCCTCTTGTAATCAGCAAAACTATAACTCACCCTCTTTGAAGTCAATTCACCAACAGAAGTGCCACTAGCTGCTTGTGACATTGTTGACTCACTAGTAGAGTCATATAAGTTCACATATTGAGCAAACAACTCATTTAAACATTCTTTAATAGATTGTTGAACAAGTGAAACTAATTCAGAAGGGTAAATATTTGTCAATGATATAGTTAACATAATCCAACTTTTTTCAAGGATCTAAAACAAGTGCAATAAATATAAACATGTTAAGCTTTTTCTTGTCAACAAAGTAAATCTCATACTTTGATTTCATCTTGACACACATGTTTTTCATCTCTGCATTTGCACTTGGTAATAGACCCTAATTAATTAAGTGGAAAAGGTCACTAATCTCATCCAAGATAACATAAGACGTTACATACTTTCATCCGGACACTTTAATAGTCATGTCATAGAAATGCTTCAAAAATGACACGAGCGTGTTAAATTCTTCCCAATCTTGATATGTAAGCATATCAAGAAGTTCAATTCCATCTTTAATAAATTTTGTCTCCATTTTCATTTTAAGGGTAGGATCTACTTCATCATACCTCTCAAAAACCTTTTCTAACCTACGTGCTGCCTGAAGCATCAAGTAGAATTCCACCTTGTGGGTACATCAAGACATGACAATTTCTTGCTATCTAACCCTGCTTGAGTTACACACAATTTGAAACATAATTACTCAAAATAACGAGTAATTTAGAATTGAATTAGTCAAATTGGCAAGTAATTTACTCACTCTTCTGCTCAAAACAACAAGTATGTGTAATACCTGAGACTATTTCAGGAACTGCAGAAAAATTTGAATTGACACCTACGCATTACATAGTCGGTATGGGAGACACATTGATAGAAACTTCCGGTGACATATTGTGAATGACTGAGCTTCCTCGATTTTCAGAGCTTCCCATTTTGTAAATGTAAAATAAAACATATTACATCATAAAATTCCAATAACTAAATAATTGCATGTATGCCTTGCAAATTATAAATATTGATTACACATTCACACTAACATATTCATAATAGACGATACATAATAGATGATTCATAACATGTTCAACTATGTCATTCATCATATTAAAATAAAGATGAAAGCTTAATTTTGCTGGTGTACAAATTTTATTCTCATATATTAAAATAAAATATACCCAAACCAATCAAACCCTAATATGTAAAATAAAATTAAACACAAAAAAACAAATTCAAGAGAGGATAAGAAGAACATCTTTACTTTGTTGGTGTTGGAGTGGACCGACGGTGTTTGATTCTGATTTTTGGTGTATCGATGCAACGAGGCAGGATGGGCGAGAGCGAGAGAGCAAGATGAGTGAGACAAGAAAATTTTGCGTGAGACTTGAATGTGTGAGGTGTAAGCAATAGACAAGAAGAAGAATTTATGTTGGAAAACAGAGGGAGATAAGCAGGAGGTTTCGGGACTCTCCGTTTCCAGTCTCCATCTATCCTGGATGATCTACCAACTTTCGATCTCCCTCGAAATTTCTGGCGAGAGTGGTGAGTGATTGTGATTGAATTTGCGTTTTGTGAGGTGATTGTTTAGAAATTGAAACTTAAGGTTTGAGAAGAGAGAGCACGTGGCATCATCAAGAGGTGACTTGTGTGTAATGAGCTCCGGTCCGATCTAGTCAGTTTAACCGACGGTTCAAATAATTAGACCCGCGACCAAACCAAACATTTAGATGGTCCTTTGGAAAACCGACCGAATAGACTAAACAATCATTGGTTTGGTCTCTCTAAACCGCGGTCCGGTCGGTTCTTCCTGTCCAGCTGGTCTGCGGTCAATTTTGGCCAGTCCTAACTCTTACCATAATCATGATTTAAAAAATGCAACTCTTACGATACCCTGGATATATTTATAACTGTAAATTCATTTAATAAACCAAAATTCACTCTATGCCCTTTATATACTACACTTTATTGCCAACTCCTATCATG
Source organism: Geranium rotundifolium (assembly GCA_963920655.1). Lineage (NCBI taxonomy): Eukaryota > Viridiplantae > Streptophyta > Magnoliopsida > Geraniales > Geraniaceae > Geranium > Geranium rotundifolium. The sequence goes on along the minus strand of OY987311.1, from coordinate 29,549,074 downwards.
TTGGAATCTCGTGTTTCTTGTTTGCGCACTATAGCTAAATTTTAGACCGCCAGCTTGAGGAAGACGGCGGTCACACTTTGCTATAATGGATATAGCTTTAACAAATACAGACAAGTCACATGCCAACCTGATTGGCCAATGAAAACCCAACAAGTAAAGCTAATTCCTTAATCTAGAAATTATCGTTTCACGCCTCTTTAATTCCTCCCCTAACTCTTTACAGTGTCGTTGCTTGTCTCTTAGTTTTTGAGGCCATGACATAATTTTCTACTTCAGGGGCTGTAAATCGGTTATTTTACATTAATGAATTATATTAAGGGAAAATTTTACTTAACACCTTTAACTTTAGTCGAGTTTCACTTAATTTCTTAATTTCAATAACGATTGTGTGGAGTCCTTTAAGTTTGAAAAAGTTCTACCATACCCATTTCCGTTAATTTCTTTTAAAAATTCTGCTAACTTTTTACGAAATGACGAAAATACCATTGTATTTGAAAAATTAAAATAAAAATGATTTTGAACTTTTTTCTTAATTTTTTCGTTGTAGAAAATAAATTATAAAACTATGTTAATAGTAAAAATAATTTTTAAAAAGTTTTTTATAAAAATAATAATAATTGATTTTCAAACATATTTTTATTTGTATAATTTTTTATAAAAAAATTGTTTTCTAAAAATTAATAGTAAAATATTCTTTTTATTCTTTTTTTTGTAAAAAGAATTAGAAAAGAAGTTCAAATTATTTTTATTTATTTATTTTAATTTTTTTAACGAAGGGTATTTTTGTTATTTCGCTTAAAGTTAAACATAATTTTTATAAAAGTTAACTCGTTTTTTAACTTAAGGGATTAAGTGAAACTTGTGATATATTTAAGGAGTGGCAAGTGGAATTTTTCGTTATATTAAAGAGAAATTTCTGATCACTACTCTTGAGTATGCAACTTTTGCATGTTACTACTCTCACTTAATTTTCGTTTCGCGTCACTATTGTATTGTTTCATTTAGTTGCACCGTACATCATAAAGTTAAGTTTGAGGTAAAGTTCCATGAACTCTTATGTTTAAAAATTCAAAAATATATCTTTTGAACTTTTTGTTAAAAAAATAATTTTTATCACATGAATAATAAAACACTGATTTCATTATTATTATTTTCTTCAAATAGGGTTTTCAAGAAAACATTAAAAATAAAAAAATACTTTTAACAACGTTTTTTATTTTTAATATTTTTTCAACTTTTTTTTGAGAAAATAATATTCAAATCAATTTTTTATTATTTACCACATAAATTCTTTTTCCTAAAAAGAAATAAGTTAAACAAATGTTTATTTATTTTTTTTACTTTTTAAATACAAAGGTATTTTAGTCATTTAATAAAATTTGAAAGTGAAATATTTAAATGACCAAAATATCCTTGTATTTAAAAAATAAAATTTTATTTAACTTATTTTTTTATGAAATAAATAATAAAAAGATGATTTGAATATTATTTCTTAAAAAATTATAATTTTTAAAAAATATTTAAAAAAAACGAAAGTGGTTTTTTATTTTTAATATTGTTTTTGAAAAATACAATTTTTAAAAGAATAATAATATTGAAATTAATGTTTTATTATTTATGTGATAGAAAATATTTTTTAAAAAATAAAGTTTTAGAAAATAATATTTTAATTTTTTAATATAGGGATATTATGAACATTATAATGTAAAATTAATTTTGTGACGTGCGGTGCAACTAAATGAAACAATTCAGTAATGATGTGCAACTAAAATGAAGGAGGGTAGCCCTTATATTAAAAATGTTTTTTTAGAATGCATGTGATATACCCCTCCCGCCACTTGGGTTCTCCTGGTCTGGTTCTGGTTATGATCTGATCGATAAATCGCTGGTGGCTATGAATGATTCTCTGAAATGGAATCTTCTATATGAATCTCCAATCTGCGCTTTCGATTTCATTCGAACAACTCTTTTTTCCTTGTATTCTGTGAAATTATTATTGAATAAATCACCAGGAAGAGCTTGTGGCCTTACGATTCACCAAATATGATCCGTCGTTGAGGTTGGGGATCTCTATCTATTTGCTTATGTATCGATTTCTTCACTTTTTTTCTGTGAATTTGAGATTTTTAAGATCTTGCTCTTCGAATTATATTGCTGTTATACACCTGTTGGTTATTTATGCGAAAGCCTTGTAAATGTGTTTGGTTTGGTGTTTGTTGTTGTCTTCTTTTGCTTTTTACAATTGGGATCTTAGTGAACAATTTGTTCCTTATTTTTCTATGATGGGAGGTTCCGCATGATTAGCCTTCATTTCAGGCTCACTTTAGCCCCAGAATTCATTGTTCTTCAGCTTGGCTCACATACTTTGGAGGGTTGTCCTTACCATCTTAGAATTACGTAAGATTTGGAAGGTACCCACAGCACTAGGATCCGTTATCGAATTGACCCATTACAAAGGGGGTGGAATGTCAATTCTTGTATCTATTCCCTCTTGATATTGACTTAATAGTGGAATCTTCCATCATGTTTGTATTGTAGCTTAGATATGAAATTTAACAATCCTTACACACAAGAGGTAAATGAAAGATATTATTATTGATCTTACAAATCTTGAACCCATGGTTTAGAAGGGGTGAACTTGTTGTTAACTCCAACCTATATCCCAACTTCAAAGGAAACAGAGTTGGTTGCTCCAAACTTGCAAAATGGATCTCTTTATCATAAAGAGATATCTTGTTCCTGACAAGGGGCGCTGACTCATATCGCGGGAATGAACTTTGCACAAAGTTCCATTACTATTAATGGATTTCTTCGCAAACTCAATTTCACAAATCAGCAATGTGTCATCATGACCTTGCTGTTAGACAATATTATGTTTATTTTAAGTGTTCTGGTCCAGCTGTTGAATTTATACTTTGTAAGGCTTATGCCATGTTGTAGATAGGAAATAAATTCTTAAGGTTCTCTTACTTGGGAAGATGACTTCAACATTCACTAAATTATTCTATTTGCATAAAAAGTTGTAAACAATGTTGTGGTTTCAGTTTATGGGTGTCTCTTGCTCATTTATTCATGTACACTATACGGTTGAGGATCCACATCCTTAGTTTTATAATATGTTAATTTGAAGCTTAGGATCATTAAGTTCATGATTCCTGTCATAATACTGATGATTTGTCTTTAGTCATGCTTTATGATCAGATATATTTGTGTTAAAACGTTATTACCAGAGATGCCTTATTCTGTGTTCTGATTTCATTGCCTAGTTTTGAATGTTCTATGCCGACATCGTGAATTTCGAAAGTGATCAGTTTGGTAAGAAACTAAATATCTTAGCGAACTGTCTGAATCATGAGTCATGCTCATCATCTCTACTTTTGGTCCATATATTTGATTGTAGTGGAATGGTTTACCATTTATTTTGGGAAGTGCTAACTTCAGGAAGCAATTTACCTAGTGGTTGGAATTGAGCTTGTTTTGGCTAAAAAGCATTTAATTATGTTTCAAAAATCTCCTATCCCAGTGAATTTTCTTCTTTGAAGGATAAAGTGTTGACAATCTCTTAAATGTGTATTATATTTGATTTGCTTCATTAGATTACAAGAGAAGCTCTACTTATATAAGAGGAGATAGAATAATCTAGAGTAAAAACATTTCAGATATGGTCTCTAGGAATACTCTAGATGCATGCCTTAAGAACATTTTAGATATGGTCTCTAAAAATATTCTAGAGACGGGCCTTAGGATTGACAAGTACCATCTTCAAAACAGAAAATAGGCCTTTATTCCTGTGGGCTTCTTGTTGGTATATAAGTCATAGGTCTAGAGTCAGACTGTTAATGTAGAAGGCTGTTTTATTCTCAATTTACTAGTAGAGATAGAGAGTCAGGTTGGCATTTTGATCTTAGAATTTACCCTTATCTAAGCTGTGTGCCAGGAAAACTGTTTAGCAGGCCTGGGTTTAAAACTCCATAATGATACTTTAAGGAGTGCATCACTCCTTATAGTCGTACTTTTGCTTCTAAGTTACTAACCTATAAAGCAGTGGAATTCTGCTGCAAACTCACGCCTGGGTAAGTAGTTGAGTCATCTACCATGTGTGCTCTCTATTTAGATTGATTTTTGTCTCTTGTATCTATCTTTTTATGTAAGACAGAAGAATTAGAAGGGAAAGAATGAAAGAAGCACATAGTTTAGCATTTATACCATTTGAAACTCAGGTGGTCCTGATGTCAATTAATTTAGGGGGTTCAATCATGTTGATGCTGTCATGTGACGGAGATGGTATTGTCCCTGGACCACTTGAGTTCTTCTGGCTGATGATTTAATGAAACCGACACGACAAATAGAGGACTACACCAACCGGAAATAATGTGAAAACCGTGAGATGGACTGTTTATTAGTGTATGCAGAAGAACAGCCTCATGTCTAGTCTTCATAATAAATCTGGTAACAAATCATTCCTTGTCATCTATCTTTTGAATTTCAAAGTTGAATAAAGTTTCTTAATTGTGTTGTTGTCCTTTTTTTAATGGTTGAATGTATTCTACCTATCATATTTAGCTTGCCCGTGAATGCGATAGTTTAGATGGCATAGTAAGAAGGATTGACAAAAGAGTTAATAATTACAAACTTCATGAAGAGAAATTATTGTGCACAGGTGTTCGCCAATATTGATATTATAGGTTTCGTCTTAAGCTTTATACTAGTTATGCTTGTGATATCGCGTTAAACAGTGGGAACAAGACTGAGTTTGCAGCGGAAAATCAAATGTGATACTGTGCACTTCACTGATGGATGGGTTTACTATTTTCTAAATTATGCTTGGGAGATCTCGGCGAAATGTGAAGATGTATGGCACTACTCGCATAAACAATTGTATCGGTAACCCGATATTTTGAGGCTTGGATACTGTTTCAAGCTCTTGTTGCATTGTACAAACATGCAGTTTTCTTTCAAAAGATATCACCATACAGAGTCTAATTGTACCTCTGTTTTGCTTCAATGCAAGTGGTCTGAGAAAATATCTTAGTTTAAGGAAATGATGCAAGTTTAAACTATCGTAGCTACCTGTTCGTCGGCCAGTATGCAAATTTGTCATGCTTCTTGGATTTTATCGCAACTGAAGGCTGGAACTGAATGGAAAATTGGAAATGTGTATTGTACAAGTGATCTAGTGTCATTTCCTCGGGTACAGCTGTTTCATGAAAAATAAAGATAACTCGTTTGTGAATAGTCTTAACATATTCTTGCCATGACGTAACAGTCATATGTATCTATTATTTCGGAAGTTGTGATTTTTTTTGTTTGGTAGATGAGAGAATAGTTCTTTAGTTATCAGCTGCAAGATGATGGAAAGGAAAACATTGATTTGTACATAGGAAGTGAAAAAATAGTCACATAGAGCAATATATCAACCAGCATTATTAAAGTCGAATAAGCTGTATGCATAAGTTATGAAATCAGCACTGTCAAACCTATGCAAAAGTAGTTCTCTACATACTACATTGATGGGCTGAGTCTGCTTTTATCATACATACAGTATATGAATGCACTATACAAACTTTACCTATCTATTTACTTGCATTTAATTTGTATACTTCTTTCTTTTTTTATATGGGCAATCAGAAGTTGAACTTTATGTAATAAATTCAATTGAGTAGTTCCTATATTGCACTTCATGGCCCCTACAAACTCTTATTAAACTTTACTGTATGATACATTTAGCTACATGGGCATGAGATTGTCCTACCTTTTTGTAAGTTTGGTCCTGTAGATTAACACATCTATGATTTTATCGCTTAGCTAGGTTTGAGGTCGGTCATGAGAATAGCTTTTCTTTTCTTTTTTAGATCAGTCCCCGACATATGTATTCTTATATATAATTAGAGTAATTTCTTCTGGCCCAGTGTAGGAGATGGTGTTAAATGAAACATATGATGAGTTAATTGTCGTTGTGTCTCCCTCCTTTAGCTGTCTATATATATATATATATTACCTACTGATTAAGTGCTGATTTGGTTGTTGCAAATAGCAGTAACTCATTTATCATGTTATGATCTCTGTACACCAATCCATCATAAATGATCAACCCATATGAGCAGTGGGAGGTGGTAGAAAAGCTGCAAATACCAATTACTTATTGCCGTTTTTCATGTCTGATTTCCTACTTAATTACGATTATACTAGTGTCGATGAGTACTGACAAAATAATTTGGTGATCTATTAGTAAAAGTTTCTCATAGGAAGTGACTCAAGTAATTGACAGTAGAAGTGAGAAGTTCTGCTATGGCATATTTAGTACATTCTATTTCCTTAGTTTTCATCTCTTCTTGCAGAAATGGTGACATAATCAGGAAGAGAATTGGAACAATAAATTGCTCCACCAGACAAGGTCTCATGTAGCCCAGCCTAAAGAGTGAGTTCACAAGAGAAATTGATTTCACCTGCTCCTAAACTTAGGTACATCCCTGACTCATTGGTTCCTATTGATATATTCTAGGAAACTCTATTTTTATTTTGTTTGGTATCTATCAGTGATAGTTAAGCAAATATATAATTTTTATAATATCCACAACTAGTGAATAGGAAAATATGGGAAGATGAAAACAATAAACAGGCCAAGTTATCAAATGGAAAAACAATGTCATCTTCCCCATCATACTTGTCTCCTTTCTTTATTAGCTAGCTAAGACAAATGGGGCGGCATGATCAAGGGCCAAGGAGTCGGGCCATGCAGCCTTGCTCCTACTTTATGTTACCTTGGCCCTGTCCCGTAACGTTCCAGCCATTGGCCTTGTCCTTTGCTCCTGGTCCCCAACCCACCCCTCCCTCCCTGAATTAAATCTTGATTATTGTTCCCTCTTATCTTTTAGCTGAAAGAACAAACAAAAACAAGCAATTTCACAAGATTTAGTAAAATGCATGCCCTCATTTTGTCTCTTGTCTCCTTCAATGCTTCCTAGTGTTAGATTGATGGAAAATCTCCCCATACCGTTCCTCATATTTGTATTTTTCCTATTACGAGCTGAAATGAAATAATTTGGAGATTATGTCTACATGTGATTCAATTTCAGAGTTTCCCTGTGATAGATTTCTTGAGTTTTCAGAGAGTTTGGTTTATGTGTGATGTAAAATGATTAATTTAATTTCTCTATTTGTTGGATGTGAGCTGATAATGAATGACCTGTCTTCCAATTGATCTGTAACAGTTGCCTTATATTTGCATATACTGAAAATTCTATTGCACTTAAATTAAATTTAACAATAGAGTAAATATGAGTGATGGATAATGACTTAATTAAATATATGGCGAGGGAAAGTTTGTTAGAGGGTTATATTTATAGTGTCTGATTTGGTCCGCTTGTGATGTACTTGCAGGGTTCATGAAACAGTAATTAAATGAAAGGAGATGACGACAAAAGAGGGATGGAGGAGAAAGTCAATTACAAAAAATATCAAATGGACGAAGCATGGTTTTGGCTATTTATATTACATGCAAGTCATTTGTCTTACGTTACGGCTCAAGTTGCTTCCTGAAGTATTCAATTTATTTATGTCACACACATCATCATCACCGTCATTATTAGGAAAACTATCATGTGGTTATTGAGATTTAAGTTAATATTTGGTTAACTGAAATGCTTGACATAACATCAAGAAAATTATGGCAGGGGATGGGTTTAAATTAGATTACCCGGCCCTCTCTATATGCATGTTTAGAGGCAAGGAAAAGCATGCATATCTACCCATCTTGACGTACACCTGATATGCTTGTTAGAATTACACACTTGAGCAAAAGTGTCACGTTGGAAGAATAAGAAAGAGGTTATATACACACTAGACTCATATTCTAATAGACTAGTATTTTAGGTCAAGAGTGAGCTCTAATGTGCATATAGGTTTCCTAGTAGTGTGCTACTTCTTGGTAAGATCTGGTTCTCCAGTCCAACCGGTAAAGCAAGCTTGGGCAACCATCTCGATGTGATAAGAGACTCAAAATGACCCAGTAAAGCCGGCTTTGGTCCTTTAGACATTTTCTTTAGGGTTAATTACAGTTTGTCCATATTACACTGGCGTGTTTTACAATTTACCCCAGCTATGATAAAAAGTTCAAAATAAGATACGCTAATTGTATTTCTTTTACAAAATTAACGATTCCGTCCAAATTTGAACGGAATTAGGTTTTTTAAATGTAAAATGTCTAAAATGCTCTCGACTATTCATCAAATTTTCAAAAAGATGCCCTCCTTCCTAATTATTCATTTTCTAATTTTTTTTTGTCTCTACTCTTTGACGGTGTTAGGGCTCGCCTTCACCACCATCACCCTCCTTAGCTCCGTCACTACCATCACCCTCTCCACCACAACTGCATCCCCCAGCCCTGCCCTCACCGTCTCCTCCACCCACTTTCCCGAGCCCCAGCCGAAATCGGAAGCCAACGAATCTCGATTGTTATGATTTTTGCTAATTTTGAGATGGGTTTTGTGATTTGGTTTAATCTAGAGATGGGTTTGTCAATGGGGGTTCCCAATGTCCTTCGAGGACCAGTGAGTCAAGATGGCTTCAGCTCAAAGCTCTCAAAAATCAGAGCTCGGGGTCGCCCAAGAAATCGAAGCATGAAGCGAAGTGGGTGGAGAGGGATTTTCTGAATCTGAACGAGGGTTGGCCAAAGAGAGAAATCGAGGCGTAGGTGGTCGGAGTCGCAACCAGATGAGCGGTGGTGGTTGTCGAAGGTGAGCAGGACGCTGACGGCCAGTGGGGCTGAAGTGAGGTTGAAGAGACAAAGGACACATTTACATGGGGAGGAACCATAGCCGCCGCCCTCTCTCTGTGCTTAACATCTGTGGGTTGCAGAAGAGATGCAATGATTAGAGGGGCATTTTTGTCATTTTGAAAAAAACTAACACCAAGCTCTGTTAAAATGGACGGAATCGTTAATTTTGTAAAAAAAATGCATTAGCGTATTTTATTTTGAACTTTTTATTATAACTGGGGTAAATTATAAAACGCGCCAATGTAATATGGGCAAACTGTAATTAACCATTTTCATTATGTCCCCGTTATTTTCTTTCTTTTGGATGTGTAAAAACTTGGTTTGGGGAGCCCACCCCGGGGCCCCTTTTTGTTCTTAATATATTATTGCTGATAAAAAGAGATAATATGCTTAGTGTGTAGAGGGAGATTGTTAGAATTTCACACTTAAGCAGGCAAAGTGTCACATTAGAATAGTTTATATACACATTAGACCAAACATTACTCATCTACAAAAATGCCTCGAGTTCTAATTATTGGACCGGAAAAGATCCCACCAATTAAATGAGAAAAATATTTAATGCCTACAAGTCGCCCATATAGACCACATGGACTGGGATAGGAACTTAAAACCCTCGTAGCTAGCATCTGCCTGGTGGTTGTTGATCTTTAATGGCTCAATTCATTCACAAGCATTAATGGGTTTGGTCCATATATAAGCATTGGTTGATACTATAGTAGTAGAAAATAGCTAGAGAGAGAGTGAGTGGGAGGACTGAAACTTGATTATTATCACTTCTCAAGTCTCTCTTCCATTTTCATGGTGAGACTTGCAGGGACAAGAACACAATACTTTAACATCCATGTATATTGGCCATACATGCCTGTCGGGTTCCCATGATCGACACAAGCAATTAAGTGAGCATGCTTCACAAGTCATGGTGTACTCAAATGTTGCGATTCCATGACTCACGACACTTCATGAGATGGTGACTAACCATACCAAATAGACTCATAGAGTTACAGTGCAATGGCTCTTTTCGTGAAAGGACCTTGGCATGGCCTATAGGGCCTGTAGTATATAATTGACTAAGGTTGATACATCATCTTGTGTGTCATGTCCCGTTCAGAAATCTCTCGATGGGGTCATGAATGTCACACCGTGGTTATGAACATACGGTAGAACTGAAGTAAATTAAGAAGTCTCCAGCTGATGCATAAATTGCGTTGCTCTGTTGGGTTGAGCAAAAAAGAATATGACTTTAGGGCGGCCTCCATTTTTGGGTATCTAGGTGACACAATTTTGTCATTATAAATGAGTGATTTTTAACAGGTATCGAGCTCCACGTATGGTGTCGGTTTGTAAACGTCAGCTACTTTTAGAAGGATGCTGACTTATCAAGAGAAAGGTGTAGAATTTAGACCATTGCTCGGCCCCATTGGTATATAACGAACATTGTAGTTTCATTATTACAAATAAAATTCATTGTTGTGGGAAAACTTGATGATGCAAATTATATATCCAAAAGAATACAATAAGAAAAATATGCAAAGGGTTGGCCTTAAGCCAAATAGACATATTAGCTTAGAGATAAAGCATGGAAGAAAAGAATAATCCTATTCCTGTCCCAGCCTTGGTGCAAATTTGTTTTATAGTTCATCAAAACTCATAACCAAACAGGCAGTGCCTTCCACCAATCAAGATTCAAGTCTATCTAGTTGAAACAATGCAAGCATATCACAGGTATTGAAGGACACAGGGGACCCTTAAACCATAAGCTGATGAGTAGGTGAGGCACACATGTTTTACAAGCATTTACTAATCTGTATGTTAATATGAGGTAACAAAAGTCAATTAATTTTATTTTCTGGTTGGCACTTGGCAGCACAATCTCAATTTTTTTAGGAAAGGACCCCAGATTGGGGTTGTCCTCTTTCAGATCCATTCTTGAGGCTGGTGATGATCCATATGTTTGAATTAAATTTTGCAATTTTGTGGGCCACTCTTGTTTTTTGTTTTTTCCTCTGATTGGCTATGACTTATGATAAACTCATTCACCATCATCCTCTAGAAAAGCAATAATCATTATCATAATCATCATCATCATCATCACCTAACCCAAAGCTTGCTATTCTAGTTGTTTCTGGATCCTTACACTAATCTCTACAGTGCTTCAGATGGAACTTGACTTCCTAATGCTAGATTGGGTTTTTCTCTACTTAATTCTCTTTATATCTGTGCTTTGTTGCTTCATTCATGTTTGAGCTGTGGCCAATGGCACAAGATGATCACTTGAGCAAGGAACCATCTTGTCTGATTTGCTGGTAACAGATGGGCACATAGTGATAGCTTTGCACAGTGACTGATTTGAACTATTCAACATGTGGGTCAAGTTTGGAATGTAAATGCAACACAATAATCACATGGATTGTCTAACTGTAACATGGAAATTATATAGATCAATATTTCAAGAAAATGATGCTTTAGTATATGATTAGGTGCCATTAATTACTTTGGATGCATGTGCCTGAAATTTTATCTTGGAAATAAAGCACTTGTTTTGTCAAAATCTGGAAGGAGGTAATTGATCTTATCTTACATAAACCCTTTATTATAGCATATATATTCAATATATATCTATTAATTATAAATGTTGTACCTTATCATCAATATTTGGGATAGTAAAAAGTTGAGAAAAGAAAATGTGTTATGATCTATTCGGACTATAGGTAGACAGAAAAAAGAATTGATTTGCTTTTTCTCAATCCTTAATTCCTTTGCCAATCAAATCCTCTCATTGATACTTCCCCAGCTGATTCTCTCTCTCTCTCTCTCTAATGTTCTGATGCTATTTCTGCAACCAAGCTTCACAATTGTGGGGGAACAAAGGTTCATATTTGTTGTAGAAGCTTTCACATCCACCATCCATCAATCAGATCCTCAAGAAAAAATGCAATGGCTCATAGCTTAACACCCAATATATGCTGTATTCCAACTCCAAACCATGGTGGAAAAGTTTTGTTTTTCTTATCTCCATAATGTTTTGTCCATTTCCAGTCAGACATTTTCATAAATCCCTTTTAATAATTAGCCCTACCAGTATTCAACTGCTGAGATCTTAGTTTCAGGGAAATAGTTATTTCTCAAATGAATATTAGTTATTAGTAGATGTCATAAGAAGGGTCTGTAATCTGCATAAGATGGTCTGGTCTGGAGACAAGGGTTACAGAAAGTGGGCAAGGGAGGTGCACCAGAAACCTCAACCCTTAATAATGCCAAAACAGACTACATTCCACCATAAATACAACCCAATAAATGCTGAATTTGTCTTGTCAACGGCATCAATCTCACTCTTTTTTTATTTCAAAGTCTCAAGTAACACAACCATAGACCCCAATAAACATATGATTATAATAATAATTTATTAATCACAAGAATAATATTACAATTTCTTTTTACAGAAATAAAAAAGTTATTTCTAGGCTTTTTTCTCAAACTACCACAGGCTATTTTGGAATTTGTCTTATGAGAATCAGAGGGAGAGAATCTGGTTTTATTTGGTCTGATTGCATCTGTGTCCTCTCTGCCCCTTTCTTCTCCATCCATCAATCCATTATTTTTTCTGTTTTTTCTTGCCCTTTATTCACTTTGATCAGATTCTGAGACCCTCTTTAATGTGTTCTTTGGACCTTGGAATCAGAAACTCAGGCCCCCATTGGAACTACCCATTGTTTTTTTACATGTCTTCTTGGAGCTATCTCTTTTTCTCTGCTTCCTCTGTTTGATTTGGAGTCTCATCTCTTACCAAACTGGATAAAACATGAAACCCAAGTCAGTTAAGCATAAAGGGTCAGTATATTTTTTAAGTAATTTTAAATATTAGGGGCTTACTATTTTTATATATTATTTGTAGGGCAGCTTCTTGTACATAAATTTAATTGAAAGAGCACAAGTTGTCATTGAACCCAGATGGATTGAGAAACTTTTGTCCCTGCTCCTCCACATCCCATAGTAGACTGGCATTATCCTGAACATGACTTATCTGTCAAAGTTAGACAAATTGACTCCTTAAACTTAGTATTATAATAATAACTACTAATCATGAGAATAATATATACTAGATGTGTTTATAATAATAAAATGATTACATTAGTACCTGAGAGAAGGCACCAGGAACAAGAGTGTAGGTGTTATTTGGTGCTGTGGCTGTGGTGGTGACTTGTGGTTGTGTATCAGCAAAAACTGTAGGCTGGTTGGGGCTGCATTGTGGTACTGGTGATGCCTGGAAATTTAACCTCTGAATGTTTCATGTCAGAGACAGAGATCTCATCAACTTCTATGGTTTGTCATGGTAAGAAAAAAAGAAGCATAATTATGTTTTCCATTTTTATTGTTTCTGTACCTCTGAAGGCCTGAAGATGAGTGAATCTTGGTCCATGCCAAAGTCATAGAACATGGGATTCACAGAGGCAAGCTTCATTGAAAGGAACTGTATAGGAGGATAAAGACCAAAACCAATATCATTAGTACTAGCTAAGATCAGAAACATGGTTAATAGTGGTGGTAAATTAAGTAATCACCTCTACTTGATTTTGTAGGGACTGGACATAGTTGATTATCTCATCCAACATGAGGGCCTTCCCAGTCACCTGTTTTTGAACCAGACCACATGTAAGTTGTCAGGAAACATATAAAGTAAAGAGAGATAGAGATAGAACAAGGGCAGTCTCTAGTGTACATGTTTAGAGAGACAAAATGAAGACAAATAATATTGCATGTGACACAACCACACACTCACCTTGTCACACCCAGGAACAAGTTTTTGCAAAATCTTCATCCTTTCACTGATCTTCTCTCTTCTCACCTGCAAAATAAGGGCAGTCAATTATTAATCTTATTATATGAAACCATACTGAATTGAAGGATAGTTTCTGGTCTGATATATTTGATGGAGTGGGGGCAATTAAGATGGGGAATTGTGTAGTACCCTTTCTGCAAGGCTGTGGCTATCTGTTGCTTGACCTCTTCTTGCTCTAACATGAATGTAACCAGTTGGTGGCTCTTGATCTGTTTTTTTCTCGTCTTGCTTGTCAGCTTTAGGTTTCTGCCGCTGCTTCACTTTGGCTTCTCCAATGCATTGCTTCTGTTTCCTGCCCTTCTTTTCTCTGCCATCCTGGTAAGATCAAAATTAGCCAAAACAAATTATGACATCATAGAAAAAAAAGTTTAAGCACAACCCATCTGTAGAAGGAGTGATTCATTGGTTCAATTTGTAATGAGTCACCTTGGATTGAGCAGAAGCAAACCCATTTCTGGTCTTCCTTTTATTGTCAATGGGAGTGATGATAAGTTTCTGAGTGACCTGCTCACCACTCTCAAGCTTGTCCACCACAGCAGATGACTCTGAGCTCTGTTTCCTAGTCACAGAGGGCTCATTGTCATCACTCAGAGTCAGAGCAACCTTGGAGTTGTGGTCAAGACAGCTACTCCCATGAGCCAGGGCAGTAGTGCCCTTAACAACTGGCTCAGCCTCTGGTGGGTAAATTTGGGATAAGCAGTTGGAGTGCATGACCATGTTGGTCTCATGATCCTCCATGAAACCAGACATGATCATCTTCATGGACATGGGCTGGTTCTGCAAGTAAACTGAGTCTACAAGGAAAGGGTTCATGTTACTTTCTTCATAATTTGAAAAGGCAGCCATTATTAGAGAGAGCTCAAAAAGTGAAAGGTTTGGAGAAAGAAGAAGCTATAAGCACTCAGAATGAAGAGAAGTGAGTCTGTAGGAAACCAAAGAGCTTGCCTTATATAAAGATCAGGAATTTGTTACCATGCAAAAGTCTCTTTACAAGTATTTGACTGGTTGTATCTAATAATTATAATAAGACTATATATAATAAATAAATCTGTATATATAAAAGGGAAGATGGCATAAATGTGTTCTAACCTTTTCATTTTTTTACAAAATGTGTATATATTTTGATAAAATGGTGAAATAAGAATTATTTAAAAAAAATTGTCATTTTTAGACTATCTCCAACCCAGCACTGTATTTGTCTCTCTCATGTATTATTTAGCATATCAACTCCAATCCAATGCTAATGTTATAATGCTATTTTGACATGAAATTATAGCATATGAAATTTGTATCTCTATATAAATTTATTATTTTTATCATCCAAATGTTACTTTTACCAATTAACCAAATAATATAATATATAATATTTTGTTTTATTATTAAAATGACATATAATAAAATAACTTATGAGTTGAAGGAGGATGTCATGTGAATTCTAAAATTATGTCATATAGCATATATTTTAAACTAAATTTAGCATATGAGTTGGAGATTTTCCTATAAAATTACTCACATTTTGATCAAAAATTTAAAGTTCCAGAACACATTTTTGCCCGTTGACAGGCAACATAACACATTATTGCAAAAATGTATTTTGCCATTTTCAGTAGGTATAGAAAAATGAATAAGAGAGATTTGAGTAGAGAAGGAGGGTGGGGGTATTTAAAGATGTAAGGTTTTGATAGGGTCTAGACTTATCTGTTCCCTATGCTTTAGAAAAGGAAAGAACAAATGAATCCAACATTTTCTTTTTCTTTCCATTGCCTTTTCGAAGTTTCTTTAAAGCCAAACACAGTGTCAGGGTCAGGGCTCAGCCATGATCCATCAACAACTTCACATTTTACATTTACTTTTCAATGCAAAGAAAAGATCCATCTCTGCACAACCTCAGCTTAGAAAGCGCTGAAACAACCGTTGCTTCAGTTCTGTTATGTGCATTCATTACAAGAACAAGAAGCCATATATCGGACAAAAGTGTTTTCAACGTGATTTCACCAAAAGATGGAAGAAACCAAACAGAACACTCTTTTATCATCAAGATAAACTATAGATAGCTGGACCATTTTCGTACAAGAGGACCAAACCTATCAATTTAATTAACCATGATTTGGCCAGTTTTTGTTTGTATTCGGGTCGATCTTGAGCTGTAAGTGAAAATCAAGAAGCTGGTTTTCGGATTTTTAGATTGAATTTTATTTGTTTAAGTTTTTGAATTGTGTTTTATATGATTTGGGGAGAATCATGAAAACCACTGGTACAAGCTAAGAATCCATCCATGGCAGTGCAGATTGAAACAAGTTATTGATCTTAAATAAATTTATGCTCATAAAATATTTTTATTTTGTTAATTTATGGGGATGAATTCTTAATTTGTACCACATAAGAGATCTTAAACAACATTCTTCATGATAAAGGTTTCTCGATCATGTTTATGATTGATATGATATATGATGATAAAAGAAATAGCCGTAAAATGATAATAATAAGTTTTGGGCTCCATGCGTACGTGTTACAACTCTTTTCGATAAGATATGTACGTGTCAACTAATCTTAATTTTTATTATGCGCTCCTCGTGACGGGCAAAGGGCAATTTACCCTTAAATATGTCTTTTAAAATACCTTTACTTTGTCTCATTGTAGCTCGAATTTGATTTAACAACAATGGTGAGATGGTGTAAAGGAGCATGGCAGTATGTTTTGTGGTGGTGTTAAATTAAAGGAAGCATCAAAAGAGGAAAAGTCATTGTCAGTAGTGTGAAAGTGCAGAGTTAAAATTGAGATGGGAGCAATAATTTTCTTGGTTTTCACTGCTGAAATGAAACAATGATGATCTATTTCGGATATAGGAGCAAATAATTGTTGTCCAATAACACTCATGCCTAAAATTTACCTATAATTTTACTATGAAACTCTCCAAGCAACACTACAGGAGAAGAAGAAGAAGAAGAAGAAGAAGAAGAATTATTTATGAAATTATGCTATAGTTGTCTCCTGTTCAAAATGGAGAACATCTGATCATTTCAGTTTAGGAACAATTGATTGTAGTCAGAAATTGATTTGTAATGTGATATATGGTCATTTTATAACTAAAACTCCAAATATAAATAATTTGGAGAGTTGTATAAAATGGTACTGCACTAACATTGCATGTTTACAATAGTCTTCCCAAATCTGTATCTCATATCATCATAAGTTTACATTTCTCCTCAAATATTCCATTCCCCCTACAGATAGTTGGAAATTGGATAACGGGCTTTAGTTAGGCCCAATACTATCCCGATATTGGGCCCACAATATTTCCATTAGGCCCCAAAATTTCATAACCGGAGTCATGTTCTAAAAAAGTTTTACTTGTCCAATTAATTAATCTTCTGTAATTATTGAAATTTTTTTAATTTAATTTATTTTATGATCATTCTCAGGAGGTCTTTTTCGACTGACCATCACCCAGCGTTTTTTACAATACTAAGAACGTGTGAAAAAAACATATATTTCATGCGCTTATTTCCTTTCATAGATGATTTAGCTTTCGACCAGAGAAGAAATGACAACAAATTAATATCATAAATATCTTCGTGCTCATCCACAAAATAATTTTTGGGTTAATTTAAAATAAAAATACAATTGACCCGTTCTCACTCGCATATAGATGATGCCTGATGCCTGATGCCTGCTGGCTGATGGCGAGATGACAACGGCTGATGACATATAGATGATGCCTGATGCCTGATGCCCGATGCCCGATGATGCCTGATGCCTGCTGGCTGATGGCGAGATAGCAAGATCAATTGGTGTGGATTGATTCGAGCAAGAGGGTAGAGAAAGAGTATGGATTGAGAGATTGTGATTGATTGAGTTACGAGATCGAAGTGGTAGAATCAAGATCAATTGATGACGAAGAAACGAGATTGTGCGAGGAAAATTAATAAGGTAAAGAGTAAAAGAAAAACCGATTGGTTTGAGAAAAAAATAATATAATAAGGGAAAAGACAAAAAAAGAGTAAAGACGGTGTTTGAACTTGGTAGAGGAGACTTGTTGAAGATAGCAACGGAGGCTTAAGAGATTGTCGAGTTGATTGTTTGCAGAAGCGAGAGGTTAGAGATTGAGATTTGAAACGAGAGTTGATTGTTTGTGGAAGCGAGAGGCTAGAGATTGAGATTTGAATTGCCTCGCCCACCCGTCAGAATCACGAATCATCGACGAGTGGGCAAAGCGATAAATTCATAGAGATTTGACCAATGATCGATTATACCTCTGATACCATGATAGAAATAATGAGAGATATATTATTGATGTGTACTGTGAATTACAAGAGACCTCTATTTATAGAGGTAATATGAATAGAATAGGAAACCCTAATATATGTGAGAAAGGAAACATAAATATAGGAAACTAAATATAGGAAACATAATTTAATCTAACACATACACTTAAGTTGAAAAGTTTATTAAAATATAAGAAATTTGGTTTTGTATTAAGTTAGACAACATGGTTAGATATCAATTAGTTTTTAGTGTAAAATAACAAAAATGTCCATGAATATCATTCAAATTTTTTATAAACATGTCATTGAGAGTTTTTTTTCTTTCTTCTCTCACTCTCACACAATCTCCAGTGAAACGAATTGCATGCACCAATCTCTTGGGTATGTAACAATGATTATTCACAACCTTCTTGTCCTTAGGAGGAGCAATCCGAGACCTGCCTTGACATTCCCTCTCTTCGATCTTGCGCCTCTTCCGCTCGTGTTGTGGTATGTTATAAACGGAGACAGGGTCGTTCTTCTGTAGAGTCTTGAAATCATCGACACAATTGGTACCCTTGGGATCGGAGGCATAGCTGTAATTGTGGATGGTGTTATACTGGTCATCAAAGACGAAGGAGAGGAACGAAGCATCCTCGATGAAGTTGAGCTTGTGGTTGTGCATGCCATGAGTGACGCCGTCCTTGGCGTAAGGGTGCGCTAGGCCAGAGATGGAGCTCATATCTGCTCGTAGATAGGGTTGAAGTCTATGGCGTGCTAGATTAGGTTGATGGGCTCCGAACGAGTCTGGTTGGCTCGCGCCATCGTCATGTCCAATATTATGTTGTCCACCCTTGGGGTGGAGGATTTTGTCGGGAGGAGCAACAGAGGAAAGGAAGATAAGTCTAGGGAATTAGGGTTTTGGTCTCCGACATCTAATTCGTCGTCGTTTTGATCGGTGTATCCATTGAGAAGGTTCATCGATCTGAGGGATCGACGGGACGAAACTCAATTTGATCGGAAATTGTGGGATTTGCAAAAATCTGGTTGCGCCAACAATGGAGGCTTATCGAGTTAGTCGCTCGCGTTAGTATTTGAAGATGGGCTTACCATGAATAAAGGTTTAAAAGGGGAGGCCTTCGGTAAGAGTGAGAGTGGGAGGAGAGAGAAAATGAAAAAAACCTCTCAATGACATGATTGTAAAAATTTAAACGACATTCATGAATATTTTTTTCCATTTCACATACACTGAAATTAACTGATATATATTTTTGTTGTCTAACTTGATATAAAATTAAACTTCACCGTGTTTTAATCAACCCTTTTAAGTTAGATATATGCAAGTGAGAAGGTGATCAACCTTGAAATTCTGAATCGTAGCCGAGTCAAGAAGTCGAACACAAAGTTGTAACTTGTGTATCGACTACTTGCCTAAAACGTAAACCGTAAGCAAAACAGTAAACATATAATAATAACGACACTAGAGATGATTACCCAGTTCGGTGACTCCGCACCTACGTCTGGGGGCACTTTGCCAGTGGAAAGGTTTTCACTATTAGGTAGTCAATAGTACAACTTCAAGCACCAACTAGCTATCACACAAGCTATTGTCCTAAGCTACTATAGATCTCACCGTGAACAACCTCGACCAAGGGCCTCTCCCCCTGTCTTTGAGATCCTCTCAATTCCACCCTTCGAGCAAGCCTATGCTCGGTGTCGTTGTCTTCTTTGACGGAGTTGTGAATCTTCAATCACAAACAAAAACCCTAACCGATCCAAACACTCAATCTTCACGACTTGATGTATGATCGGAGCAAAGCCGTTCTAGCAAATATAATCAGTCTCTCAACACGCCAATGGTGCACGGTTAAGAGCTCTGAGAAATCTTGCAAATATTAGAACAAGAACGGATGAATGCTAATGGGAAGCTCAATGCTTTTTATAGCAGCTCACATTCCTAATCCTTCCCGGATTAGGAACAGGAAGTTTCAGACTTCCTGAACAAATTAGGCAAGTCGTTGCCGCCTGACAGGCTGGAAGTCGTCTTGCCTGTTCGGACTTCCTGAATAAATCAGGCAAGTCGTTGCCGCCTATTGCTGACGTGTTATTGACAGCTGGAAGTTGCCTGGCTTGTCGACATCACTCTCTTGCGCTCCAAGTCTTCGTGGCGCCTTTCTTCTTTCGCTCCAAGCTTCGTCGAAATAGGAACGATTCAGATCTTTCCTAATCTGGATTGTAACTAGTCGCTCCACATGTCATGTAACATGTTGTACTGACTTTTTACTTTTGCGCTAAAAAATTATGCCAACACATAAACGTAGAAACAAACCTAATTGTACTTTTTTTAGATTAACCTATAAATTTTAGTATTTTATACAAGTTTTATGTATTGATAAGTTAGGATAATTTTTATTCGTCAATATGATTCTCAAATTATATTGAGCTGACAAGCTAAATGCTCAAACCCAAACATGTAGATTCCTGAAGTCTATTGTAAATTTATAACTGGATTCGAATATATAAATTGCCAATTTCTCGAAAAATAAAATAAAATAATTCGATGCAAAATGTCAATGATGCCTGCGACGCAACCTTGCTGATGCATATGCTTTTAATAGAATACAGTAGAAACTCTTTAAATTAATACTCGGTAAATTAATAAACTCTCTAAAGTAATAAATTTGTCCGGTCTCGACTTGGGCCAATGTAAAAAATTGAAAAACTCGATAAAATAATAAGATAATAATTTTTTGGGAGATCCCTTTATAGTTTTCGGCCCCAAGAAAATCATAAATTAATAATTCATAGAAACTGAAAAAAGATATATTACACTTTATTGAAATATGATTCAATAGTTGTCTGTTTTCCTTTAAAGTTCAAGTCTATTTGAAGCTCATCTCTAACTTTTCTTATTGCATCAAATAGCGCAGGTGTTGTATTTTTGTATTGTATCATAAAGTTGTGAAGAGTGTTCGACGTCATAAGTGCTTCCTTTCGCGTAACAGACTCCAAAGATGAGAAGCCATCTTGTGAAATTTGTGAGATATGGTTTGAATACTCACAAGATTTTGCAACACTTTTTAGATGAGAAGCCATCCTGTGAGATATGTTTTAAATACTCTAATACATTCATGTAATTTGTATATGTCAAACTTGCTTAAGAATACATTGAGCACATTTGTTTATCTTGTTTACATTCACTTCAAAAGTCATTATTGATTTCCAATGCATATGAACACAATAGTTACGTTGAGTCTTAATAGTGCTAAGCTTAGAGTCCCAAGGTTCATTGCAACGTAATTCTAAGAGGCATACACTAATTTGCTTGGAATCAATATATGTATAACTATTTAGTTTATACGAAAATATGAATTACGTTGAATCGGTTAAAACCTCTTTAAATTAATAAATTTCTCCGGTCTTGACATTATTAATTTATAAAGTTTTTACTGTAATATGATACTTGTGTACAACAAGGTCATCATATGTACATATTTATCTAAACATGTAATTTTTGTAATGAAGTGAGTGTTTTGATGTAAATGAGATTTGCAAGAAAAATAAGAAGTCGAGAATTGAGAAAAGGAGAGCAAGCTTTTGAACATTTTGATATCTCTATGTCACCACTTGTGAAATGAGTAATTGATACCGGCGTAAGTAAAGGTGGCTTTAGCTTGATGAACAAGTAAGCAACAGGCGGAGTCCAATAATGTAAGTAATTACAAAAACTTTAGAGAAATTTTTTAATACGATGAAAACTAATGTTAAACGTGTATAAATTTGAATAAAGTGCAACGCACATATATTTAAAATGTTTTAAACTTCATAGTTTATGCTCTTTGAATAGTTAAGCTGATTCTTACATGTTTCTTAGTACCTGTTAGGCCTTATAACTAATAAACCTGCAAGATTTTTGATTACTCTTAAATGCTATGTTTTAAGACTATTTTATTAAGTCACTCCTTCTATTTGATTTGGTTAGATAAATGGTTGGTCATAAATGCAAATCGAATAATAAAAAAAATTAAATCAAACAATCATGCAGGATAATAATAGGTAAATTGTGTGATACAAACATATTCATGATAATAACTCGATCTATATTAATAATCAACAAAAAATACAAACAACAGTAAATAAATATCATAGAAGTAGGAGTCAGTACGAGACCAGTTGATAGAGATTGAATTGGGTTTCGTCGAGGCATGATTGTCCACTTTCTTTAAGATGATTATTACTCCGTATGGGCAACTTGCTCCCATAATACAACGACGAACGAAATCAAACTTTAAGTTAAATATAATCGTTTTAAATCAAAACTCAAGTTGACACATTCACTAGTTAACGTATATGTTAACTTGACAACTTATTTAACTTTTGTCCACCATACTTTGCATGTGCTTCTCAATTATTCACCTTAATTTACAACACATAGATTTGAATACACAAACAAAGCTGAACGTGAGGAAACTCAATTAATGATGCATCATTTACTTATCCTAACAATAATAATTTTATGTTTTTTTCTCATTTAGAAAATTTTGTTGTTTATTGACTAAAAATGCCAAAGTTGGGCAAAACTGATGTAGTTATTATTCATGACTACGAAATGCTATCATTTGAATGATTGGCAAGAGGAAACATAACACTGCAATCTCATAATTAGTCATTATTGGTTATTTTTCCAAAAGAGTTGCGTGTCTTAATACTTTATTAAAGTAGACTCCAAAATAATAATTTAGTCAAATAAATGTTTTAATATAAAGTTTAAATATCTCTCTTCATGTAAAGTTAATGAAAAGGATATCATTATGTGAAATTTATATAAATGATAGATTTTGTACTCAAAACACTATAATATAGATGATATATTGTTAAGGTACAAGATAATAAAACTCGACCCCATCATTTAGACCAAAGACTTATTCATACGATGAAAAACTAATTAAACTTGTGATTTGGACCATGCATGGTTCTTTAGCCCAAATCCTAATGCGTTCACAACAAATAAATTTTGAATTTGTATTTGTATTTAGACATGCACATTTGTATGATATTTTAATTGAAGTAAAAGCAATGTATTTTTTCCTCATCAAATATTTTAAATTATTCACCACGTGAATAATACCTCGCTCCTTATACAGGTGCAGCTCTAGCTGAATTTTTTATGTACCGTGAACGGCACACTTTAATCATTTATAATGATCTCTCAAAACAAGCGCAGGCTTATCGCCAAATGTCTCTTCTATTACGAAGACCACCTGGTTGCGAAGCTTATCCGGGAGATGTTTTTTATTTACACTCCCGCCTTTTGGAAAGAGCCGCTAAATCAAGTTCTAATTTGGGTGAGGGAAGTATGACTGCTTTACCAATAGTGAAGACCCAGTCGGGGGATGTTTCGGCTTATATTCCTACTAATGTAATTTCCATTACAAATGGTCAAATATTCTTATCTGCCGATCTATTCAACTCTGGAATCAAGCCTGCTATTAATATAGGTATTTCCGTCTCCAGGGTAGGATCCACAGCTCAAATTAAAGCTATGAAACAAGTAGAGGGGTTAAAGTCTCACACTAATTAAACCAACACTAATGCATCTAGGTATATAGTATGTTGTAATTAATTCTATATATAAATATAAATCTCACTACGTCTTAAAATTTTAATTTTAATACTTTGATATTATTAACAATGTTCATGTCAAATTTTACAAATAAAAATATGTGATTTAAGATATTATGGAGAGAAGCTGAATATATACATATGTATGGAGTCAAACCATCAATTTTATCAGTTGTACAATCTTTATTTTATATTTGAACTCTTTTCCCATGCTAATCTACTATATCCCAAACATCAGTTTGAATTGAAGTACATTAATTGGCGTTACAGTCCCAATCAAGCCCGACCTAATTTTTGAGTAACACATACACTTTAGATAATATATATTCATGCACCTTTAATTTGGAGACAACACCAAATGTGGCGTTCCGTATTTTTAGCCTTTTTTTCTGGGTAAATATGGAAGCTCAACCACACAAATGTTGCAATTTCATAATTAAGACATGAATGCTTAGCGACAGTACCATTAATGGTTTTATTAAATAATTTTTTTCACTTGAACATCTTATTCGAACAACTGTTCACAAGTTTCAATTCAAATTTTCTTATTTTGCGACTTGTAGATGATTGCTCGATTTGATCAATTGCTCTCTGCTAATTTTTATCTCTTAACTGTAGATGTGGGGAACTGGAATATATTATTCTTTTTTTTCATTGAGAATGAATACTTCCAATAGTTGTTTCAATTATTTGTAAGCTAATTATACGTAATTAAGTTATATATGTTTTTCGTTACATTTTAAATAGTGTTCAAAATCTTATTTGTATTATCAACCAAACAATTTTGTAAAAAAGATTGTTTTCCAATTCATCAACTTAACATGACATTTATATATTCTTAAAAAAACTAACATTAGATGAATCATTCAGTTTAGATTAAATTTTATTAGTTTATATTACTGAGAGCATAAGTACAGATGAGTCGAGTTTATAACGAATGTTTAGATTCGATTTATCAAATATTCAGTTAACTTTCATTATAATTATTTATGAGTAGAATTTGAGACTAGTTTAACAAACAAATCAAATTTAGGTCCAACTTATCAAGTCTCGATAGTATCTTGAACAAATACACTATCAAATATTTTGTCCTAATCAACACACTCAATTTGGGTATCGCGGCTAGGTGAAACTATATATACCTAAGAAAACATATATAGTCACGTATGTGGGGTGAAGAAAGTCAGTGGTCAACCCTTTCGAAGTTAACGGTCAACGCTGGTCTCATAATCGACGAGATGACCAATGCTCATCGACTAGATTCTCAGCAACGATAATTTTATTTGATCCTAACAATTAAAAATTGATCATAAAAGATACTATATCATAGACGAGGATACAATAATTTATACGCATGCTCATTTTCATTTTTTATTATGGATGATACAATTGGAGATAATGATAGTATGAGAGTGCTTAACTCTATTTCCCATCTTTTCAAACTCGAAGATTATCATATTCTTATATTAATGTTTTTGATAGATTTATATGTTTATTATAAATAAAAAATACTTATATTTGTTATTCTCTTTTATTTATTATTTATGGTTTCGTTTGCTATTAATATAACTAATAGATAGTATATATGGAGAGTAATTTAAAATAGGATAAGATAACTAATGATGAAAAACATTTATCAAGTTTTGGCTCCAACTTATTAAGTCTCGATAATATCGTGATCAAATACACTATTACATATTTTGTCCTAACCAACATATTCTATTTGGTTGTTGCCGGCTAGGTGAAACTATACTCGATGGAACATAGTCACATACGTGGGGTGTAGAAAGTTAATAGTCAACTTTTTTGAAGTCAACGGTCAATGTTGGTCTCATAACCGATAGAATGACCAATGCTCGTCGACTAGATTCTCGGCAACGGTAATTTTATTTGACCCTAACAGTTAAAATTGACCATAAAAGATAATATAATAGCCAAGGACACAATGATCTATACGCGTTGGTTATAATGGTTGGGAAAGTATAAAATAAATCCTCGTGTGCTCATTTTCATTTTTTATTGTGGATGATACAATTGGAGATAATGATAGTAAGAGAGTGATGAACTCTATTTTCTATCATTTCAAAGCCGGAGATTATCATATTCTTATATTATTATTTTTGGTAGATGTATATGTTTTATTTTAAATCACAAATACTTACATTTGTTGTTTTTTTTTTGTTTTTTATGGTTTTGTTTATTATTAATATAACTAAGAGGTAGTGTATATGGAGAGTGATTTAAAATACGATGGCATAGCCGACGATACAAAGCATTTATTTTGTTGACTATGATAAGTTATAGCCGACGAACACGTAAATGTTCGTCGGCTACAAGAAAATTTAAATTTATGTGTGTTTGTGTTGCCTATTAAACCTTGATCTCTAATATTGCTACGTATACGAGTTATGAATTGTAGTTGTATGAATTTTGACGATAGAAGATCAAAATCGTATATGGATGGTATTTCAAAATTTCTATAGTTTGTCGATATAAATACTACACCACACGGTTGAGGCCGATATTTATGCCCATGTAGAGGTTGTTGTAATATGATTACACAACATACTGATAAAATATTTCAACACTTTTATACTAAAAATTTAATTTTATTAATAACATAATTAATTTAAAAATTAATAATAAAATAATTATAAATGCATATAACAAAAACTAATTCGAGCTTGGTTAATTTTTTAGTTGATTATGAATTTAACTTTCATGCGTATATAAATACGAAAGGAGTCGGTTCACGACTTACAAATTCTAATAGGTTGAACTCGAGTTTGATTCATTTATTAAACGATCCATATTGCACTTAATATATCAGTATAACTTTATTTAGAAAACTCACAAATTTTCAATAATGAATAAATAATTTAACTAAATTATAATGGACAAAACAATTTTTTTACTGAAAAACGAGAAAAATAATTTAACTAATACAATAATTAATAAAAAATAATTCTAATTATTCTAATAAATAATGTGAGAATTAAAGATGATTCATATAAGTGAGTTTAAAAGCCCATAACTATTATAAAAAGTTTTGGCCCAACATCAAAAAAAGCACACAACTATTAAAAATAGTCATCAATTTCAAGGTTTGAACTTTGAACCCATGGGCTTATGGATAAAAAAACACTTATCACTACCCTACATAGTTTTTATTGTCATATTACTCAACTTTTGTATATACACCAAAATTTAAGGGGGGCATATCCAATTTTCGGGAAAAACTTTATACACTTTTTTTTCGGGGGGGGGGGGGGGGGGGGGGAGTGCCCCCCTTGGATCCGCCACTGACTATGCGGACCATTCATAGTGAAATTGAGAACACATTTTTTATTTAGATGCTAGACTGTTGGGAAAACTGGACGGGCCTTCAAGTAGTCCCAATGTCGATTCTTGGGCAGAGTTGGTAGAGGATTTATATAAACGACTTTAATACTTGGGTGAATATCGAGTAGATGTGAAAGAAGAAAAAACAAACCACGTGGTTCACAACCCGTAATAAGGTTTTTGATGGAGGATCTACCAGTGGCTCATAACCCACGAAGAAATGGGGCTGGCCACTTACCGAGCGCTACATGATTTGACGAGAAGCGGGACGCTGCCGGTCACCTAAGACAACAAAACAAAAGAGATATTGTTAAACAATTATTCTAAGTATGATGAGACAGAGATCACACAGTTCATTGGTGGCCATATTGATCAAACGTCAATCCAATGACACTGGCATTTTGGGAGCTATCTCGCAACGAATCCCAGGAAATCTGGAACCAAGTAACGACAAGTATGTATGAGTTTGTCCGCTAATGATTTTTTTTGTAGTATGCAGTTGGTTCTACAACTAAATAGAGCGTCTCAGCTTATGTTCAAGTGACTTACAAAAGAGTGCCACATGCGTTACTCAAAATTTAAAATCGAGTGACATCAATACATTAAGAAATATGAGCAGTCGAAGTTTCCCGATGGCTTTATTTAGAGGGATCATGGGAATGGATGTACGACAATTCGAGTCCCCTAAGTATAAGGTAAATTTATAACTTTTTTCATTAAAAATTATATTAACTTTATGGAAATATCACGTAATGTTTTTTCTTTGTTCATGTGTAGACATTTTCTATAAAAATGTTAGATCTTCGCAATTCAGACAACGAGAAGGAGTACAACATCAATTTTTGGTCATTTATGAGAAATAATGCGTACACAAGAAAAAATTGAAGAAATAGCACGTGGCTAACTGATGCGCCCAAAACCTACACGCAAAAATGATGCAGGTCAAATTTCGGACTCCCGACAATGTATTGGTCAGAAGTAATACATGGAAGTAAAATTATGCCCTCGAGTTATCGAACCCAAGGGACAATGAGTTATCGATTTTGTTACTACATTTAGTATTGGCATATTTTTTAGTGCGAAGTCAAGATGTCAGACAACATGCTGCAACACAGTTGGTGTAATATGATACCCGCAAGATTAGGCAAGAAATCGAAGACTTCCTGTTTTGAGCATAGAAGCTCCGCGCGCAGAGGAATAAAGACCATGGATGAATTAGGCAAGAATCAACTTGAAGAAAGACACGCAAGCAAGATTTAATGAAGGCGACAACGCCAACTTGTCACTTGTCAGAAACGCAAGGCGGCAAGAGACTTTCTAATCAGAATAGGAATCCGATTAGGCAATAGGAGTTGCTATAAAAGCAGACGCTACCCCCTTAACAACTCAATCCTTTCTCTGTGCTAAATCCTTAGAGCTCTTAACCATGTACGACTAGCGGATTGAGAGGCTGATCATTTAGAGAGGACGCGGTCGATTGCATACATCAAGTCGAGGAGATTTGAGTGTCTGTAATCTATTGGGTTTTGTTCGTGATTGAAGAACTCACGAATGACAACACAACCGAGCATAGGTTTGCTCGAAGAGTGGAATTGAGAGGATCTCAAAGACAGGGAGAGTTCCTGGTCGAGGTTGTTGATAATGAGATCTCTAGTAGCTTAGGACAATAGCTTGTGTGATAGCTAGTTGATGCTTGAAGTTGTACTATTGACTACCGAATAGTGAAAACCTTTCCACTGGCAGAGTGCCCCCAGGCGTAGGTGCAGAGTCACCGAACTGGGTAAACATATTGTCTGTCTTCTGATTACTGCTTTATTATTTATAGTTCAGAAACTGGGATTAAGCAAGTTGTCGAACCAATCGTTACAACATTGTGTTCGACATCTTGTCCCTGCTACTTAACATAATTTCAGATTTTAATCACTCAAATTTAATTTTATAATAATCTCAGTAAGTCGAAAAGTGTAGAGGAAAGTTAGTAAATAAATTACTCACATGCAAGACAATAAAATAAAGAATTAAATTTTAATCACGGGTAAACAGGTTGAGACAATGAACTTAAATAATAATTATAAGTAGTTGATAATAAAATTAATAAATATGCTTGTTGGTGTTTCTAGATCAGAGCAGTAACGAGAACTCATATCCTACCAAGAACCCCTCCCGGGTGAATTAAAAGTCGTTCTCTCCCTAACCAACCACACTATCCATAGTCAATGATTTAACCGGCTGAGAGACATTACAATATGTGAATACTCTTAACTTTCAATGTGTGTCACATCTGGTCATTACTATCGTGTTAACCCTCATAATCCCTAGTGAGGATTTAAACCTGATTTTTAATTATCATTTCCATTTACTAACTCCTCTCCCGGTGATATTAGGAAACTTAATCAGTTTATTCATAACTATGGGAATGAAACATTAAGTACATATTAATTGAAACCACCCTCCTCGACGCAACAAACATATGAAATTAATTAAAATAAACTCCTTAAATTATTAAATTAGTTCATAACCTCAATCCTTGAATTAATTAGCCAGACATGCTATCAATTGAGTTTAATAAGGACATACTGAAAGTGAATTAATTCATGCATAAACTGGTATTCGACCAAATATTAATTAAATACATGAACACAAACAGATTAAATTCCAAATATACTTACGTAAATTCAATTGAAAAATATATAGGAAATTAATTTAACGGATAATAATTACAGTATATGGAGGAGGAAAATAAAACTCGGTAATCATTAATTAAGGAACTTTAATCCATGGAATTAGGCTCTGATTGATGATCCTCACTATTCGATCCTTGATTCATTGCTTCTCTCTGATGTTTCTGGCTCCCACAATGGTTATGGAACTCTCTTTCTCTCTGTTGTCGACGAAATAATTGAAAAAATGGGAGATGCCCTTTCGAAAATGCGATAGGGCTATTTATACTTAAAATTTTCGCAGGGCCACGGGGTAGTGGTCGAAGCGCCACAGACCGTGGCCCTTCAATACTTGATTCGAGGTTCCATAATTTATGCTCAAGAAACAGCCACGAATCGCGCATGTCTAGAAGTGGGAGGTCGCCACGGAGGGGGGCCACGGACCGTGACCACTTATGTGTAGGAACTTTGGGGCTATCAAGAACTCATATGGCAGCGGAAACAACAATATATAAACCCCAAGAGCTGTCCAAGAACATCAAACCATTAAATCCTAAGGCAAAACCGAAATCACAAGTTTACCTTCGGTTTGTTCGAATCGATTTGAAGAACGCTTCTGATCTTCAACTCTAGCCAAGTCCACACGGATAGGATAATCACTTGAGGATTCTACACTCTTCTACCTTACTAGAATAGATAAGGGAGCAAGAGAGGGAAGGCTTGAGAGGTTCGGCCGAGAGGTTCTTCACAGAGAGAGAGAGAGAGAGAGAGAGAGAGAGAGAGAGAGAGAGAGAGAGAGAGAGAGAGAGAGAGAGAGAGAGCAACTTCAATGTTGTGATATTTTCTAAAAGTGTTGGATGGTTGTGTGGGATATAGTGTATTTGAATTGATGTGTATTGGGTTAAGGGAAATGATGATGGTCATTGGATGACCTCCATTAATCACACTTACCCAACATGATTAGGATAGTGTGTATCTAGTCATCATCCACTTAACCAAAGTTAGTGGAGAAAGGGACCCACCCTTTACTCCACTATTGTGCCTTGGTTGGGCCGGCCACTAGGGGCTCGTGGCACGAAGCCCAATGCTTCGGCCATGAGGTCCCGTGCCGCACTTAACCCCTGAACTTATCGTACAAAGTCTGATGCGACATCGACGAAAGATTTAGTCTTTCTCGATTCGCGTGTCACATTCAATTACACATATCCATGGCCTAAAACGTCCAGTTTTTCCTATGCCTCTCTTTTGAGTATCGCCGACCTTTCCTTGTCTCTCATAATCCATATCCTATGTGTGCGACCCTCTAGGTTCATGCCGACGTCGGTGGATTGGCGTAAAATTCCATTTTACCCGATCCATCATAATTGGTCTCTAGTAAGACGTTATGATTACCCGACGTGCATGATGATCGATGATTCGATTCAACCTCATATAGTACATGTCGCTATCCCTTTATCGCCCAGTATCTAGATTGATCATAAGGCATAAAGACGCTACCCTTATTTAATCAATATATATTTCTCGATCTGTGAGATTACTAAATACTAATAACCCGTATCGTTGGCATGGCCGTGCTCTCCCTTCATTTAATCTCTATCGAATGGCCTAAACACATACCTTTCTCATACCGTAGTATGAGGGATAAATCCCTTAGCCGCCTTTCGTATCACTCATACAATCCGTCTTCGTGTCAATCATGTCCGTTATGGTTGTCTTGTTACGGACAACGTTAGGAGCAAGTAAAACACGGTTCTTTACTGTATAGCGATCACAAAGACTCCTTGGTCTAAGGATACAACGACAAGCTACCACAATTGAATGTGTTCATGACGGTATCTATGCAACACCATTTAGTGCAGGTCGTCCAATATCACTCACCCGAGTGATATCTATGATATGATTCCGGGAGCTCTTCCCAATGGTAAATATAACTATACCATAAAGAATCATCCTCATACTTGGTCGCTTCATAGAAGCATATTTGACCAGGGACCCGTTAAGTGTGATCCGTACAGATATATGGTTCTACTATTTTGATGGACATATATCAGATCATACTTAACCTATTACTTCAACACATAAGTGATATAATGCCGATTTTATATACTGCAAACGATGATTAATATATATACAAACATTTACAGACTAATACAATTAGACTAGGGCACAAAAATGCTTACAATCTCCCACTTGCCCCTAGTTCCAATCTAAGCCCCAATCTATATCCATTGACCTCACATGCTTTTCGTTCTTAGGTTGAGGAAGAGCTTTGGTCAAAGGGTCGGATGTGTTATCATTTGTTGCAACGTAAGTGATCTTCATATCACCCCTCTTGATAATTTCTCGTATTAGGCGATATTTTATGGGTACATGTTTGGATCTGTTACGTGCTCTGGGCTCTTTAGCTTGCACAATGGCCCCTGTGTTGTCACAAAATAAGCTTACTGGATCATACGCTTTTGACATTACGCCTATTCCAGTTAAGAAGCTCCTGATCCATACAACCTCCTTCACTGCTTCTTAGGCAGTGATGTACTCAGATACCGTTGTAGAGTCAATTGTGGAATCCTGCTTCTTGCTCTTCCAGCTAAAAGCTCCTCCATTCAACATGAACACATATCCATATTGATGTTTATAGTCACCATGATCCGTCTGGAAACTAGCGTCAACAAAGCCTTTGACGACTAGTTCATCATCTTCTCTTCCCCCATAAACAAGAAAAGCGTCATTGGTTCTCCTAAAGTATTTGAGGAGTGCCTTGACCGCAATCCAATGTTACTCACCGGGGTTGGATTGATGCCTACTAGTACAACTTAAAGCAAACGAGATGTCCGGTCTCGTACATATCATGGCATACATGATGGATCCAATAGCCGAAGCGTATGGAATTCCACTCATTCTTTTCAGCTCATCAGTCGTCACCGGACGCTGAGTCTTGCTTAGTCTTATGCCATGACGGATGGGTAAGAATCCGTTGTAGAGTCAACTGTGGAATCCTGCTTCTTGCTCTTCCAGCTAAAAGCTCCTCCATTCAACATGAACACAGATCCATATTGATGTTTATAGTCATTATGATCCGTCTGGAAACTAGCGTCAACAAAACCTTTGACGACTAGTTCATAATCTTCTCTTCCCCCATAAAAAAGAAAAGCGTCATTGGTTCTCCTAAAGTATTTGAGGATTGCCTTGACCGCAATCCAATGTTACTCACCGGGGTTGGATTGATGCCTACTGGTACAACTTAAAGCAAACGAGATGTCCGGCCTCGTACATATCATGGCATACATGATGGATCCAATAGTCGAAGCGTATGGAATTCCACTCATTCTTTTCAGCTCATCAGTCGTCACCGGACGCTGAGTCTTGCTTAGTCTTATACCATGACGGATGGGTAAGAATCCTTTCTTGGCATTAAGCATTGAGAATCTCCTCAACACTTTGTCTATGTAGGTGCTCTGACTTAAACCCAAGACACGTTTGGTGCAATCTCTTCATATCTTAATACCCAAGATGTAAGAGACTTCGCCTAAGTCTTTCATTACGAAATACTCGCCTAGCCAAGCTTTTGTTAAGTGCAAAGTTGGGATGTGGTTTCCAATGAGTAATATGTCGTCGACATATAGCACCAAAAAGACTATCTTACTTCCATCCTCCCTTTTGTAAACGCAAGGTTCATCATTGTTCTTGATAAAGCCGAACTGTTTCACAGCTTGATCACAACGATGATTCCAACTCCTCGAAGCTTGCTTCAATCCATAAATGGACTTGAGCAACTTACAAATATTTCTCTTATTCTTTGGATCTACAAAACCTTCAGGTTTCGTCTTATAAACGTCCTCAATTAAGTTCCCATTAAGAAAGGCGGTTTTTACATCCATCTGCCATATCTTGTAGTCATGATATGCTGCGATGGCAAGAAGAATTTGGATAAATTTGACCATAGCCATTGGAGAAAAGGTTTCCTCATAGTCAATCCCTTGAATTTGTCTATAACCTTTTGCTGCCAAACGTGCTTTATAGGTCTGAGGATTGCCATCCATGTTTGTCTTCTTTTTGAAGAACCATTTACAACCAATGGTTTTAACACCAGCGATTGGATCAATCAAGCTCCAGACTTGATTATCGTACATGGATTGCATTTCCACCTTCATGGCTTCCAGCTATTTCTCGGAGTCTGTACTGTCCACGGCTTCTCGAAAGGTGGTGGGTTCATTATCTTGATCCACCAATACCAGCTCATCATCTTGAGTCATACAGAATTCGTATCTCACAGGTGGATGACTGGTCCTTTCAGACAGCCTTGGACCGTCCTGAAGAACTACAGTGATCGGTTCCTTCTCTACTATCTGATCTGGCTCCATATATTCTATTGAGCTTTCAGGTGGTTCATGAGAAGCTACATCCTCTGGAATTTCATCCAGATCTATAGTTCTCTCACTGTCTGTTTTGGAAATGAACTTCTTTTCCAAAAACACCCCACCGCGAGCAACGAAAACTTTGTTCTCGCTCGGTTTATAGAAGTAGTATCCCCTTGTTTCTTTGGGATACCCAACGAAGATGCATTTGTTTGATTTTGGTTCGAGCTTGTTTGAGAGCATACGCTTCACAAAAGCCTCGCAACCCCAAATCTTGAGGAAGGACAAAACGGGCTTCTTCCCATACCATTGCTCAAAAGGTGTACCTTCCACTGTCTTCGTTGGAGCCCTATTCAATATGAATGGGGAAGTTTCAAGAGCATAACCCCATAAGGATATTGGAAAATCAGTGTGACTCATCATGAATCGAACCATATCTAACAATGTTCGATTTCTTCGGTCGGACACTCCATTTAACTGAGGTGTTCCTGGCGGAGTCCACTATGATAATATCCCACTTTCCATAAGATGATCAAGAAACTCTTGGGATAAGTATTCTCCACCTCGATCTGAACGAAGTGCTTTTATACTTTTCCCGAGCTAGTTCTGCACTTCAGTCTTGAACTCTTTGAATTCATCAAAAGTATCAAACTTATGTCTCATTAAATAGACATAACCAAATCTACTGTAATCATCAGTAAAAGTGATGAAATAACTATAACCGCTCCTGACAAGTAAACTCATAGGCCCACACACATCTGTGTGTATTAGGGCCAATAGGTCACTCGCCCTTTCACCTCTCCCGATGAAGGGCGCTCTAGTCATCTTGCCCATCAAACAAGTCTCGCATCTCTCAATCGAATGGAATTCGAATGGACTTAATAGTTCGCACTTGTTAAGTGCTAAGACGCGCCTCTCATTTATGTGGCCTAGACGACAGTGCCACATTAGAGTTTGGTTCAAATCATCATATTTAAACCTTTTCGTATTAACGTTATAGAGCTTATTAGAATTGGGGCTTTCCATATTCAATACATACAAACCACCAACTGTACTTGCACTTGCATAATGTATGTCATCACGTTTTATATTAAAACTTCCATTTTCGATTACAAAAGAAAATCTTTCCTTATCTAGTAAAGAAATGGATATAATTGTTTTGCTAAAAGTAGGTACAAAATACACATTATGCAATACAAGAACAAGGCCACTAGGCAAAACAAGTCTAACGGATTCTACAGCGGTTGCGGCAACCCGAACTTTGTTCCCAACTCTTAGGTCCACCTCATTCTTGCCCAAATCTCTTCTATTTTCGAACACCTGCACATTTGTACAGATATGAGATTCAGCTCCGGTATCTAATACCCATGAATCTGAAACAGAGAGATTTAGCTCTAAAAAGAAAATATATGAGGAAGACGCGACCCCACCGCCCTTCTTCTGATCGTCCTAGAACTTCTTGTAGTTTTTCTTCCAGTGACCGGGCTGTTGGCAGTAGAAACAAACTGCTTCCTTTTTCTTCTTCGCCTCCCCGACTTTAGAAGGTCTAGGAAATAAAGGCAGTCTCATCTTGCCTGCCAAGTGATTAGGGGCTCTACTCTTATCACCTCCAGCTTTGAAGCTAGTTCCCTTTCTAACCATTAGGACATCCTTGCCACGAGTGACCTTGATGTTCTTCTCGGCCGTCACAAGAATTTGATGTAATTCCGAGACGGTCTTGTCCATATCATGCATATAATAGTTCATTATGAAACTATCATATGTATGAGGAAGGGATTGCAGAACTAAATCGGCTGCCATCTGCTTTTCCATTCCGAGCCCGAGTCGAGTTAGGCCGTCGAGATGTCCCTTCATTTTTAGGACATGTGGACCTACATAACTGCCTGCTGACATTTTGCAGGCGAGGAGTTCCTTGAGAATCCCGAATCTTTCGAGTCGAGCCTTCTCTTTGAACATGACCTTTATCTGCGACATCATCGCAAAATGGTCCTCAGACAGTTCCATAAACTGCTTCTGGAGCTCCGACTCCATAGCGTCCAGCATCACACACGCCAGGTCGATATTGTCGCTAAGGTGCTTT
This sequence comes from Geranium rotundifolium, assembly GCA_963920655.1. Lineage (NCBI taxonomy): Eukaryota > Viridiplantae > Streptophyta > Magnoliopsida > Geraniales > Geraniaceae > Geranium > Geranium rotundifolium. The sequence continues at coordinate 29,513,157 of OY987311.1, read as the reverse complement.
TGGTATGCATCCTTAACGGCCCGCAGGGATTTGAGTGCTGGCTCCACAGGGATAGCCCGGTCCAAGACGTATTCCTTGCGTTCCAACTTGAACACAAGTCGTAGGTTTCTGTCCCAGTCCAGATAGTTTGTACCATTGAGCTTACCCTTTTCAAGGATATGCCTCAATGACAATCTGTTCGCGTTCGTTGAGTTGTTCGCCATTAATCTACCCGAGGAAAGTAAATTTAATCAAAAAGTTGAATAAATTTACGAAGATCCTGAATAAACTTCAACCATTCGATTTTAAGTTTGAAAGAGATCACCATGGGTTCCAAACGATGAATATCATGCAGCGGACTTTATGTAACCGTGGTGATCGTAAAAAGCTTAGATCTTAATGCCATTTGAACATGTTATATACATAAATATAAAACTGATATTTACCTCTTGTAATCGACAAAAACACAAGTGTAGTGTTCTCTCTATCAAGTCCACACAAGCACCACAACCGAAATGATTTTTCACTCAATATTTTGCTAGAAATTTTGAGAGAAAACAAGAGCAACAATGGAGGAGGAGAGGGAGAGAATTTTCAGCCATTAGAGGGAGAGAGAGTGGGAGTTAGTTGCTGAAAAATCAAAAGGATAAAATAATTATAGATTATGTAATTTTTAATTTGAAATTAAATTGAATTTCAAAATAAAAATTGCATTATCCATCCTTTTAATCCTTCTTATTTGCATTTAACCCCTCTCTTATCTTAAACCCTAAATGGGCTTTAAGCCCATTTAACTAAAACCCAAATTAAACCCATTTACTTGAGTTCTAATTTCGGTTTAGTCAAAACGGCTCAATTTCCTCGAATTGATTTCTTCGACCGTCTGGTTAAAACCTTAGGCCAGAAAACTACCGAATCGTTCTCAAATCTCATCCATAATTATTGTCATGTATTGTGCTTAATGCGTGTGACCCTCTAGGCTCACGAATAATTGGCAGACTGGTAAAATTACCATTTTACCCTTTCCATCATAAGTGGCCTCTAGCAAGACATTATGATTATCCAATATTCGTGATTATCGATTATTCGACTTAACCTGTTATCGTACATGTCACTGTCCTTTTATCAAACCGATATCCAGATTGATCAATAGGCATATAATGGTCATCCTAATTTATCAATCACTATTTCTTGATATCTGAGATGACTGAAAACTGATACTAAGGTATCACCTGCATGGCCATGCTCTTTCTTCAGTCATACTCATCAAGTGGCCTAAACGGATATCTTTCTCATACCGAAGTATGAGTGATAAATCCCTCAGACGCCTTTCGAGTTCACTAGTGCAATAAATGCCAAAGCCAATCGAAGCCGTTATAGTTACCCTTTTACAGATAACGTTAGACTAGGTCAAACTTAGGTATTTGTTACATAGTGTACACAAAGACTCCTTGGTCTTAGGATATAATGACAAGTTACGATATGTGAGTATCTCATGACTGGATCTATGCAGCATACTCACAATCGGGTTGTCCGATATCATCGACCTGATGGTATCTATGATATAACTCCGGCACGCACTTTGTCATGATCAGTAGAGCATGATCACAAGGAGTTAGTCTCATACTGATCGCTTCATAAAGAAGCTTAGCTGATCAGGGACTCATCAAATGTAATTCTTTCTGATCTATAGTTCTACTATTAGTGGTTACACACATAATGACATAGATCAAATTACATTCGATATATTACTACAACACTTTAGTAATATATGCCGATTTATTTATTCGGAAAGATGATAAAACATTACATCTGTAGATCACTTTTATATTGGACTGGGGCATAACTCTAACAATCTCCCACTTGCCCCTGGTTCCAATTTAAGTTCTGATCTACTCCCATAGACCCTGCATGTTTCTCATGCCTAGGCTGCGGCTGAGCCTTTGTCAAGGGATCGGCCATATTATCATCAGTCGAAGATTGTCAACGTTCTCAGTTTCCATCCTTCTCGACTTGAGCAATTAATTACAATTAATACTCGATTTGTAGATCAGATGAAAGAATAATTACACTTTATCACTAGCGGTTCGCAGCCCGCATAAAAGAATAATTTACACGTTACAATGTAACGGTTCGCATACCGTTTTAAAAGCGATAAATACTTAAACGCTATTGGGCTATCTATGCACCATGCATATCAACTCATCACACAACATGTCCATCTAGCTCTAGCATTTCAGAGAAACATCTAACTGTTGAGGTCGCTGAGAGGACAAGAAAGCTTGAGGAGGACTTCGCCGCAAGAACAATTGAGCTAGAGAGACAAATTGACGAAGAACGACTGCCATGGAAGAAATAAATAAGAAGATGGAATAAAACCTAGAAGAGAAGATGAATGAGGCCAGTCAAGAGATCATGAACAACTTATGTCCCGACGGTATATTCCAAAAAATAAGTGAAATACGTATAAAACATTTATTTTCTTAAAAAAAATATGTTTGTATTTGAATTACATTCTTATGTTGATTGAAGAGCTTGAAGATGGAGACTATTGTGCCATGAGCTTTTCTTCTACCTTTTCTTTGTTTATCTTTGTGGAACTCTATTTTCTTATAGATTTTGAAGTAATTTGTTTGGATTTGACATTTACATTCATGGCTTGAGGCTAAAACCTTTGGCCATGGGTGCTAAACTTTGTGATTCCATTTTGTTGTGAATTTGAGGTATTAGTTCTAGTGTTGTGATGCGTGATTCTCTTGTTAATCTTGTGAATTGCTTTGATTTGGCTAATTATAGTAGTTTGGATAGGTTAAAGACTTGACTTCGAGAGGAGCAAGCCTAACAGACCTAGGAATCACCGATAGTAGAGGCTCGAGGTGGTGCTAAGACACCTCCTAAAGCTCTTAGTTGCAATTTGTCGGTAGAATGCGGTGTTGATGCGTAATTGATTCCGAGAGGGTAAAAAGTGTCTCAACATAAGGCTAGTTCCAATGCCAAGAGGCGGAGCTAGATATTTAGCAGAGACTATCACTTCTATTATCACCTAGAATTGGTAAAGAAAGTTAACAAATCGGAATTGCAAAGGCTAGTACTCGTGGTGTTTTGCAACAAAGACTACATTTCACTTTATATCTCCCTAGTATTGCATCTGTAGGGTTCATCATTAGTCTCGCGTAGTTTGAAATTCATTGTAGGCATATTTCTCTCTTAGACACTCTCAAAAAACTAGATCGAACAATTTCACAACCCGACATGTCCCGTGGAATTCGACCCGGTACTTACCGTTTTTATTACTTGTGATCATGTACACTTGCGTGAGACGCTAAAGTGTGTTTCTAAACGAACACGCTTTTGCCTTACATATGACTAGTCAGTTATGTGTTCACCTAGACGACGAATATTGTGACGACCATGTTCGTTGGCTAGGTCAACCAATAACCAATAAGCCATAAACTGGTTGATTATATATTTATTTGTGAAAGTATATTATTTATTTTATTTTTTTGAAAGGAAAACAAATACACAGGAAGCCCTCGTCGAAAGAGGGGTCCCCTCGTCGCACCCTCGTGTATCTGAAAGGCTTTCAGATTCTGAACAAGTACCTGAGAGCCTTTCAGATTTCGAATTGAAGGGGAACCCTCGTCTCATCACTCCCCCGACGGGTATCAGTGTTTTGGTATAGAAATACACAGGAAGCCCTCGTCGGACAAGGGGTCCCCTCGTCGCACCCTCGTGTATCTGAAAGGCTTTCAGATTCTGAACAAGGACCTGAGAGCCTTTCAGATTTCGAATTGAAGGGGAACCCTCGTCTCACCACTCCCCCGACGGGTATCAGTGTTTTGGTATAGAAATACACAAGAAGCCCTCGTGTATCTGAAAGGCTTTCAGATTTCGAATTCAAGGTTGATTACAAATATTGCAGTTGAACGGAATCGAATTACAGTTTCAGTTCTGTCAGTCACTAAAGTTTAGTCAGAATCGAATCGGTTAATGAATTAGAGTTTCAGAATATTGATGAATCGGTCAATCAGAATTGCATTACAGATTGATTACAAAATCAGAATCGATCAAACGATGGATTACAATTTCAGAAGTTGCAGATTACATTTGCAGAACTGATCGATCGAAGAAATCGCAGAACCGTTGAAGATCGCGCAAAACTGTTGAAGAAATCGCAGAACCGTCGGAGAGATCGCAGAACTGTCGAAGAGATCGCAGAACCGTCGGAGATCTAACGCAAAGATTCATGACGCTAAATGACTGTTATGCCATTTTTCATGTTTTTTGATTTAAATTTGAGCAGAAATTGGTTAATATTCATAGCCGTTGATGAGATTGCATCCGACGGATGGTGGAGGTCCCTTTGTACCTATTTGAAACACGGTTTCTAGCTGATTGCATCCACAAAGCTCATACTAATATGGCCATAACCACATTCTTGGATTCCCACGTGTCTCTCTCACCACAAGCGTTGAGTTACCAATCTGCTGGGCGGGTGAAATTATCACACCTTCACCATATCCAGTATCTCTTGAAATGAAAATGAAAAAGTAAAAAGTAAAACTAAAAATCTCTCCAGCCAGCGATACTCTGTTCTAAAACCCTAGAATCGAGTGAGGTTGGGTGCATGGTAAGGTCAGTTTTGGACGAGGGTTTAAGGGCAACCTCAATCTCAGCTCCGTCAATGGCAGTTCTGGGCTTTGGTCTCGCTTGCAGGACCCATTTCCCTCTTCGACCTCCTCTTCTTCGCTATGCCCGCAAGGTCTGTATCTCTATAGCTCCCTGTATATGTATAGGTGTGCGCAATTGCTTTCTGTATCGACTCTGCGTTTCCTTTTTATTTTCTCAGCAGGTTCGAGTGAGCTCGGTTATGGCTGCGCAGACAATTGATGAGGCTGAGGATATTGCCTATTCTGATGGAAATGGCAAGTGGAGTTCTTATCTTTTTTAATTTTTTTGAATTGGTTTTTTTTTTTTTGACATTTTTTGTTTGGTGAGTGAAGAGAGTGGCAAGGTTCGGCAGTCTAAGAGGTTCAGTTCAGAGGACCTGGGAATTACCAGTTCCATGATATCAAGGCCAGCTAAGAAGGTTCTTAATGAGCTCAAGAAAAAAGGTATGTGTCTCTTTAACTGAGGATTCGAGTAGATAATGCTCTGTTTCCCCATATTGTTCTTACATGTCTCCTACTTGTTAAGATGCTAGTGTTTAATGACTGTAATATAAGGACATGATTGATAATGCATAGTTTGCATCTTTAAAATGAAAGTGGGCCCTTATTTTTAAATGTAGGAATTGTTAAATTGCCCCCTGATTTTATTAAGGACTAGTTCTTGCTATGTTTGCTGTTATGTATTTGGAATATTTATAATGCTTATCATGCTACTTATGACCTCTTATCTTGGCGAATGATGCTAGCAACTGGCAAAAGAACTCAAGTGAAAATATGTAGTGGTTTGTAAAAGTAAAGGTTGCCACTTCCTGCTCATGGTACTATTCCACAAATCGAACAAATAAGCCCTTGCATTTTTAAGGTGTAAGTGAACACCGGAATTTTGTGCATTTGTTCGGTCAGCTAAAAGGAGGTCTTTGGACCTAGTGGCATATGAGAATATTGGATAGGCTGTAATCTCCCTAATAGTCAGTGATGAACATCCATATACATTTATGAGTCTGTTATGGAATTTCTTATTTCTGCAGGTTTGGTCTAATTCATTTTATTTGTGAAATCTGCACTCCTACTCTTCTCAATCTTCTAGGTTATCAGGTTTACCTCGTTGGAGGATGTGTGCGGGATCTGGCAATGAAGTTAGAGCCAAAAGACTTTGATATAGTAACTACAGCAGAACTTAGACAGGTTCTTAATTTGTGCTTTATTTTGTTTTATGCTTACACGTTGTTTGAAATTATCGCCTTTAAAATAAAAACATAGATGATCTGGGAATAGTGTACTGTCCAAAACTGTTATTATTTCTTTTCTACATGCAAGTTTTATTGTGAGGGCGTCTATGAATGCGGCCTTGTTGCTGCTTTAGCTTATGGTACCATTGTCTATCACCAAAGTTCTTCATTTATTATTTCTTTTCGTGGAATCTTTCAAACATACTGTTCCCTCGTTGCAGGTTAAAACAACATTTTCGCGGTGTGAGATCATTGGGAGGCGATTCCCAATCTGCCATGTGCACGTTGGTGATACATATGTGGAGGTCCGTTATCTCTGTTTCTGCATGTTTTTTCATATTAATTTAATTCATGCTATGTTGTCTGGGAATTAATTCAGAGATTTGCATAACTAGGACATTAGTTAATGTTGTGCTTTAAGGATCTTCATAGTGTATGTCTTGTGTTTCTTAAAGTGAACTTAATTTTAATTGCAATTTAGGTCTCAAGTTTTAGTACCGCTGGAAGAATGTTCGATAGGGGATTGCGTTCTGCATCTGAAAGACCTCCTGATTGTGACGACGAGGATTTTATTCGCTGGAAAGACAGTCTGCGTCGGGATTTTACAATCAACGGGTTATTGACCTGATCATTATGTCTAGTACTAAAATAGAAGTGATAGTAGTTTAGCTTTCACATTTCCCATAGTCATTCTCAATCTGACTGGAAGTCTTGCCATCCCCTTACACACTTCCTTTTTTTCTGACAGATTGCTGTTTGATCCCTATGCAAAAATCGTTTATGACTACAGAGGAGGAATAGAAGATATTAAAAGGGCAAAAGTGTGCAAGTATTTCTAAGGAATTGAAATCTTGAATTGCATTTGATATGGTTGTAATGTCCTCATGATATTCTTTTGATGTCATAGGTGCGAACTATCATACCTGCAAGTACCTCTTTCAAAGAAGATAGTGGTGAGTCATTGCAGTTTATCTTGATCAAAACATTAACTGTCTTCTAGTTCCCCCATCTTCATATTGGAGGTACAAATACGTTTAGCAGTTCATTTTTTAAATGTTAACACCAAAAGAGGTATCTAATTGGACAACATTTTCAGCGCGCATTCTGCGTGGAATAAGAATTGCAGCTCGGTTAGGATTTCGACTTAGTAAGGAGACAGCGCGCTCTGTGAAAGAACTAGCTCCATTGCTATTAAGGCTTGATAAGGTGCACATAGTGAAATTTGTTCCTCTTTTACAGTTTCGGTTCTATAAATTCTATTTAATTTAATGTATACGAGAATGCTCTCTACTGAGTTCATTTATTCAAAACAATTTCAGAAAAGGCTTCATATGGAAATGAACTATCTGTTAGCATATGGTTCTGCTGAATCTTCGTTGAGGCTGCTATGGAAATTTGGACTCCTAGACATACTTCTACCCATTCAGGTTTTAAAAATTGGGTCTTTAATCATTTATTTTTCTTCTTGTCCATCAGAGTTTTAGATCGTCTATACTGTTTCTCATTGCAGGCATCATATATGGTTCAGAATGGTTTCCGTCGACGTGACAAGAGATCTAACATGCTTTTGGTAATTCCTCGTACTTGTTTTCTTATTTCTCATATTTAAGTACTCATCATCCAAAGATGTCATCTTGGCCATTGATTTTACATAAGCTTAATAGAAACTAGATAATATTTCCTTACCCCTGCAGGGTATAAATATTAACAGCTACTAAACCAATAATTTGCTAAAGTTCACATTTCAATTGGCTATTGTAACCTCACATTGTCATAATTATCCTCGTAAGTCGTAACACTAAGCTCACTTTTCAATGCTTATTGGGCATGATTGATGATACTTCATCACAGTTTCTTAATGCTCTGAAGTCTGGTGTAGCATTGCTAGCATTTGAAACTCTTTTACAATGTAATTGATTGATCTATCATTTCGTATATGCAGTCCCTGTTCTCTAATTTGGATAAACTACTGGCTCCCAACAGGCCGTGCGATAGTAGCTTATGGTATGATCTTTGTTAACATACTGTGTTTTTCCTCTCGAATCATCAGTTTAAGGAATAATATCTTTGATTGATATTATCTACATAAAAATCGTCTAATCGCTTACATAAATTCTTTTCAAATGTTAGTTGCGTCTGGGATTGCTCATGTCTTCCCTTTTATCTCTTCAAATTTGGCCGCCTATAACTAAAGGCAATGCACACTTCTAATTCTTATCAAAGATGCATATAAATTAGGGTTAATGACATATCACTACACCCAGCAATATCTGTTTTCAAAATCAGTACCCCAACTTTAAAAGTTTCGATTCAGGTACCCCTCAGAATTTTGAAGCGACATTTATGATACTGGTCTGACTTGGTGTGTGAAAATCCCAACCCTTGGTAGTTTTGATTTGAAATCATACTGGTCTGACCGGTACAAATTAAAAAGGAATTTACTCAAAAAATGAAACAAAACTCATTTTTTAATTATTATTTTGTTATGATTATTTAACATATTATTATCAAAAATTAAAATCGTTATTAATTTATTATAGTTGACATTAATTATTATTTTGTAAGGGAATTAAATTATAAAACTTTAATAAATTAATATTTATCATAAACTTTAAATTTAAAATATTAATTATAATAAGTTTAATTATTGTTATTAATTTAATATTTTTAATTATTTATTAAAGAAATGTAAATCAATTTTAATTTGAACCGGTCAGACCACCTTAATTTCAAATCAGAACTGAGGGCATTTTCGACATTAAAAAATATTGCTGTTAGATCTAACAGAAGTTGCCTTAAATGTCGCTTAAAAGTTCTTGGGGTATCTGGAACATATATATTTTTATGTAACAAATATTTTTAAATTGTGGTACGGAATTTGAAAACGTGTATTGTTGGGTGTAGTGATCTGTCATTAACCCTAGAAATTATTACAAGATATTGTGAACTCAAACCATCTAGGGGACTAATTGTGTTGCTTTACACTCTCAGGGTTGCGATCTTAGCATTTCATAAAGCACTGTTCGACAGACCAAGGAATCCTTTGGTAGTTGCTGCGTTTAGCCTGGCAGTCCACAGTGGCGGAGATATTCCAGAAGCAGTTAAGATTGCTAAGCAGATCCACCTATCGTATGACCGAAGTTTTCAAGAATTACTGGAACCTTGTAATCTGAAATCTAAAGCACTGGTGAAAGAGGTTATGGATCTCACAGTATCTGTTAAAGATGCACTACAGAATATGACTGATGAACGTTTCATCTCCCAGGCAATGACAGCATACCCGCAAGCTCCATGCTCGGATCTGGTAAGCAATTTTAACCTTTCTTTCTTGGTCTGTTCTCTGCTCCTAGGGAAATAATATGCTGACAAGGGTATCGCCTAATGGGTCATACATATTAAGAACCAATGTCACACTCACTTGTCAGTAGATAGGGAACTCATGGTAGAATTGGCTGTAACATCATAACAGTGGTAGTGTCGATTGTCTGTATAAACTGTTTACCATGTGATTTCACATGTTGGGAGTATGGGGATAGTTAAGTGAAATGATTTGTAGGAGGCTAAACAGTAAAGAAATGATAGCTGATAATAGTTTTTGTATGACGATTTGCAGGTGCTTGTTCCATATGAGCTGCAAATGGAGGTGGACTATATATTTCGGTGCGTGCATTGTGGGATAGAGGACGGGTTTGTGGCGAAGCAAGGCGGTGAGATCAACTACAAAGCCTTGGCTTCTGGAAGTCTGGCAGAAATAAGGCATGTATTTGCACGGATTGTCTTTGATACTGTTTTTCCTCTTCACTCGAATAAAGAAGACGCGAAAGAGGCGAGTTGATTGATAAATGTGGCGTTTTGAGATGAAATAAAATTCATTTTTCCATCCAAGACTATCAAATCGGCTTCTTTTGAATACTGCAAATAGTTCATATTTTATTTCCAAAACAAATGTCTGTTAATTTGAATGAATGAACATTTCTCCTCTCATAAAACAATATTGGATCAATCGATCCATTAACAAAAAAGATAGATGTGCATAGGTAGAAGACTAAGTTATATGCGGGGGGTGAAATCTTTATCCTCTAGAAAATGCAAAACCAAAACGATTTGAACCAAAATATGTCCCTCGGGTTGCTGATGTTAACTACAAAGCATCAACAATCTTATTTTCTGTCAAATAAATTTCCCTATCAAGTTTTACAAGGATAAGAACGCATTTTCATCATCAGCTCCTGAGTTTATGCCTTGGCCTCACCAGTTGGAGGGGGAGGGGGACTAACACCACCAGTAGTTGGCCTACAAAACAATAGCAATGTTGTCATTGTCATGGCATTTGTAATTAGGATTGAACAATAAATACATGTATGTTATCAAAGGAATATATAGCGCTTCGAAGTTGGAACTTACAGTCTAACAAAGACTTTGACAGCCCCATTGGGCTCCGGTAAGGGTTCCGATCATGACAATGCGAAGAGGAAGACCTCGAGTGAAAAGACCCACCAACCCTATCTTGTTCACAGCCTGCATGAGAGCAACAAAAGAGAATGATTTAACATCGTAATGTCTATGGCGAGTTAAGAGTTAGGCGTGGGAAGTTAGGTTTGCTCACATCACCGACAGTTGCACCCTTGGCATTGTTGAGGAAAGAGACCAAGTTGTCAGCAGGGTGCGAGACAATTGCACAGAAAACTCCAGCAACATATCCTCCAGCAAAGCTCACACCAAAGCTGAAGAGATTTGCTGCATGCTCCTTAGGTGTTGGGATGGTGTACTTGTACAGCATCTCTACAAATTTCATCATTGTATCTGTAAAATAGCACATCTATTCGTCATAATCTCACAAAACAAGTTGTAGAATTATAGTAAGATATCAAGCATATAAAGTTAACCAGCAGATAAAAATGAGAACACTATACCACCTATATATTCATTGCAAGCATCTGGACAGTAACTATCAGATATTGAACTTCTATACAACTCATGCAACAAATCTAAGTGGTGATAAACTGGGACTTCTCAAAGCGAATGATGAAGCATACTGTTTGAGAAGTGGAAAGATCATGACAACTTGCTATGTTTCTCCTAAAGTCACAGTAATAATCGGTGGACAAAAGAAAGCAAGATCCACAGAGATTTGTGAGGAGGTGCATCAGAACATGATTCTAAGGGTTTAAAAGTAAAAGGCTGAAAGATTATAGCCTCATAAACCATGAAATCATTTTCTGCCATATTCAGTGAGAAGATAGAGCAAAGCACCAACAAACATATCAGCAAAAAAGCATATAGATCGTATTAATGTGGAAGAAAGAAATGGTCAAGCTTACACGGAATAGCGTCAAACTATAACTTATAGGCAATAACTTGCAGAATGCAGCAAAGGAGAAGCTTTTCATGAAGTAACATACCCTCCAGCACCTTCAGCCTGGACAAACTTTGGCCAATTATGATGACACTTCAACCAGTTACTTCAAAAAATTAATAGAGGAACAATTAATAATGTTAATACCATAAAACAAATAGTCAAACTTTAGGTGTAAATGTGCCGTAGCCCAATATACAATTTAGGTGTAAATGTTCTATCATCGTTGCAATAAATAAAACGGCAATATATTATTATTGTGTTATGATAATAGTTAAGTGTAATCTGATATATATCGTCGAGTGTGTCATCACAATCAAACTATACATCCTTAATGATAACGCTTAACATGTCCCTGGTCAAGAACGCTTCTCTGAAAGTGACTAGTATAAGAAGAACTCTTGATGGTCACGCTCTACTGATCATTGGCAATGGGATTGCCGGAGTCAAATCATAGATGCCATATGGGAGATGATATTGGACGACCCGACCTGAGTATGCAACATAGATGCAATCATGAACATACTCAGTTGTCGTGGTATGACATGTATCCTAAGTACTGAAGGGTTTTTGTCACTACTGTGCAGTCATCAATCGAGTTTGACGTACGCCCAACGCTAATTTGTAATTGGTTAGCCATAACAGATATGATTGGCTCGGGGAGGGACTGTACGAGGAGTACAAAGGAAAGCCGAAGGATTTGTCCCTCATACGATGATATGAGAATGATATATGTTCAGACCGCTTGATGAGATGGACTGAGAGGAAATGCATGGCCATGCTATTGATATTAGGTATCATTTCTCAGACATCTCGTAGATCAAGGAACACTGATTGATTAGATAAAGATGACGACTTTATGCCTTATGATCAATCTGGATATCTGTGACAAAGGGATAATGTTATAAACGACATGAAGCTAAGTCGAGTCATCGATCATCATGTACGTTGGGTAATTATAATGTCTTACTAGAGACCACTTATGATGGATGAGTGAAGTTGAACTTCACGCCAATCCACCAACTGGACATGAGCCTATACGGTCACACACAATGGGTTAGGACCCGAGGCAATTATGGAAAAAGGGAGAAGGGTGAAAAAGGGAAAAATTGGGCTGTGGCCAAAATTGAATTTTGGGCCACGGGCCCAAGAAAAATGGGCCGAGGGCCCAAAAGGGCCAAAGGCCCAAGCTTGGGCCAGCCCAGCCCATTAAGGGCCCAAACCACTACTAGGGCTCCCTCTCTTACGAGGGAATCGGCCCTAAGTAGTGCCCCCCCTTTTGGGGTGTGGTCTCCCCTTCTGCTTTTTGGGCACATGGGTGTGGTCCCCCTCCTTTTGGGGACTTGTAATTTTGCCCAAAATTCTGAAGAGTTCCCAATAGCCTCTCATTCTCTATAAATAGAGGCTCTCCCCTCTTGCATTTCATGATCTTGAAACCTCAGGGAACCTCACCCAAAATTGCTCGGGAATCTCCAACTTGTTCTAGTAGGCATTTAGAGATCGGTTCTACACACCTCCTAGCTCGCGTGGATTACCAATAAAGTGCTAGCCTTGCGGGGATAGCTTGGAGACGATCCTCTTGATTCTCTACACCATTTTGTTCATCATATTGCTAGAGAGGTAGAAATTTCGAAATCCCTACTCTCTTGCCATGCTTCTTCTCCTACATCTTTTCTAGTTAAAATTCAAGTCGATCCATACTTGGGGTGATATAAAGTTTTGATTTTTAATATTTCCTCTATGTTTGTATGATTATATCATTCCCCAACATGAACCCAACTAAAGTTAAAACCATTTCCATGGGAAAATATGATATATGTGTTCTAAAAAAATATACTCGTCAGGTATATCCACATTTCCGATTAACACAATAGATAATGCCTTCATGTCCCAGAAAATTTAACAATGGACAGTACCTCCATGAAGCAAAGAGTCTATGTATCACAAGCATTTTGGATGTTTGTATGAACAAAGAATTAAAATATAAAATCAAGTGAAACAAACTCCAATTCTATATTAAGTTTCAACTCCAAACTACACCCGAAAAGTTCAAATAACTAAAAATCAAAGTTAGCAAAGTGAATTCATGCAATCCAAATCATTACCCGTCGCGAGTGCCAAAGAATCTTGGGAATTTTGTAAACGCTTAGTTTTCACTTCTAAGGCCACCGACGAAGAAATGATTCAAATGTTCACGATTTTGGAGTTGTGCGTGGAGGACTTTTCAGATTTGTGTGTGGATGACCTTTCGCCTACTTTCTTAGCTCTAAAAGAGGGAGTTGAAGGAGCTGAATGATTTTCCATGATATTTCATGTAGGTTAGAGAACATAATCAAGCCGCAACCTCCAAACCATGTCGGCTCCAGTGCTTCGGCCGGAAGAAGACCGTCGTCGCCGTCACCCACTGCAAGAGCGACCATGGCCTGATCAAGATTAACGTCTGCCGAATCGAGCTCCTCGAGCCGGAGATCCTCAAGTTTAAGGCCATCTTGCACTGCGTGTTCTTCACCAGTTCGATTTGATTTTGCTCGATTTTGTTTCTTTTTGTATTTCATTAAATCTCAATTATTTGGTTTGGCCTTTTTGGATTTGTTTTTTTTCATGTTTGATTATGGATCTAACTCTTCTCCATGGTTTAGCCTGGTTTCAAGTAAATACTTTGAGACCATCACCCATATTAGAGTCGTCTTCAACAGGCGAGACCAACACCCAGTTTATAGTAACAACTCATATTGGATTTACAGAGGAAACAAATTGATACCTTTTCAATGAAATATGAAATTTTTATAACAAAGCGTGATGAGTTTACATTGGTTTGGAGATACTTATATCATATAGATTTATGTAATATTTATCTTTATAAAATTATATTAGTATGTGCTCTTTGATGAAGAGGGGAAAGAAGTTTGGAAGGGAGTTAATGGCAATTCATAGAAAATTTAAGCTCAAAGTAAGGGTATTTAGGTAATTGGTATATGAAATAATTTTAATATTATCAGCTTAAGGGTATTTTGGCCATTATTAGAAAAGTTTCTGGTCACGTGCCGAGCACATGTGCGATTTAACGGAAAAAAGTAACGGAAATTATAGCAGTGAGACTAAATAAGTTTTTGGTGACCTCATAAAGTAAATTAGATTTTTTGTGACCTAATTGAGACTACAAAAGTTTGTGGTGACCTAAGTGAAATTAGCCCTAAATACATTTGAACATAATTCTTTTGTGTGAAAAGGTTAGTTAAGAATTTTTTTCTTACTTAACTATAATGTTGTTTAGCTATAACTTCACGGTTAGTTTTTTTATATGTAAAAATGATTAAAATACCTCTAACGGTAATCCAAATTTTCAAATGTAGGTTATTGAGCATTTTTCTTCTCGTTCTCTCTCCAACTCGTTCGCTTTCCTCTTCACCCATGTCCTTCCCTCCATTACAACCCAAAAAATCACTTCATAATATTGACTTTTTTTTTCTTTTATACGTACTCTGGTCGTTGAAGCTCGATTTGTAGAGCAAAAATGACAGATGGAGGAGAAGGCGGAGACTCGAACAATATTAGAGTGTGCGGGATGTAGTTTGCGTACTAAGGAAAAGTTGACAACCTCCTCTCTTTGCTGATTATAGCCTCTACATAGCTTTTGGATCTCATTGCTTCCTTCTCAACATTAACATCCTTTGTAACCCTACTTGGCTTGAGCTTATGCGTTTTGATTTCTCGAATAGTAATTTTGATTAAAGGTGTAATCACGGAAAGTAATTTGGTTTCCCGAGAAAATTTGGGTATTCAATTTCAAGATCATTTTTTTCATTGATGAACAATGTGAGTAACACTAACAGGTAATGTTGCTATTGCATCTGACTTGTCCGTTTGAGTTTATGATTTGTGGTGAATATTAGTGGAAAACTTATTGTTTGTAAATTTGAGTTGGTTTATTTAGATGTTTGGTGCATATAATTATTTTGGCTGAAGATGCTTCCATTGAAAATAATTTGGAGAGCGATGCTCCGTGTAGAAAGGTCGATTATGGAGAGAGGGAGAGTGAGAGAAGGGGAAAGGAAACATATGTCTATCACATCATTTTGAAAATTTGAATGACAAATAAGACTATTTCGATCATTTTAGGTGGCATGATCTAGGACAAACTCATTTTTAGCATATTTTAACTTCCAAACCTTGATTTGTCTTATATTTTGATGACACAAATCATTAAATGAGGATTGGATCTCATTATAGTTGGAAATATTTACTTTTAAGTTAGATTCTAGGGAGAAAGAGAAGGACAAGAGTTTGGGAGAGAAGAAAGACTAGGAAAATTCATGGGAGGTCAAGGATTGAAGAAATAGAGCTATTGTACATCTCCTTTTTCTAGAGGTTATTTTGTTTGACTTCAGATTTTATAGAGAATCATTAAATTTAATGGATGGTGTTTGAAAGTGGATGGAACTTTGAGTTTATGCATTGAGATTTGAGTTTTACGCATGATAATTAATGAGAGATTGATGAATTCGTTTACTGATTATGAATTAATGCTCTTTGTATTGATTTAATTTGTTGATTTTAAGAATAGAATAGAATAGTGAATTGGTTGTTAATTATGTTGAATCGAGATAATTGCCATGAAATTTGTTTATATTTGTGCTCTAGTAGTTGAATCCATAATAATGAGGAGCTAATCCTGCACTAAGGGTTTGAGCCAACGGAAGACTGATTGAGTTTAAGCCTAATTGCATGATTAATGTTTAGACGAACTTTATTAGGGATCCTAGTCACGTAACCTAATGTTAATTCTCATGTGTAGGCTTGAATTAAATCTCATCTAAGAAGATAGACCATAGACAATCGACCTAGGTCGATTAGAGTGACTCTAGGACAAGTACTTAACTCCATGTCCATAGGATTAGGTGGGTACGAGAGTAACTACCACATATAACAACATGGAACGTAGGTTATGTTAGTAAAGTATGCCTTAGAGCATTGCTTTTGTATGCATATTGTGTATACTATCTCATATGACAATTTATGTTCTTTTGTTATGAAAATGTTCATTACAGTAGAATATAGTCCAAAAGTATTTTGGTTAAATGAATCATATTAAATCTTAAGAATATGAGTGAAGGATTTCTTTAAGAATACAAAGAAATTGTTCATGGTCGTCGGATATGTGATTGAGCATTACAAATCAATATACCATCATCTCTGTTTGTATTTATGATTAACATGAGATGTTAATGATATAGAAGTAGTGAGTCTCATGCTACTTGACATGAGATGTTTATACGAACATGCGGGCACTCATGTGATGAAGTGAGCTGAACTGTGACGTTGGATGATAATAGCATAGAGTTTTACCGCGAGTCAACTATTTATCATCTAGGTCATGATTGTGCATATGATTCTCTGACTTGAGGTAACACACTTGTCCACATATAGGTGATTAGAGTTTATTACCACTAGCATGCTCGTATTAGCCACGTGTGAATACAATGGTGTATGATGGCTTCAGTTAGTTATGTGTAGGGGTAAGTGACTAGCCAAGAGAGGATTCATTATCTTGGGTAAACAAGGATAAAATCCTATGCTATCTCAGTTGTTATCGATGAAAGAAGTTCTTGGCCAGGACAATAAGACTTGGTCGAATACTAGAAGCTATGTTTTCTAATATAAGTCTTATTTATTGATAACTAGAATAGAAGATGTGGTCATAGTATTGAGATTATAAGGGTTTGACTATTATATGACCCTTATCGTGATCTTGTAATGGAAATTTTTTAGTGCACGACAATCATGATCATCAGTTTGCAATTGGGTGATAACATAATGCCTTATTCATTCATTTCTAATTGGGGGTCTTGACATGTTATGCTAGACGTTTCCCATGATCTTTGAGAACAATAGGTTTGTTGGGATACGATTTTAAAGTATGAAATGTGTTTCCAATAACATTAATGTGTTATGCTGTAATCTCAATGCCAATTAGATGTAAATCTAGAAATTTAACACAAAATAGTTGATCTAATTCAAAGCATTATTCATTTAGAATTTAACAAAATCGTTGATTAATTTATCGAAATGAATGCATTCAATTTGCAACTAAGCAAGGACTCTAGCATATCCTAAAATTGAATACGAGATGGTTGCTCATATACATTAGGATTAATTTATATGAGATATAAATTGGAGAACCTAATATCTACATCTTATCCATGATAAGGATAAAAGAAACCTAATGTCTACATCTTATCCATGATAAGAATAAAAATTCTTGTTGCCAAACATTACACAATAATAAGAGTGAGTGGAAAATGAGATGTCATGGATATGCAAGAATGGTCTTGCATTGAAGACACAAGTAAGAGTAGCAAACTCTAACAATTATCTAAAAGATAAGATTTTTTTAGATTGACTCATAACATGTAAGACGAGAGAGAGAGAGAGACAAGTAAGAGTAGCAAACTCTAACATTTATCTAAAAGATAAGATTTTTTTAGATTGACTCATAACATGTAAGACGAGAGAGAGAGAGAGAGAGAGAGAGAGAGAGAGAGAGAGAGAGAGAGAGAGAGAGAGAGAGAGAGAGAGAGAGAGAGACTCTTCAATTTCTCTAAGTTTATGAGAGATTGTCTCTCATTAAGTTCTTACTAGAAAATTAAAAGCACAAGAAGAGAGTAGAGAGCTTCCATAAATCCAACACAAAAATAAGGAGTTATTTATTTTTGGGTCAAGGAAGAGGGGTGTCAAGAGCTTCAAGTTCAAGTGGAGGAAGGATAAAGAACGAATTACGTGGATTTTGATCCCCGTTCCAATGGGGTACGTAGACAACCCAAATATGTTTATTGGTGAACTTTCCTAATATGACACTTCAGCTTAATGGTGTTAAATTATTGGTGAAAATTTCAAAATGCCCTCAACTAACCATTAAATTTTCAAAAATTTGTCACATTTCACTGTTTATCCCTTTTCAATTATGTTTCTATTCTGATTAATTAATCTAAAAAAACAATGCAATAAAATTTTAAACTTTATGGAAGCAAATTCATGAAACCCTTATAGGTTTATGTGGAGGAAAATTTACAAAATTCAAAACAAAATATTAGCTTACACATAAAAGCAATCAATCAAATATGCATACATAATTCTGGCGGTAAACATTATCTTGAATTCTTATTGTCTTTTCCTAATATAGATGAAAGGAATGAATCTGATAATAAGCAATAAATAGGCAATTAAAAGATTTAAAAGGATCAATACTCAATATCAGCATCCACAATAAGATTAACTCCGATTGTTAGAATTTATAAAGTTCAGTAGGGGGGGGGGGGTGGGCGATGAGAAAAACGCGGCGACATGAGGTTCCAGAACCATATATCATCTTCATAACTCTGATTTGTTCCTTGCCACATAGCTTCTTCGTCGCGGTTCATTCATCAAATCAAACCCTCAATTCCTAATCGCCGCCAAGCTTCGCACCGTGATCAAAGAGCAGTGCCGCCGAAATCCTAACCCCGACCTCCACGAGCCGCCTCTGACCCCAAACCTCACCGTCCACTCCCTATCCCGCGACCTAACCCAAATCCTTCCTCGTCCACTCCCTCGACCTCAACCACCACAGCACCGCCGACTGCGCCGCCTCCCTTTTCTCCCTCCCCGCCACCAACTCCTTCCTCCTCCATATCAAGTTGTTCGTCTTTTAGCAGAGGATCAAAAATCAGATAGAAATATAAGAAGAGTAATTCTGGTATTTTCACAAAAATAACACCCATGTGCTGGTCATGTGATCAAAATTTAACACCGCCGAGCTTAAGTGCCACGTTAGGCAAGTTCAGGAGTTCACAAACCAACTTCATCTTTTGGGGTAGTTAAGTGAAAAACTAGTATAGTACCGGGTAGTTAAGTGAAATTTTCCCTAAAATTGTTAATGATTTTTGGAGTAATTTATTGAGTTTTACATGATAGGATCTACTTTACAAAAATCAATGTTTACTTTGCTTGAACCCGATATAGCTAAACACATACTTTTGGCGGCTACTAGCTTCACCTCCTCGTGGGATCGATAACTCGGGTTTGGGCTTTATCTAAACTCTATATTACTTGGCAACTGATGCACTTGCTGGCATACGAGAATGAGAAGTCTCTTGAGATATTTTCTAGGGTTGACTTGGACATGGCGGAGAGCTCTCAAAAAAATTAGATATACATTTTGCTAAGCCGAAAGTGTCTTATGATTTACAATCACAATCACTTGATAATTGGATAAGTAAGGTTTTCTTGCTACAATACTATATTAGTTAAGGAGTTAGAGTTTCATAGAAACACGCCTAATAAATTGATACATGTTAATTTGAATTTTTAAATGAATCGTATTTTAACATTATATCAAAATTGCATTCTCTTGAGTTAAATACACCTGATACATGTGCAATGTGCAGTCACACACCACAAATGTAAATTTCAATATGTTATGCATGTGTATGGTCTCATATTAAAGATGTAGATCTCAATCCGTTCTACACATGACAGTAGAGTATCACAAAATGTGGCCCTTAATCTAGTATGCATGTAAGGAACTTTCTATGTAAAGTCTCGTTTAATAATTATCAAAAATCTTCAACCTAAAATTACTGGATTTGAGCGCTAATAATTTCTTCCGTGACATTCTACTAAGCTTCATAAAGTTTTGGTACCTGGGGAGACTCTTACTCGACAAGAACCTGCTAAACAACATTGTTCAGTCGAATCTAAAGGAGTTTTCTCTTGTGGGTTGATTTTTGTAGTTGAAAGTTTGTGTGTTATAGTGGTGGTTTTGGTGAATTAGATTTTGATGCTTTTGAGTGATTTTAGGGGTTTCGTTGTGCACCTAAAAATCATAGGTTGTTTTGTGTAATTTAGAATTGTGTTACAGAGTGATGAATTCAGTTTAAATGCTTTTGAGTGTTTTTTTATTTGTTATTATAGTTTTGGATGCTTTTTAGTGATGACAAAAACGATGATGGAGAAGCCGTAGTGATAGAAAGAGATTAGGGTGAGAGGCGTGAAGAGAGAGTTAAGGAGTAATGTTTGAAAATTTAAAATATAATTAAGGGTATTTTGATATTTTCAATAAAACAAAAACAAATGAATTTTAATCAAAATACTAACAGTGATAAATTTGTAGTTCTAAAAAAAAGTCTGAGTATAATTAAGGGAAAATCCCATAACTCAAAGTGCAGTCATTGAGATTTTCCATATTCATTAAAAACTGTTCCTTGGAGATGAAGATTTAAAATCCACCGTCGTGTTTTCAAACATCACGTGTATGTCTACAGATCACTAAAAGAGACGTTGGATATTATAGTATAAATAAAAAGTGAAGAAAATCAAATGCATATCTCAATTAAACATATCACGTGAAACGAATAAATAGCATATCAAAACAGTAGCCAAGTATCATATTCATTCATATACATGTATATATAAGCAAAGCAATCAATTTTCCAGTTTGTGCTTCAGCTTCTCATCACTGCCGGGAAAAATCTTCATTGCAAGGACCAAAACCATAACTGAAAAAGCGGTAAAGCCCCAAAAATTAGCTCTCTCTCTCAAAACCATCTATTTTGTGGCTCTCTCTCTCTCCTCTCTTTCAATTTCAAAATTGACCCTCTCTCTCCCTGTTGCGTGTGCCCATTTTCGAACCCAATAAAGGGAACCATAAAAGAGGAAAAAGAAAAAAAACAATGGCCGGAGAGCAGAAAAAGGAAGACCCTCCTTCATCTGCATTCAACAACCAGGTAATCAAACCTTATTTTTTTAACCTTTTATTACATTTTTGCCCCCCAAAACACAAAATGATTGCATCTCCGTGTACCCAACCTCAGAACCCCATAAAAATCATCCCTTTTCTCCATGGTTGGTGTCATAATTGATTTCTGGATCTGGGTTTTGATTTTATTTGTTTTTCTTTGCCATAAGGTACTTGCATTTGCATAACATTTCCTGGTTATTTTACTCTTCTGGGTTCTATTTTTATGGTGGGTTTTGCAGGAAAAAGAGGAAAACTTGGTGGAATCTAGCGGATCTGAAGATTCTGAGGCCCCATTGCCCCTCACACTCACTTCCAGGGTCGGTTTAGGTTTGATTGTTGATTTATTTACTGATTTAGAGAGAAAAATGAGTTTTTTCATGAATTTTAGCATCTGGGTCATGCATGATTCATGATGATGATGATGATGTGCAGGTGCTGTATATGCTGGGAGATGTAACAGCAGGACCAGCTTATAGATTCACACAATGGTTGGAAACTGTCCGTAAACGGAGGAACCAATCCTCTTCCTTCCCCAATCGCCCACCGAAACCCAGCACTATGCCATTAGGCCTGAGGTGTGCTCATTTACAAATGTCGTGAACATTTGTGAAATGCTTTGGTTTTGTCGTTTATAAGTCTTGAAAGCAATTGATTTATCGCGTGTTTGTAATTGGCGATGCAATGTTTTGAGTGGATGTTTTGGATGGTGGAAGTTTGATTTGGTTATATGTTTTGTGGTGAGTTATTTGTGATGTTACCTTTGTAGTTTAAGCAGAAACTTGGCAATTTCCTTCCAGTTGCGGTTATAAGTAAAGACCAATCTGTAGGTTTATTATGATTGACAATGTACTTGTTACAAATTTATCATCGTGACTGCTGTCCAGTGCAGGAGAATCAACCATTGATTCAAAAAGCTCCTCGCCTCCCGAGCAAGCTACCGAAACCAGTTTGTGGGATAAACTAGGTAATGCAGCTATGTTGGACATTGAATCAAGCTCTTTTTCTTGGGACATGCTTACTTCACTTCACCACACTGAGCAGACTTCAAGCAACGACCAGTCTGAAGATGAGATGAATAAAGCCCTTGAGGTATGTGTATTATTTTGTTATGGTATTTTGTTAGTAATTCCGGTTTTCATGAATAAATGTGTAGACAACTCAAGATTTTATTATTCATGGCAGTACTTTAGCTTTAGATATACCAAGAATGAGACAACTGAAGATGATACTATATCCATTCACATTCCATTCTCTAAGATAATTTTTCTAGTTTTCTTTTCTCCGTCTCTGTTTAAGAAACCAGAGAATAAATTACATGTATAATTCATTTTTAGGTTACAGTGAATTCTGGAGGAGTCGTCTTCTTTGCCCTATTCAACCTGCCTTGGTGTGACGATGCTTCTCCGAGAGAAGCAGCTGCTGTCATAAAGATATCATCTTCAAGAATGGCGACCCAATCTGAACGCCTTGGCTATGAATTTGCAAGGTGGCTAGGAGTCAAGACTCCACAGGTTCTGTACTTTATAATCTTCTCATTCCACGCCATTTTCTGATGGAACTTTTTATTCTCTTCCTTTTTTTGCCTGATAATGTTGGAATATTGCAGGCTAGAGTGATTCATAATTGTAGCCCAGAGTGGCAAGATGTTAAGGAAGCTACAGAAAGAGCAAGAGATGCAGCAAGTTCAGAAGGAGATGAAGTTGGCGAAGTGACATGTTCAGAACTCTTAGAAGCTCTTGAACTTAGCCGATGCCTTATTTTGATGAGGTGAAAATAAATTCCAAGGTTTTCACTTTTCATAGTAAATAGAGTGTGACAATGTGAAAGCATGAAATGGTTTGCCTTCATTACCAGTTTCTGTGTCTTGCTATATATGTTTAGGCCATTTGCCTGAAATGAGTGACTGAGCAATTGGTTCATGATCTGAATATTGATTTTGTGCAGCTATGTGCATGGATCTCCTTTATTGGAAAGCTCGGTTGCATTTGAAACACATGAAGCTGCAGAAAAAACAGCAGCAGATCTTGGGAGGGTCTTGATGCTCGATCTCCTCATCAGAAACGAAGATAGGCTCCCATGCAGACACCTCAGATGGCGTGGAAATCCTGCAAACTTGCTGTTGGCAGAAAAGTTTACGTCTGCAAATGCAGATGCAATGGGAAAAGCACTTGACTCAGTGATCAAGCGTTATAAGCCAAAGGTCATCAGAGCTCTTCGGAAAGAAAGAAGAGCAACTTCAGCCGATTCCAAGTTGAGCCCCTCCAGTTCCACTTTGGTGTCACAGAGCTCTGATCTTTCAGACATCTTGGAGTCACCAAAATCTAGTAGCACGAGCCTGCAAAGTGAAACAACAGAAGCTTCAACAGACTCAACCTTCTCTGATTTTCACATAGTGGCCATTGACTCTGGCGTTCCTCGCAGACCTCCTGCAGGAAAACGTGCAAACGATCATGCAGTGTATCCGAAGTTAGTTGAGTTGCTTCTCAACAGCTCCAAGTACTCCTCCAATCTTTTGTATGATATAACAGCAGGGAAATTAGGATCTCCTCCACCGGAAGAAGCTGAGTCTTCAACTTCAATACGATTAGCTGACATGATTTCAGTTGCTCATGAATTCAGAAGTGGGTTTCGTGCAGCTCTTAGAGATCTGCAAGGCTTCCATTTATTTCTGCTAACGCTCCACCAGAAACTGGATAACCTGTTACGTGCATTTTCAAGTCTTTTGAACAAAACTTACTCGGGGGATTCTGATAGAGAGGATTTGGCAGTTCCTGAATCACCATTACATGGTTCAGGAGGTGTCTATAGTCCTTCAATAGCGAGTAGGGAACGGGGTATTAATGATAACCAGCCAGACTTTAGTGATTCAGAGTCGCAGAGATCAGCATCTAAGCCATCATCTTCGGGGAATAAAGAGAACTCTGATGTTGGTTCTCCCATGTCAAAGGATGGCTGGCATGGGAAGTTCTCTAAAGGGAGTGGTGGTGAGCCCCTTCGTAGCCTGCGTTTGACAACAAAGCTCCGCGACTTTCACAAATATGCCAAGGTTAGTAACAAAGTTCCTGCAATGGCAATATAAAAGATGCTTCAAGTAGATGTTCTTATGAGAGCTTGGCTTAGATTCAAGTCTTGGAGCAGCTGCACATGCATGCATACATATATAAATTGCCAAGTATAAGAAAAGTAGATTATGTTAGAACTGATGTCAAAATAGATATGTTAAGCTTGCATGTTGATGCAGAAAACGATACAGTAGAAGAAAGTTTGAGTTTCCATATCAGCAAGAAACTGATAGATAAATTTACAGTTTTTTCATGTGTAATGCTTCTTCATTGTTGCTAAGCAAATCTCTTTACTGACATTTTAGTTTGTTGGTACTATTATTTTACACAGGTTGATGCTGAATTAAGTAAAGAATTGGAACAATGGAATGAAATGCTGAAAAGTGAGGCTGTGAAGCTTTGCCAAGAAAACAATTTCAGTTCGGGTTTCTTCGAGGGCAGTGACAATAATGGTGTTGTGGATGCATATGAATTGAAGGTAAGGCCTCAAAGTTGAACATTTTCTCTGCAGTTCAAAATTGGTAGGAACTTGAATGGAGACACAATTATAAAATACAGGTAAGGCTTGAGCACATTCTCGAGAGAATAACTTTGATATCCGAGGCTGCAAATACAGAGAGGCCATCATCAATCTCAAACGTCTTGTTTATTGGTGGAGCATTGGCTGCAAGATCCGTTTACACGCTGCAACACCTCGGAGTTACTCATATACTATGCCTATGCTCCAACGAAATCGGACAATCTGATACTCAGTATCCTGATCTATTCGAGTACAAGAACTTTTCTGTAAGTGATTCAACATGAAGCTTCTCCGATCTATGCATTTGGAAGACCCCTCGGAATTCTGACGATAATTAATTACATGCTATATTTAAGGAGATAAGCGACAACGAAGACTCAAACATCAGTGCGATCTTTGAAGAAGCTTCAGACTTTATAGATATCGTGGAAAAGAAGGAAGGGAAGGTTTTGGTTCATTGCTTTGAAGGAAAGAGCAGAAGTGCCACAATGGTGCTTGCTTACCTAATGCTCAGAAAGTAAGTGAAAACATGAACTCAATCTTTATAAGAAATAGCTTTATAGTGTATTTTGTAAATCACTGGTATGTGGAATGAGTTTATTATTTTATTTTACGCTTGAAATAGGAAATTCACGTTGCTGCAAGCATGGAACAGCCTGAAACGAGCTCACAGGCGAGCGCAGCCCAATGACGGGTTTGCAAAGATTCTAGTGGATCTTGACAGGAAGCTGCATGGGAAGGTGTCCATGGAGTGGCACCAGAGGAAGCCAACGATGAAGGTTTGCCCGATATGTGGGAAAAACGCGGGACTGAGCAGCAGTTCACTGAAGTTGCACTTGCAGAAATCACACAAGAAGATATCATCTGGGAGTGTGGACAGTGCCATGAGTATGGAGATACAGAAGGTTTTGTCCACAATACAGATAACCAGAGGTGGGAGTGTCAGCCCCACTCAGCAGAGATCACATTCTGCAGATGATTTGGAATAGTTGCACACACAACCTTCAATTGTTTGTACATATTTTTGTTTTAATACAAGAAATGCAACATGAGAATCAACAGGAATAAGTTCATAAATACTTATTGAAGTCACAGTTCCTTCATTACCCATACGCTTTACATCATCCAAATATCAAATATTGCTCAAGAATTTTCCAAAATATGATAAAGTATTTGTTATGTATGAATTTCATTCACAAAATATTTTTCATTCCGAGGCATTAACAGAATTCGATGGGAGTATAATTGTGATACCTAAATGCCAATGCTAGCCCAAGGATCACACCAATGTTTGAATTACAACAAGGGAAAATGACACTTTTGTGCACATGAATATACACTTTTGACACTTTCATACCCTAACTTTTTTTTTCTTTTTTCCATACCTTATTTTCATTTTGGACAATTTACCCCTAAAATTCTCAAAATACCGAAATTACCCCTGGTCTAATGGGAGAACATGCCCAATTTTTTAAAGAGTGAAAAGATAAAATTACCCTCAACTATTCATCAAATTTTCAAGTGAATGCCATTGGACCCTCCTACTTCATCAAAACAGAGCCTCATGCGACAGTAATGGCGGGAGACGATGTCGGCGATGGCTGTCTCCCGGGAGGAGACTCGGCTCCGCCGGAGACTTGCGGCGGCGATGGCGTCGGAGCAGCAGTCATATGCTCTGTTTTCTGGTTAGAAAACAAAGGCGGGGTGAAGAAGCTGCTGGGCAGCGAGCACCTCGTCGATTGCCGGAGCATCGTGAGCATCGTCAATCGCCGGAGCTTACCTGCTAGACTTCGTACTTGGTGACCGGGGTTGGTGGAGTTGATCGAAGTTGTGCCAAAATTTTCACTCCCCGGAAAGTGTGCCGGAAATTATGTTCTGGCACACTTTCCGGCGAGTGAAAATTTTGAATTGTTGAACTCATTTCTTATTCCCTCTCTCCCTCTATCTCTTTTCCGGCCATTCTGTGTTGGAGAAGATTGTCGGAGCACCGCATTCTACCCTTTTGGTCGCTGCCCATTGCCCACCTCGTCGATGTTCGCTGCCCGCTGCCCACCTCGTCGATGCTCGCCATTGTGGAGGATGCAGAGGAAGAATCATGGCCGTCTCCGGAGAAGAATCACCGGAGAAGACGAGAAGGAGGGGGTCGAGGACGATGGGTTCGAGACAAACACCTTGGCGGAGGTGTTCTAGAGGCCTCGTTGGTCCACCGTGCTCTCCACATGCGGGAGAAACCCCGTTGATGAATGCCGGAGAAACGCCGGTGAGGATGGGGTGGCGGAGGAGGATGAGAGGAATAGTTGAAAGGGTGGCATACCTTTGAAAATTTGATGAATAGTTGAGGGCAATTTTGTCTTTTCACACTCTTTAATTGGAACTAAATTAAACCGGATTTAATTTTGGTTCAATTCAGGGGTAATTTGGGTATTTTGAAATTTCTGAAGAAAATTGTCCCAAAATGAAAATAAGGTATGGAAAAAAGAGAAAAAAAGTTAGGGTATGAAAGTGTCAAAAGTGTATATTGAGGTGCACAAAAGTGTCATTTTCCCTTACAACAACAATATCTCATCTCTCTCTCTTGATAGCATTTGTGCCCTAGTCCAATTGATATTAGCCTGTAAACGTCTATGTACAAATATCATCGTTTGTAATGTATAAATATAAACGGCTTTATATTACTTATGTGTTGAAGTAATATGTTAAGCATGATCTGATTTATAACCACTAAAGTAGTAGAACCATAAATCTGTACGGATCACACTTAACGAGTCCCTGGTCAACCTATGCTTCCTTAATAGCGACCAGTATGAGGATGGTTCTTAATGACGTAGTTCTACTTGTCATAAGGATGTGGGATCCTGGAACCATATCATAGATATCATGAGGTGATTGATATCGGACGACCCGCTTTGAATAGTGTTTTCATATATTAAGCCATAAACATATTCAAATGCGATAGCTTGTCACGACATCCTTAGACCAAGGAGTCTTTGTGATCACTATGCAATGAACGTACGGCTTTAACTTGCGCCAAACGCTTTCTGTAAAAGGATTGCTATAAAGGGCATGATTGGGTGGCGGAACGGGTTGCATGAGTGACACGAAAGACGGCTAAGGGATTTATCCCTCATACTACGGTATGGGAAAGATATCCGTTAGAAGGCCTCTTGATGGAGACTGACTGAGAGAAAAAGCATGGCCATGCAAATGATACGGGTTATCATTTCTCAGCCATCTCGCATATCAAGTAACATTGATTGATTGAACAAGGGAGACGACTCTATGCCTTGAGATCAATCGGGATATCTAGAGATAACAGGATGGTGACTTGTACGCACAAAGGTTAAGTCGAATCATCGATCATCGTGCACCTTGGGTAATCATAATGTTTTACTAGAGACCACTTATGATGGATCGGGCAAGAGCGATCTTTTGCGCCGATCTGCCAACGGTGGCATGAGCCTAGAGGGTCACACACATACAAGACGGATAACTTGAGACAAGGAAACATTGATGTTTCTTGAGGAGCAATATATGGACAAAACTGGAGGTTTTGTGCCATAGGTTCGGTTTGAGAGAATAATTAGCGAATCGAGAAAAATTGAGTTTTTCGTCGATATCGCGTCGGACTTTGTTTGATAAGTAACGACAAAAGGGTCGGGCAACTTTTGGACACGGCATGAGACAACACGGGAGGGCCCATTGGGCTCGGCCCATGAAGCCTCATGGCCGGCCCATTAAGGGCCCAATAAGACCATATGGCCGGCCCACATGGTGGGACCATTGTGGGGGCCACACAACACCATGCTTAGTTGGTGATTGTGGATTAAGAGGTGAGTGATTTAAGGGGGTATGGGTTAAAGCACCTTTAAGCCCATACCAATCACTTTTAACCCATACTTGTGAGTTGGATGATGGATTCAAATGCAAGACTTTAATTCATTATTCATTTAATCACAAAACACACAAGAATTATCTCTCTCTCTCTCATAGTGGCCGGCCACCCCTCTCCTCCTCTTCATCTTGCTCTCTTGTTCTTCATTTAATTGTTCTAGTAGGCAATTAAGTGAAGGATCAACAAGATCATCCTCTTGGTGTGGACTTGCTTTAGAGAAGAAGATCCGAACGTTCTTCTTTATCGATTCATACAAGACTTAAAGGTAAACATCTTGTGGAATAG
Source organism: Geranium rotundifolium (assembly GCA_963920655.1). NCBI lineage: Eukaryota > Viridiplantae > Streptophyta > Magnoliopsida > Geraniales > Geraniaceae > Geranium > Geranium rotundifolium. The sequence goes on along the minus strand of OY987311.1, from coordinate 29,484,389 downwards.
ATTTTGCTTTGGGATTTAATGGTTTAATGTTCTTGGACAAGGTTTGGAGTAGATTATCTTTTAATGCTTCCGCTATCTCGACGATCTAGAACGCTCCAAAACCCTACAGTGGTATCAGAGGGTTGGTTACCCTCTTAATCTTTGTCTTGTTGAATTTATTTCGGTTTTGTGATTATTTGCATGCCAAATTGTTGATAACATGATTTTAATGCTTTTTGGAAGATTTGCATGAAATATGTTATTTTTGAAAAATATATTGAATTTGAAATTTTTCGGAAATTATTGGATTTGTCGGGTCCGAGAAGGGACTCTCGGAGAGCCGGATTGGAGGTACCGAACGGAGGTCACCGGAGGCCGGGGAGGCCGGTGGTGACCGAGCCCGTTCCCACTCTCGGGCGAGGCCGAGAGTGGCGGCAAGGGCGGTTTCGGCCTTCCAAGGCCCAAAACCGGCCCGTGCATTTTTGGGCTCGGCCCAATGGGCCTTTGGCCCATTGGCTTGGCCCGACTTGGTTCGTGCGTGGTGTTTGATCCGTGTCACGAACCCGCGATCCAATATTTCGAAAACTTTCAAAATTTAATCGGTTTTGATAAACCGTTTTTCGAAAAGGTCTAGTTTCGATAAACCCGACCAAGCAACTTGGCAAAATTAAAACCGGAATTATTGCATATTATTTGATAACATGTTTGTGTGATAACATGTTGGATGATGTGATGAAATGTATGATGCATTAGTAGCCCATTAGATTTTATCGCTTTCGCGGTTTGCATACCGTTAGTGTTAGCGTGTAATTATTCTTTTATTCGAGCCCATAAAGTGTAATTATTTTTTATCCGGTCTACGAACCGAGTATTAATTGTAATTATTACTCAAAGACGAGAATGATGGAAAATCAAGCACGATGACGGTCTTGGAGGAAGTCCAAGAGCAAGTGGGAGCCCGAATGAGGAAGACTCGTAGAATCCTAAGTATAGGATGGGCTATAAAATGCATATTTAACGCTTTATGGATGCTTGCTTGAATTATTTAATTAATTGCATGCTTGCATGATTAGTTTATAAGTTTATAAGCCATCACCTCACATGCAAAGATTAAAATCAACTTTAATTGTTTGCATGTTTAAAGCGTTGTGAACTATCATCACACGGGTTGTGATGGATGAGTTCAAATTTGAAACGTATTTGCACGGGTTGCAAATGACGGATTCAAATGAAGATAGTATGTGATACAATTAGAAACGTCACAACACGGGTTGTTTGTGACGGGTTCGTAATTGTACCAAATACTTTCGAATTATTAAACACAACCAAATTACAAGTTAATTTGAGTCAAGTGAGATGCCACCCAAATTCACACCCATGTAGAAACATTTTATCGGTGTCGTGCGCCTTAGCGGAGCATCGATCGAATAAGTTCTAGATGGGAATGGTAAACTTTGTGGGATGTCGTGCGCCTTAGCGGAGCATCTGCACAAAGTTAACTCGTTAGTGAAAGTTGGTTGACTCAACCACGATTCTTGGCCTGAGGTCGAGCTGGGGCATCGGAAGGGTAAGCCGTGTGTTTTACACATACCCTGACTAAGAGTTACACGGGTTGTAATTGGACGGACGTCCTACCTAAATAAGTCAATTGGAGCGGTGCGCCTTAGCGCACTTCAAATGACGAATAAGGGATCTTGGTTTAAAAGATTCTAAATCTTAGAATCTGATGGTTGGTGTTTAATTCGGATCTTCGTAAATTTATTCAACTATTCTGATTAAATTTACTTTCTTCGTGTAGAAATGGCTAGTAATTCAACAAACTCGTCTAATTTGTCATTGAGGACTATACTCGAGAAGTGTAAACTCAACGGGACAAATTATCTAGACTGGGACAGAAATTTACGACTTGTGTTAAAAATGAACGCAGGGAGTACGTCCTTGATAAGGCTATCCCTGAGGAGCCAGCTGCCAACGCAACGAGGGTCGTTAAGGATGCGTACCAGAAACACCTTAGCGACTCTATCGACGTTGCGTGTGTCATGCTGGGCTGCATGGAGGCGGACCTCCAGAAGCAGTTTATGGAGCTATCCCATGATCCGTTTGCAATGTTTGCACAGATCAAGGATATGTTCAAGGAGAAAGTCCGTATTGAAAAATACACTGTTCTCCGAGAACTCATAGCCTGCAAGATGTCAGCAGGCAGCTCCGTAGGTCCTCACGTCCTACAGATGAAGGGGCATTTTGACCATATGACTAGTATCGGTATGTCTATGGAAAAGGAAATGGCTGCGGATTTTATTCTGCAATCCCTTCCTCATGCATATGGTGGGTTCGTCATGAACTATCACATGCATGATATGGACAAGACCTCGTCGGAGTTGCACAGCATGCTAGTGACTGCCGAGAAGAGCATAAGGACAGTTCGTCCAAAAATGTCTTCATGGTCAAGAAGGGACCCAGCTTCAAAGCTGTTGGTGGCAAGGGTAAAGGCCCAAGACACCTCACAGGGAGGAACAGACGACCATTTATTCCTAGACCTCACATGCCCGTACAAGGCAAAGGGAAGGCAAAGGAGTCGGTCTGTTACTACTGTCAAAAGCCTGGTCATTGGAAGAAAGACTGTCAGCAGATGAAGGAGGACCAGAAGAAGGGCGGTGGGGCCGCTGCTTCATCAGGTATTCCATTAGAGCTATATCTTTATACAATTAATACCTGGGTACTAGACACTGGAGCTGAGTCTCATGTCTGTGCTGATGTGCAGGTGTTACACAATAGAAGAGATATGAGGGAAAACGAGGTGGACCTAAGAGTTGGGAACAATACCAGAGTTGCCGCAACTGCCGTGGGTTCTGTGAACCTTGTTTTGCCCAGTGGGCTTGTAATTGAACTTAATGACGTGTTTTGCGTACCTGTTTTCAACAGGAATATTATCTCAATTTCTCTTCTTGAAATAGAGGGATATTATTTTAATATTAAGAACGGGTTTTTTGATATTATGCGCAACAACATATATTATGGCAATGCTCGCACTGTTGGAGGATTATACATATTAAATATGCAAAACTCGAAATCCAACATGCTCTATAATGTAAATACTAAGAGGTTTAAACCTAATGATTTAGACCAAACTCTTATCTGGCATTGTCGTCTAGGTCACATAAATGAGAAACGCATCTCAGCGCTTCATAAGCGCGGACTTCTAAGTCAATTCAAATTCCAAACGATTGAAAGATGCGAAGCTTGTTTAATGGGCAAGATGACTAAAGCGCCCTTCACTGGTTTAGGTGAGAGGGCAGGTGACTTATTGGGTCTGATACATTCAGACGTATGTGGACCAATGAGTACACATGCCAGAGGTGGTTTAGGCTACTTTATCACATTTACTGACGATTTCAGTAGATATGGTTATGTCTATCTCATGAGACATAAGTCCGAAGCTTTTGATAAATTCAAAGAGTATAGGACTGAAGTAGAAAACCAACTCGGAAAGAGTATCAAGGCACTCCGTTCTGATCAGGGTGGAGAATACTTATCCGAGGGGTTTCTTAGTTATCTTACTGAAGGTGGAATACTATCTCAGTGGACTCCGCCAGGAACACCGCAACTTAATGGTGTGTTCGAATGGAGGAATCGAACATTGTTAGATATGGTTCGATCAATGTTAAGTCTCACTGATCTCCCGATCTCCTTCTGGGGTTATGCTCTGCAAACGGCCGCTTTCATAATAAATAGGGCTCCGTCGAAAGCAGTGGAAGGGACATCATTTGAAAAATGGTATGGGAAGGAACCCGTTTTGTCCTTCCTTAAAATCTGGGGTTGCGAGGCTTATGTTAAAAGGTTGCTTGCAACCAAGCTCGAACCAAGATCAGATAAATGCACTTTCGTCGGATATCCAAAAGAAACAAAAGGATACTACTTCTACAAACCGAGCGAAAATAAAGTTTTTGTCGCTCGAGGTGGGATATTCTTGGAAAAGGAGTTCATTTCCAAGACAGTCAGTGGGAGGGCTGTTCATCTTGATGAAGTTCTAGATGAGATGGTCACTCGGGAACCACAAGAAGACCCACTAGAAGAGGTAGAGCCAGAAGTGGTCATTGAGCAAGAACCAGTAGCTGCAGTTAATGAGGACGGTCCGAGGCGCTCTGAAAGGATAAGTCATGCACCTGTCAGATACGGTTTCTTAGTAACTGAAGGTGATGGTTTAGTACTAGTGGACAATGATCCAGCTACCTTTCGAGAGGCTTTGGACGGAACCGACTCTGAGAAATGGCTGGAAGCCATGAGGGAAGAAATGCAATCCATGTCAGATAATCAAGTGTGGGACTTGGTGGATCATACCCCTGACGTAAAGGTCATAGGGTGTAAATGGATCTTTAAAATAAAGATAGACATGGATGGCAAACCTCAGACCTATAAAGCGAGACTGGTAGCAAAAGGTTATAGACAAATCCACGGAATTGACTATGAAGAGACCTTTTCTCCAGTAGCTATGGTCAAATCTATCCGCATTCTTCTTGCCATAGCAGCGTATCACAACTATGAGATATGGCAAATGGATGTCAAAACCGCCTTCCTCAACGGGAGGTTAGCTGAGGACGTTTATATGTCCCAGCCTGAAGGTTTTGAGGATCCAAAGAATAAGGGAAAGATTTGCAAGTTGCTCAAATCAATCTATGGTTTGAAGCAAGCATCTCGGAGTTGGAATCAGCGTTTTGATGAAGTAGTGAAACGTTTTGGCTTCGTCAAAAACGATGATGAACCTTGCGTGTATAAAAGGGCAAATGGGAGCAATATAATCTTCTTGGTGCTTTATGTTGATGACATACTGCTCATTGGAAACGACGTCCCTACCTTGCTCTTAACGAAGACTTGGTTAGGTGAGTGTTTCGCAATGAAGGACTTAGGAGAGGCCTCTTTCATCTTGGGAATCAAGATATATAGAGACCGTGCCAAGCGGGTCTTGGGCTTAAGTCAAAGCACTTATATAGACAAGGTGTTGAGACGATTCTCAATGCAAGATTCAAAGAAAGGATTGCTGCCCATGCGTCATGGCGTGAAGCTTAGCAAGAAGCAGGGTGCTGAGACACCTGCAGAGCTAACAAGAATGAATGAGATCCCATATGCTTCGGCTATAGGGTCCATAATGTATGCCATGATATGTACGAGACCGGATGTCTCGTTTGCCTTGAGCTGTACCAGTAGACATCAATCCAAACCCGGTGAGGCACACTGGATGGCTGTCAAGGCGATTCTCAAATATTTGAGAAAAACCAAGGACGCCTTTCTTGTATACGGGGGCAGAAATGATGATCTCGTCATCAAAGGATATGTCGACGCTAGTTTCCAGACAGACCCCGATGACTTTAAGAGTCAATTGGGATATGTGTTTATGTTGAACGGCGGAGCATTCAGCTGGAAAAGCAAGAAGCAGGATACCATTGCCGACTCTACGACGGAAGCTGAGTACATCGCCGCATGTGAAGCGGCAAAAGAGGCTGTATGGATCAGGAGTTTCATGGCTGGGTTAGGTGTAATTAAAAACCCGTCTAACCCAGTAGACTTATATTGTGACAACACCGGGGCCATTGCGCAAGCTAAGGAACCCAGGGCACATAACAGATCCAAACATGTACTCAGAAAGTATCACATCATCCGCGACATAGTTGCTAGAGGTGACGTGAAGATCCACTACGTTGCAACTGATGATAACACAGCCGACCCATTGACCAAGGCTCTTCCTCAAGATAAACATGAAAAACATGTTAGGTCAATGGGTATAGACTGGGACTTAGATTGGAGCTAAGGGCAAGTGGGAGATTGATAGCATTTGTGCCCTAGTCCAATTGATATTAGCCTGTAAACGTCTATGTACAAATATCATCGTTTGTAATGTATAAATATAAATGGCTTTATATTACTTATGTGTTGAAGTAATATGTTAAGCATGATCTGATTTATAACCACTAAAGTAGTAGAACCATAAATCTGTACGGATCACACTTAACGAGTCCCTGGTCAACCTATGCTTCCTTAATAGCGACCAGTATGAGGATGGTTCTTAATGACGTAGTTCTACTTGTCATAAGGATGTGGGATCCTGGAACCATATCATAGATATCATGAGGTGATTGATATCGGACGACCCGCTTTGAATAGTGTTTTCATATATTAAGCCATAAACATATTCAAATGCGATAGCTTGTCACGACATCCTTAGACCAAGGAGTCTTTGTGATCACTATGCAATGAACGTACGGCTTTAACTTGCGCCAAACGCTTTCTGTAAAAGGATTGCTATAAAGGGCATGATTGGGTGGCGGAACGGGTTGCATGAGTGACACGAAAGACGGCTAAGGGATTTATCCCTCATACTACGGTATGGGAAAGATATCCGTTAGAAGGCCTCTTGATGGAGACTGACTGAGAGAAAAAGCATGGCCATGCAAATGACACGGGTTATCATTTCTCAGCCATCTCGCATATCAAGTAACATTGATTGATTGAACAAGGGAGACGACTCTATGCCTTGAGATCAATCGGGATATCTAGAGATAACAGGATGGTGACTTGTACGCACAAAGGTTAAGTCGAATCATCGATCATCGTGCACCTTGGGTAATCATAATGTTTTACTAGAGACCACTTATGATGGATCGGGCAAGAGCGATCTTTTGCGCCGATCTGCCAACGGTGGCATGAGCCTAGAGGGTCACACACATACAAGACGGATAACTTGAGACAAGGAAACATTGATGTTTCTTGAGGAGCAATATATGGACAAAACTGGAGGTTTTGTGCCATAGGTTCGGTTTGAGAGAATAATTAGCGAATCGAGAAAAATTGAGTTTTTCGTCGATATCGCGTCGGACTTTGTTTGATAAGTAACGACAAAAGGGTCGGGCAACTTTTGGACACGGCATGAGACAACACGGGAGGGCCCATTGGGCTCGGCCCATGAAGCCTCATGGCCGGCCCATTAAGGGCCCAATAAGACCATATGGCCGGCCCACATGGTGGGACCATTGTGGGGGCCACACAACACCATGCTTAGTTGGTGATTGTGGATTAAGAGGTGAGTGATTTAAGGGGGTATGGGTTAAAGCACCTTTAAGCCCATACCAATCACTTTTAACCCATACTTGTGAGTTGGATGATGGATTCAAATGCAAGACTTTAATTCATTATTCATTTAATCACAAAACACACAAGAATTATCTCTCTCTCTCTCATAGTGGCCGGCCACCCCTCTCCTCCTCTTCATCTTGCTCTCTTGTTCTTCATTTAATTGTTCTAGTAGGCAATTAAGTGAAGGATCAACAAGATCATCCTCTTGGTGTGGACTTGCTTTAGAGAAGAAGATCCGAACGTTCTTCTTTATCGATTCATACAAGACTTAAAGGTAAACATCTTGTGGAATAGATTTTTCTTTGGGATTTAATGGTTTAATGTTCTTGGACAAGGTTTGGAGTAGATTATCTTTTAATGCTTCCGCTATCTCGACGATCTAGAACGCTCCAAAACCCTACATCTCTCTCTCTCTCTCTCTCTCTCTCTCTCTCTCTCTCTCTCTCTCTCTCTCTCTCTCTCTCTCTCTCTCTCTCCCTCCCTCCCTTTCTCTCCATATGAGCTTATATCATGTTAGGTTACAAAATATAAATTTCCATTTTACATAGAGGATTTTTGACTTAAATCTTGATACATTCAAAATTGATATAAATACGAATGTAATAGATCGAAAAATAGACATGATGTTAGGATTTCACATGTGAGTTCGAGTCCCACATTAGAAAAATAGGGGATATAAGGAGAGTTTGTATACACATTGGATCTAAGACCCACTAGGCTAGTCTTTTGTGTAAGATGTGGGCTTTAATGTGTATGTGGGTTTTCCTTATGATGTGCTACTCCTTAGTCTTACTTAGTTCTCCCCAACACATGATTCACATGAAAGAAATAAGCTTCCGCCATACAAGCTTGTGTTAGGATAAGAAATTCTTTTGTATTGAATGTCAAAGAATTACACAAGAATTGGAGAATTTACAGCTGGATCCTCTCTCTATCTTGACTGGTTCTCTCTCTAAAGCTCTTTCTCGCTCCTAATTTCCGCAACAAACGCACAACTCTCAGAAAACTGTTTCAAACCCAGCATGTTCTGACTTTATAGTGCACGCCAACCTTGCTGCGATCAATGGCAATCGTCGGTGACATTTTCTGACCAATGAGAACGCTCCGCATGGCGTTTGAGCTAGCGTTGATGAGGAGTTGTCTCCAACGACCTTGACCTCACTTATTTGTCGTGCGTTCCCTTCACACGTCTTCTCCGTCACACACATGGCTTCAACAACGTCATTTTTGAACGATTATTCACTTGCTCCTATTTATATAATTTACACAACTTCCTCTTCCTAACATTGCCTTCCCGATCAAGAGGCTTGTCCCCAAGTCTCTCCTAGCCTCACCTTTATCGCTTCACCGCCCATAACTTCCCCTGGTCCCCAAGCCTCACTGTCGTCACCGGAACCTTGGCTACAGTTTCCTCAACCCTCTTCTTCCATGGGTTCCTTTTCCATCTCATCCTTAGAACGTTCCTCCTCTTGGATCCAGCCAATTTCACCTTCTTAGAGCATGAGCCTCAATCCGTCCACCGTCATCGTCGGGGCATGAAAGTCGAGTGAGATATGACTGGCTTAATGCATCCAATCGATGCTTAGAGCTACATCACATTCCTCTAATTCCATCACCATGAACTTTCATTCAATTACCAGTTCGCCTAAGGTCCACCTGACCTTGATTTGGCCCGGGCATCGGTGTCTTTTACCGTCGACAAGCTTGACCACCACTGGTGCTCGAGCCTTGACCACCACTCCCATCCTCCGTGTTGTGGCGTCATCGAGAAATGATGAGATCGCCCCATAATCGATCATCACAGAGATGAGGTATTGCCCCATAACTCCCTCCAGCGTGATGGGTTGACACTCTCCTCCCCCAATGACGCTTATCAGCTTCTCGCTCGCCTCATCGACATTGAGTTCAATCTCATTAGTGTCTCTATGATCAGAATGTTCCTCTTCGTCGTCCTTCGAGCTCTGCCCTATGTAATCAAGAAAATTTGTCTTCAATAGGGCAAATATGTCCGACGACATACCTCGTCGGACAGTTGTAGCAGAGGCCTAGGCGACTTCCCTCCTCGAAGTAGCCGGGGTTAGTCTGTCGGACCTGAACTACTCCTCGATTGCTCGAGTTCGCCGGAGATGGCGCCACAGAGATCCGGTTCTAGCTTGCGGTACCAGATTTAAATGGCGCCGTCTCGTCTCCCCTGTACCTTTCGAGGGCAGATCTATAGCTCGTGGCCTCTTACTCACGGAGAGATAGGCAAGGCCCTCGGGCCTTCCCTGCCAGATGCGGTGTAACGTCTCTCCTCCAGGCGAGCCAAACTAATGGGGCACGACACTAATCTGGGGCTCATCATCAAGACGCCGGGTCGGAGGTGCGACTTCAACCCTCCGATGAAGTTGGAGATGAAGAACTATTCGTTCAGGTTCAGATTCTTACTTACCATTAGATTGCGAAGCTTGTCGAACTGTCCTCATACTCCTGCACGTTGGTCGCTTGAACTCCGCCACTAGGTCGTTATGGCCTTCCTCCTCAAACTTCCAAGTGAGCTCTATCATCATTTGCTCCTAGGTCAGAGCGCCTCGGGTGAGCAATTGTATAGAGAACCACCGCTCGGCCTTGCTGGAAAAGTGGATCGCAGCTAGACATACTCTCGTGTCCTCCGGTACTCTACAGAAGAAGAAGTAATGTTTGCACCGGCGGGTCCACAATCGAACTCTGGTGCCTTCAAAGACAAAAAAGGTCAGTGCCGTTGATATGAGCTGGAAAAGAGCAGCTGCAAAATCTTCTTCGATCACCTCCGTTTGGCTCAGTGGTGGCACATATGATGGATCTGGCTTGTGCCATGGACGACAGGGCTCTAGTGGATCGATCTTCCTCTCCTACTCCACGCTAACATCCCGACAAGCTCCTGGAGCTCGGTTGGACTGTACTTGCTTTGGTCGACCTGTCTTTACTCTTCCTGGTGTTACTTCTAGTTAAGGCCTCGGGGTGCTACCTCTCTCCCTCTTCGGAGCTGCTTCACGCTCTCCGATCTCTGCTTTGACTCACGGAGCGCGAGTCTCCACCGTTTCGAGTCTCCCCTCATCTCGGACCCTCCGGCTCACATGAACCCCTCTACCCGAATATTGTGTCATTTCCACCATGGAATTAGGTCGCTTGCTCAATGCCTTATTTCTCCGACAATATGCTTCAATTTCCGGAATATAATCAAACTCAATGTGCCCCCTTGCTCGGGTCATGCACTATCAATGGTACCTACAAATAAACCAACAAGTATCAATTTTCCTCAAAACAACACCACGCTACCAAACACAACCATTGTCGATTAGTCCCCGGCAACGGCGCCAACTTGTTGAGCCAATAGGCGTCGCTCTCACGACACTTATTAGCACAAGTAATATAGAGTAGTCAATTAACCCTAGTCATCTCCCATGGACTAACAAAGGGTTTGGTCTCATGTTGGCGTGATTAAGTTGTGTCAAAGTGTATGACACGATGGTTAGTTTTACTCTTTTGCAAATGCTTTTGATATTTTCTCAATTACTTATAGTGTATGATATGATGGTTAGTTTTACTCTTTTGCAACCGTTATCGTGTCAATTTCGTCTCTCGACATTGAAATCAACCTAACATGAGATGTTCACGACTCTCTCGAGATCGATCATAACTCAATTTAGCAAACAAGCACACGGTCGTTGTGGTGAAGTACAATTCTAGGTGTGGTGATGGTTAGTCTATACAATAAGATACTAAACTCGTCTCTCGACATTGAGTTTAGCCTAGTCCTTTATTGCTCTTTCCTCTCTCAAAGTCAAGTGCAATTATCACCGCTTGAAGACCGACAATTCTAGACTACAAGTTCGTACTTGTGATGAATTCTAGTTCGAGCAAGTCCTATCCGCTCGGAATCGGTCCTTAACCTAGGTAATAACTCATGAGTAGCTAATTCATAGCAAATCCTCATTAAGCACAAGCACTCGTTCAATCCAATCCAAACTATCTATCCCTCATACCTCACTCAACATTTGAGAACACAAGATTCCAAACCTCCGCCCCCGGGATTACCTAGTTCTATCAACCCAACGGCTCTCTCGAGACTCTATGAATTGACTAAGGTCAAAGTATCTTAGGCCTTCAACATAGAATATCTCTATCCTACACATTCAACCATGGATAATCATAAACACATCAAGCAATCCACATCAACACACCTATTTACCTAGAACTAATACCTCAAAATTATGGAATCATAGTGTTTTACACAAATTAGCATCCATAGCCAAGAAACTACTCCCTGACCATGGAGTCTAAAGTAAATCTCATGAAATTAAACACAAAACTATAATCCATATCCAACAATCACAAAATAAGGTGAAAAAAGAGAGAAAGCTTAAGAAATGTAGAATCTCTTCTTCTCCTAGCTTAGATCGATCTCTTCTTGCTTCTTCCCTTGACTTGATGCTCCTAGCTCTCTTGGATCCACCTCCTTGAAGCTCCTCCAAGTGGCTCCCACTCTCTTAGATTCGTGCTCCCAAAACTCTCCCAAAGAGAAGATGATTTGAGAGCCAAAAGTGGCCAAGAATCCCCCAAAAACGTGCTCCAAAAACCTCCCAGGAGCGTAGAACCCAAAAGTATCAAGTTCAAGTCAAGCCCCCCTCCAAAAATGGTGGTTTCGAGCTCAAAAAGTGGCATCCGCGACGGCCTCTGCCCGGGCCTCTGCTGGAGGAGGCTCCCAACTATTTCTTGAATTGGCCTCCTCTCAGGCCTCCGGATCGGAGGCTCCAAAGGAGACCCTCTCAGGCAGCCCCTCTGCTCGGGCCTCCGCCCAAGGAGGCTCTGGAGGAGGCTCCTTCCTAACTTTACTTTTCCAACTCCTCAAAATAAGCTCCTAATCCCCGTTCTTGTCCTAAACATTTCCAAACCACTCGCAACATCAAAAGTTCTTAATAACATCGAAATTAAGCATTTAATCCCGACTTAAAACCCTTCAGTAATGGGAAGAAAATGTCATTTTGGCGTTCTTTTGAACCGATAACAACACCCAAACTTAAAGGTTTATCGTCCCGATAAACAAAAGAACTTTGAGCAATAAGCATCACCATCTGAAAGGATTCACGGGGATGAGTCCCCTACCCGAAAACATTCCAAACCAATTAGCATTGCTTGTCACAACATTCACAATTCTTTTCATCAAATTGTTGGGCAATCGTTCACAACCACAAGGCCTATATTTCTCACCTACATGCTAGCAATTTATAGATCGGCCCTTTCCAGCATACCAACACGAACCCAAAATGATAAATTAGATGCGTGAGTATTCGATTTGTTAGTTGAATGTTTCTCACATGTTGTTTTAGTTGGCCATAAGTACCATATTCAAATACATGATTTTTTCGATGACGCTTGTGTTGAAAACTTTGTGACGCTCGAGTTAAAACTAGTGTCGAACATTAAAGGGAGGTTGCTTTTAATCTTTGGAGCGAGCCTCTTTCCTCGCATTCTATTCCCCAAGTGTTAGGATTATGCCCTAGTCCAATGTAATTCCTTAATCTATATTGTAACGGACATCATTCTTCTACATAATAAAAGACATAATATTACTAATGTGTTGTAGTAATATATCTAATGTAATTTGATCTATGTCATAATATGTGTAACCACTTATAGTAGAACTATAGATCAGAAATAATTGCATTCGATAAAGTCCCTAATCAGCTAAGCTTCTTCTGAAGCGATCAGTATGAGACTAACTCCTTGTGATCATGCTCTACTGATCATGGCAAAGTGCGTGCCGGAGTTATATCATAGATACCATCAGGTCGATGATATCGGACAACCCGTTTGTGAGTATGCTTCATAGATCCATTCATGAGATACTCACAAATCGTAGCTTGTCATTATATCCTAAGACCAAGGAGTCTTTGTGTACACTATGTAACGAATACCTAAGTTTGACTTAGTCTAACGTTATCTGTAAAATGGTAACTATAACGGCTTCGATTGGCTAGGATATTTATTACATTAGTGAACTCGAAAGGCGTCTGAGGGATTTATCACTCATACTTCGGTATGAGAAAGATATCCGTTTAGGCCACTTGATGAGTATGACTGAAGGAATAGCATGGCCGTGCAGGTGATACCTTAGTATCAGTTTTCAGTCATCTCATATATCAAGAAATAGTGATTGATAAATTAGGATGACCATTCTATGCCTATTGATCAATCTGGATATCGGTTTGATAAAAGGACATTGACATGTACGATAACAGGTTAAGTCGAATAATCGATAATCACGAACGTTGGGTAATCATAATGTCTTGCTAGAGACCACTTGTGATGGAAAGGGTAAAATAGTAATTTTACCAGTCTGCCAACCGTTCGTGAGCCTAGAGGGTCACACACATTAAGCACGATACATGACAAATAATTATGGATGGAAATTGGGAGAATCAGGTTTTCAATATAGTCACATTGAAAACGATTCGGTGGTTATCTAGCCTAAGGTTTTAACAAGACGGTTAAAGAAACCAATTCGAGAAAATTAAACCGTTTTATCTAAACCGAAATTAGAACTCAATTTAATGGGTTTAATTTGGGTTTTAGTTAAATGGTCTTAAAGCCCATTTAGGGATTTAAGTGATGAATGGGGAAAACGCAAATAGGAGTTTAAGAGGGTAAGATATGCAATTAATTGATTTGAAATTCAATTAAGACTTTTTAGTTTTAATTTCAAATTAAATTGCAAAATATCTCCCTTATTTTTCTCTAACCATTTTGGCAACCTCCCCCTCATTCTCTCTCCCTCTTGGCCAAACCTCTCCCCCTCTTCCTCCATTATTGTTTTGTCAAAAATTCTCAAAATACATTCATAGCAAAAGTGTGAGAGAAAACCATTTTTGGTTGTTGTGCTTGTGTGGACTCAATAGAGAAACACTACATTGTGTTTTCATCGATTTATAAAGGTAATTTTCAGATTTGAAAAGGTTAAGAACATGCTGAATTTTTCATTAAGATCTTTGTCTTGTTTCGATCACCATGGTTACATATGTATCCGCTGCATGAAACTTAACGTTTGGAACCCATGGTGATCTCTTTCAGTGGTATCAGAGCATGGTTGTTATGAACTTTATTCAACATGTTTAATTCTGAATTTTATTTTTTTTATGTGTTCATAACCTTAGTATGCATGTAATTGAAAAAAAATTCAGATTTAATTGATTTTGGAAAAGTTGGAAAATAATTTTTTTTGGTGTTTCGGGTTAGCCATGGCTGACCAGGTTCGAGACCCTTGGTGGACAATGGAATGCCCTAGTGCAGACCATGGTCGGCACCAAGGGCCGACAAGGGTCGCCTACGGGCGACCATGGCAGCCCTCGCGGGCGACCATGGTCGCTGCCGCGTGCGACCACGGTCTGCCCATGCGGGCGACCATGGCAGCCCTCGCGGGCCACAATGGTTGCCTCGCGAGCGACCAGGGTCAGCCCTAGGGGCGACCATGGCAGCCCTCGCGGGCTACCATGGTCGCTCCCGTGGTCGACCACGGTCAGCCCCGCGGGCAACCTCGGCAGCCCTCGCGGGCCACCGTGGTTGCTTCTGTGGGCGACCTCAGTTGGGCCGGTTCATGAGAATAATTTGAAGCCCTAAAAATTCAATTTTTAGATTTGGTTCGGTTTCGATAAACCAGCGAGAACCGGTTCAAAATTCAATTAATTAATTAAACCGTCTAGTTTCGATAAACCGGAATTTTTCCACACTTAAGAAAGATAAAATTTGGAAAATTTTATTTGTTTGATAAGCATTTTGAGGGTATAAATGATCTTTGATAACATGATGTTTTCCACATGATGCTAGCTAAGCCCTCTAGACTTGCATTTTAATTTCGGTTTTGCGACCTGCGTGTTGCTTAATTTTGGGTTGTAGTAATTAGGCCCGCGTGTCGTGATTTGTATTTCATTTTATTTATTTAAATTTGTAATCACGAAGACCAACACAAGAAGCAAGTCAAGTAGAAGACTCGGATTGGAGGAGGCTCGAAGCCAGTTGGAGTTCACAAGTATGGAAAAAGTCTGGATCTTGAAGACCAAGTCTTTAGGATCAGTATTGCTAGATTCTTAGTAACTTAAGATGGGCTTAGCTATTCATATATTTACCGTTACATGTATATGTTTGAATGTATGATTGTATGATAGTTTAAATATACAAGTTCATGTATGATTTGCTATCACCCACATGCAAAGATTAAAATCGGAATTTAATCAGACTCGCATGTAACCTGCTAAGGGATCATCTTTGCACGAATTTGCAATTGATGATTCCAGATTAAGATTGTATCGATATACAATCAGACTTTTATAATTCACTTAAACGCAAATAATTACAAGTCAAGCGTGATACCATCCAAGTTTGGGCACTCAAAAGGGCTTTGACCCTATGGATGTCGGTACGCCTCCGCGTAACATTCATAGAGAAAAGGTCTGGATGAGATGGGTAGTTCTGTGTGGGTGCGTGCGCCTCCGCGTAGTAGCCACATTAGTTCTATCCATAGTTCAAGCTTGGTAGACTTGTCTACGATTGTCAGCTAGGGCTGACCTAGGGTACCAGTATAGGGTATGCCACGTACTTACAAGTACAGACCCTAGCCAGGAACTACATGGTCTTGTAGATGGATGTATTCCTACCTTGATGCTCTCAATTGGAGCAGTGAGCCTCCATTCACTTCAATTGAGAGTATGATAGGATCCTGGTTCAGATTCTAAAGTTAGAATAAGAAAGTGTTTTATAACCAAATCTTCAACTTCAATTTTAATTAATACTGATTAAAATTTGTTTACTGTGTAGATATAAAATGGCAAACACGAATCATTCTGGTAACAGCGCGCTTAGGTCACTAATCGAGCATGATAAGCTTAACGGCGTAAACTTTCTCGATTGGACCGGAACTTGAGACTCGTTCTCAAGCATCGTAAGGATTATATCCTTACCCAAGAACAACAACCTACTGAGTCAACACTGAACGCCTCAAGGGCGCTAAGGGATGCCTACCAGAAATTCCTTAGCGACCGGATCGATGTGCAGTGCATCATGATGGGCAGTATGTTGCCTGACTTGCAAAAACAGTTCTTGGACATTTTCGATGATCCCAAAGCCTGAATGGCAGAGATCGAGAAAATGTTCAAAGAGAAAGCGTGTGTCGAAAGATACGACACTTTCAGTGAACTGATGTCTTGCAAGCTAAAGGCTGGAGCTCCTGTCAGTCCCCGTGTCCTTAAGATGAAACGTCTTTTGGAACACTTGACCAGACTCGGTCATCCTGTGGATAAGGAAATGTCTGCAGAATTTGTGTTGCATTCACTTCCAGAGACATATCGTGATTTCGTTGGAAATTACAATATGCATGACATGGATAAGACTGTGACAGAGCTTCATGGTATGCTCGTGACTGCTGAAAAGAACCTCAAGGGCAAGACTAAGGAGGTTCTTATGGTCAACAAGCAAGTGAGTTTCAAGAAAGCCAGCCTGGGGAAGGATAAGGCCCATATGCACCTAGCAGGGAAGATTCGACAACCTAAGGGTCCAGTAGCTCCAAAGGCTGTTGAGAATTCTAAGAAGGATGTCATCTGCTTTATTGCCAAGGACAGGGTCACTGGAAAAAGGATTGTAAGAAACACAAGCTGTTTCTTAGGAAGAGTAGGGCTTCCACATCTTCAGGATCAGGTATTTTTGTTATTGAGCTCAATCTCAGTTTATCTACTTCAGATTCTTGGGTACTCGATACCGGTGCAGAATCTCACATTTGTGTTAATGTGCAGGCTCTGGGAAGTAGAAGAGAAGTGGGCAGGGGCAAGGCGGACCTACGAGTTGGTGATGGCAATCAAGTCTTGACAACTGCAGTAGGAGATATTAGTCTCAGTTTTCCCGGTGGGCTAGTTTTGTTATTAAACAATATTCATTGTGTACCTGCGTTTCGCAGGAATATTATTTCTATTTCCTTGCTAGACAAGGAAGAATATTGTTTTTCTATTGACAATGGAATTTTCAATATTTACAAGAATAATATGTTTTATTGCAATGCTTCATTGGTTGGTGGTTTATATATTCTTAATATTCAAAACACTGACACTAGCTCGATTTTTAATATAAGTAACAAAAGGGTTAAACCCGATGATTTAAACCAAACTATGATATGGCACTGCCGCTTAGGCCATATAGGCCAGAAACGCATCTCAACACTTCACAAGTGTGGACTTCTAAGTCCGTTTGAATTCACTTCAATTGAGAGATGTGAGTCATGCCTTATGGGCAAAATGACAAAGGCACCTTTTGCCGGTTTAGGTGAAAGGGCTAGTGACTTATTGGGTCTCATACATTCCGATGTATGTGGGCCTATGAGCACTCAGGCCAGAAGAGGTTTTCACTACTTCGTTACATTTACTGATGACTTCAGTAGATATGGGTATGTTTATCTTATGAGACATAAATTGGAAACCTTTGAGAAGTTCAAAGAGTTCCAGAACGAAGCACAAAACCAGCTTGGTAAAAGTATAAAGGCGCTTCGATCTGACCGAGTCGGTGAGTACTTGGACCAAGAATTTCACAGTCATTTAAAGGAGTGTGGGATCCTCTCTAAATTGACTCCGCCTGGAACACCTCAAATGAATGGTGTATCCGAACGGAGAAATCGGACCCTGCTTGACATGGTTCGATCAATGATGAGTCAGACTGACCTCCCTATCTTCTTCTGGGGCTATGCCCTAGAGACGGCCGCATTCATATTGAATCGGGCTCCTACAAAGGCAGTGGAAAGCACTCCGTACGAACTATGGAACGGGAAGAAACCCTTATTAGCTTTCCTTAAGATTTGGGGATGTGAAGCTTACGTCAAGCGTCTGCTGGGCGATAAGCTCGAACCTAAATAAGATAAATGTGTCTTTGTGGGGTACCCCAAAGAAACAATGGGGTACTATTTCTACAAACCCAGCGAGCACAAAGTTTTTGTTGCTTGAGGAGGGGTATTTTTGGAAAAGGAATTTATTTCCAAAAGTTCTAGTGGGAGTGTCGTGCATCTTGAAGAAATTCAAGAAGATACGGAACAACCCACTATGCCGGATGTAGAAATACAGGAGCCAGAAGAGGTCATTGATCAATAACCAATCCCCACACCTATTCCAGATGGTTCAAGAAGATTTGAGAGATCTCGTCAAGCTCCTATCAGATATGGCTTTCTAGCCACAGAAGGAAATGACTTGATGTTGGTGGATCAGGATGATCCAGAAACCTACAGACAAGCTTTGGCCAGTTCAGATTCTGAAAAATGGCTAAACGCCATGAATGAGGAAATGAAATCCATGTCCAACAACCAAGTCTGGCACTTGGTGGATCAAACCCCTGGGATAAAACCCATCAGTTGTAAATGGGTCTATAAACTTAAGACCGACATGGATGGAAAACGTCAGACCTATAATGTTAGACTGGTTGCGAAAGGTTATCGCCAGATCGAAGGTATCGATTATGACGAGACCTTTTCACCTGTGGCTATGGTCAAATCTATCCGGATCATTCTAGCCATAGCAGCATACTACGACTATGAGATATGGCAGATGGATGTCAAAACCGCCTTCCTTAACGGGAACTTAAAAAAGGATGTGTATATGACACAGCCTGAGGGTTTTGTTGATCTAGAGAATCCCGGAAAGATTTATAAGCTGCTTGAATCCATTTATGGATTAAAACAAGCTTCACGGAGTTGGAACCTTCATTTTGATGAAGCCGTAAGGGAATTTGGTTTTGTCAAAAACGAAAGTGAACCTTGCGTATATAAAAAAGCGAGTGGGAGTAAAATTGTATTCCTAGTGCTATATGTCGATGACATACTGATCATCGGGAATAACATCCCAACCTTGCTTCTCGATGAAGGACTTAGGTGATGCTGCTTTCATTCTGGGAATCAAGATCTACAGAGATTGACCCAAAAGAATATTGGGCCTAAGTCAGAGCACTTATATAGATAAGTTGTTGAGAAGATTCTCAATGCTTGATTCTAAGAAAGGATACCTACCCATGCGGCATGGCATTAAGCTCAGCAAACAACAGAATCCTAAGACTCCTGATGAGCTAAGCAAAATGAGTAAGATCCCATATGCTTCGGTTGTGGGATCCATAATGTATGCCATGATTTGCACGAGACCAAACATCTCGTTCGCATTAAGCTGTACTAGCAGATATCAATCTAACCCAGACCAGGAGCACTGGATTGATGTCAAGAGTATCCTTAAATATCTAAGGTGAACTAAAGACGCATTTCTAGTGTATGGTGGGAAGGATGGAGAACTACCAGTCAAAGGATATGTTGATGCTAGTTTTCAGACAGATCCTGATGATTTTAAATCACAGGCAAGATTTGTATTCGTGTTAAATGGCGGAGCATTCAGCTGGAATAGCTTCAAGGAAGCTACAACTGCCGATTCTACAACAGAGGCTGAATACATAGCTGCAGCAGAAGCAGCTAAGGAAGCCGTATGGGTTAGAAGCTTTCTAACCGGATTAGATGTAATGCAGCGAGCGTCTGATACGGTAAGCTTGTTGTGTGACAACATGGGGGCCATAGCATTAGCTTAAGATCCCATATTCCATAACATAACTAAACACATACAGAGGAAGTATCACATTATCAGAGAATATATCGGTAACAGTGATGTGGAGATTACTTATGTACCGACTGATGACAACGTTGCTGATCCCTTGACAAAGGCTTTACCGCAGCCCAAGCATGAGGCGCACGAGAAGTCTATGGGGGTAAATTGGAACTTAGGTTGGAACTAGGGGCAAGTGGGAGATTGTTAGGATTGTGCCCTAGTCCAATGTAATTCATTAATTTATATTGTAACGGACATCATTCTTCTACATAATAAAAGGCATAATATTACTAATGTGTTGTAGTAATATATCTAATGTAATTTGATCTATGTCAAAATGTGTGTAACCACTTATAGTAGAACTACAGATCAGAAATAATTGCATTCGATAAAGTCCCTGATCAGCTAAGCTTCTTCTGAAGCGATCAATATGAGACTAACTCCTTGTGATCATGCTCTACTAATCATGGCAAAGTGCGTGCAGGAGTTATATCATAGATACCATCAGGTCGATGATATCGGACAATCCGATTGTGAGTATGCTGCATAGATCCAGTCATGAGATACTCACATATCGTAGCTTGTCATTATATCCTAAGACCAAGGAATCTTTGTGTACACTATGTAACGAATACTTAAGTTTGACCTAATCTAACGTTATCTGTAAAAGGGTAACTATAATGGTTTCGATTGGCTTGGATATTTATTACAGTAGTGAACTCGAAATGCGTCTGAGGGATTTATCACTCATACTTCGGTATGAGAAAGATATCTGTTTAGGCCACTTGATGAGTACGACTGAAGGAATAGCACGGCCGTGCAGGTGATACCTTAGTATCAGTTTTCAGTCATCTCAGATATCAAGAAAAAGTGATTGATAAATTAGGATGACCATTCTATGCCTATTGATCAATCTAGATATCGGTTTTATAAAAGGACATTGACATGTACGATAACAGGTTAAGTTGAATAATCGATAATCACGAACGTTGGGTAATCATAATGTCTTGCTAAAGACCACTTATGATGGAAAGGGTAAAATAGTAATTTTACCAGTCTGCCAACCGTTCGTGAGCCTAGAGGGTCACACGCATTAAGCACGATATATGACAAATAATTATGGATGGAAATTGGGAGAATAAGGTTTTCAATATAGTCACATTGAAAACGATTCGGTGGTTATCTGGCCTAAGGTTTTAACAAGACGGTTGAAGAAATCAATTCGAGGAAATTAAACCGATTTATCTATACCGAAATTATAACTCAATTTAATGGGCTTAATTTGGGTTTTAGTTAAACGGGCTTAAAGCCCATTTATGGATTTAAGTGATGAATGGGGAAAAGTGCAAATAGGAGTTTAAGAGGGTAAGATATGCAATTAATTGATTTGAAATTCAATTAAGATTTTTTAGTTTTAATTTCAAATTAAATTGCAAAATATCTCCCTTATTTTTCTCTAACCATTTTGGCAACCTCCCCCTCATTCTCTCTCCCTCTTGGCCGAACCTCTCCCCCTCTTCTTCCATTATTGTTTTGTGAAAAAATCTCAAAATACATTCATAGCAAAAGTGTGAGAGAAAACCAGTTTTGGTTGTTGTGCTTGTGTGGACTCAATAGAGAAACACTACACTGTGTTTTCATCGATTTATAAAGGTAATTTTCAGATTTGAAAAGGTTAAGAACGTGCTGAATTTTTGATTAAGATCTTCGTCTTGTTTCGATCACCATGGTTACATATGTATCCGCTGCATGAAATTTAACGTTTGGAACCCATGGTGATCTCTTTCGCCAAGAACATTTGTATTTCCCTTGTTCCCCTTCTTGGTACTCATGTATTGAGTTTATCCCCATATTGGCTTTTGTGCCCTTAAGATTTTGATTTGAAAGGTAATCTTGTGACTTTTTGTGCAAGGGTTTTGAGCTTTGCTTGTTTTGTTCCATCTCTCAATCTCTCCCCTTACCTTTTACCATAGACCATGTCTGAGTTTGGGATCAATAGCCAAACTCAAACACTCTTTTCTTCTCTCAACTCACTTCTCTCTTTGCTCCATTTTTCTATCTCCCAACCCCTTTTGTTTTCTCTTAAAGCCTTCACTACGCCTAAGTCGAGGTCACGTGCTAGTGTCTGAATACTCAAAATAGATCAAGCACTTGAATTTTAACTCATGGAAAACTAACATTCATGCAATACTCCATTTTCACAATTCAATCGTACCTCAAAGTTCACAAATAAGTAACACTCCGCCCAAAACCAACACAATACAAAAGGCTTCACCATAAAATCCTAGCATGCATAGAAATTTCCGAACATGGCAATTGAACCCAAAATCCGATTACTAGCAATTCAAATGTGTAGTTGCGACGGTTTTAGAGATTGGCTGATTTTTAAAGGAACTGAAGAACATATTACAAAGAATGTCGAAACATCTTCTGTGACATCTTGTGTAACATTGTTGACGGCGTCTCGGCAAACATACTGATCAACAGAAATCAAGAAAGTGCAGTTTCGGCAGAAAAGCAAGAAGACGATTAGGAAATTCCAGAACGACTCCTAATCTGGAAAGAAGAAAGACAGCGATTAAGAGGAAACCCTTTAGGGTTAGTACTCATCCTCGATTGCTATAAAAGCTTAGGCTACCCCCTTAGCAATCGTGTGGTTCTTTATTTGTTTCCTAGCAACAATTTGCAAGGTTCTTAGACGTGAAGGTCTGCGGGCTGAGAAATTGCAGATTGAGCTTAGGATATTGTGCATCACTAACTATTGAGAGTTAGGTGATTGAGGGTTTACTGAATGCGTGAGTGAAGGCTGCACGCAACCACCAAGTTGTACGAAGACTTGAACTGACAGAGCAAGGCGATTGCTCGAAGAGTGGAATCAAGACGAAGTCTTGGATTCAGGGGGAGACCCTGAGATAGATTGCATTGTAAGATGTAGCATAAAGTTTAGATCTAGGGGTGATCATAGGTACTTGTATGTTCTGACGAATTACTGATAAGTGAAATCTTTCCACTAGGCTGAGAGCCCCCAGACGTAGGTGACGTTGCACTGAACTGGGTAAACAATCTGATGTGTCATTTTTTATAGCTTTATATTTACTGTCCTGCATTATCTACGCAAGAAGTCAGAAACAACGTTATAGCTTCTTCCGTAACATTGTGTGTGGCATCTTGCACGACTAGCTGATCAGAATTTCATTTGGTATCAGAGGGGGCACCTATAACTTTAGGTGAGTTCCTAAACAAATATTTTGATCAAGATGGACAATACTAGAGAAGGAGGATCCATAAATCGACCACCTGTTCTAGATGGAAGCAACTATGGCTATTGGAAGGCTCGAATGTGTGCCTTTATGAAGTCACTTGACAACAAGACATGGAAGGCTGTAATCAATGGGTGGAATGCTCCACAACTCAGTGACAATGATGGCAATCCTATCGGTCCAAAACCAGAAAAAGACTGGACTGATGATGAAGACGAAGAATCACTGGGAAATTCTCGAGCTCTGAATGCTATCTTCAATGGTGTTGACAAAAACGTGTTCAGACTGATCAACACATGCACAACTGCAAAATCTGCATGGGACATCCTGGCTGTTGCATATGAAGGAACAACTAAAGTTCGAGAACAAAAACTGCAATACCTGAGAACCAACTTCGAAGCCCTCATCATTAAAGAAGACGAATCAATTTCAGAATTCAATGTTCGTATTCGTGATCTAGCCAATGAATCCTACTCTCTAGGAGAACCAATGTCTAATGAAAAACTGGTAAGAAAAACTTTGCGTGCTCTTAGCCCTAGGTTTAAGATGAAGATCACTGCAATTGAGGAAGTTCATGACCTCAAGATCTTGAAATTTGATGAGCTGATGGGGTCTCTAATGACCTATGAGTTGTCTCTGCCTAACATCGACAAAAGGAACAAAGGAGTTGCTTTCAAAAGCTCAACACACAAGCAACCAGATCCTAAGGATTTTGATTCTGATGAAGACATCGATGCTACAATGGCCCTTCTCACGAAAAATTACAACAAAGTCATGAGAAGATTCAGTCGAATGGGTGGACGGAATGTCACATCAAATGCCAGAAACAAAGCTCCACAAAAAGCTCAAACAGGAGGAAGTCTTGACAGACCAAACAGGAGTGGGGAAGAAAACAACAAAAACAAAGGACTTCAATGTCATGAATGTGAAGGATTCGGCCACCTCCGTAGAGAATGTCCAAATTTCCTCAAACAACAAAAATGAGGTTACAATGCCACCCTATCAGATGATGACAATGAAGATAGCGGATCTGAAGAGGTAAGCAACTTTGTTGCATTCAATACTACTACTCCTGTATGTAACATTGATAATTCTGCCAATATCAATGATGATCATCATCCAACTCCAAATGAAAATTGGACTAAAGAGCAACTAGTCGAGGCATACAAAGGCTTGCATACCAGATGGATCAAGGAAACTCTAATACTTGATCAACAAGGTGAAGGGATTATCAGTCTTACCAACGACAAGTCTAGATTTCTAGAGACGACCGTGGAGTTAAAACGGGAAATCACCAGACTTAATGGAGAAATTAGTCTTATGACTAAATCTGTAAAGATGATGAATCCTAGCACGGAAAGCCGTGAGAAGATTCTATCAGTGGGAAAGCAGTCCAAGGATACGACGGGACTAGGGTACACACACGATATCCTCTCAACAGCAGTGACGAAGTTTGTCCCACAACAAGCCATGGCTGACAAGAAACCACTGGATACCCCAACACATCCTACAGGACAACCTACAACAAATGCCATGGCATCGTCTACAACATGTTCTCGTCAAGAAACTGCCAGAAGACATCCTCCACGCAGACAACAATACTACAGAAGACCAGCTTATCAATATCAATGGATATGTCATTACTGTGGTCAACAAGGTCACATCAGACCTTTTTGTTTTCAACTTCTTAAGAGGAAGCAAGCTCAGCTATCACAAAAGAGACATCAAAGGCATCTTTCAACTCCTCAGAAGACATCCCGCCTTGAATGGAGACCTAAGAACCTAGTCTATCGAGCTAATGTTGCATATACATCCTTAAGTGCATCAACAAACAAGGACTGGTATCTCGACAGTGGATGTTCTCGACACATGACAGGTACTCCAGAGTTTCTTTCCAATCTCAAATTATATACAAACTGCTATGTTACCTTTGGAGATGGGATTCGAGCTTGAATCATTGAAAAAGGAGTACTCAAGCATCCAGAAGCCACATGCCTGACTGAAGCATTACTTGTAGAAGGACTGTTGTGGGGTCAAAAGGTCTCGTTTCGAGACCGTTTAACCTCACAATTCGGTGCAATTGCGTCCGTTAGTGGCCGAGTAAGGCCCGGGAGTGCATATTTTATGCTTTTTGGTGTTTTGAGGTGCGTACGCAGGTTCGGGAGGAAAAAGGGCCAAAAACGAGGCACCGAGCAAAAAGTCAAACGGCGTTGACCAAACAGCCGGGCAGAGAGCATTGGTCACGATCGTGCCTAATGGAGGCACGATCGTGACTCATTAGGCACAATCGTGGCTCATTAGGCACGATCGTCCCTCAGCCAGGCACGATCGTGGCCCCCCTTTAAATTATATTGCCGAATTAATTCCAACTTACAGTGGGCTCCCCCGATCTCAGTCACGGGGGAGTCACGATCGCCCCTTAAAAACCCACGATCGTGGCTTTACACGGGAACAGGATCGAGGAGATTCAAAATATCTTACCTACCCCGAGCCACGATCGTGCCTGAAGGAGTCACGATCGCCACCAAGACCAAGTCACGATCGTGCTGCGACCAAGCCACGATCGTGACCCAGACAGAGGCGCGATCGTGCCTTTCTACCCACGATCGTGCCTTCCCTCAGAATCAGAAAAGTATAAATGGGGTAGAGACACTTTTTGAAGAAAAGAAGAAAGATAGAGAGAGAAAAACGAACCAAGGAGCTTTTGAGCCATTTCTTCAAGCGTTCTTGAGCGTTCTTCGTGGTTTCTCGAGCGTTCTTCATCTTCCTCGACACCAAAGGCATCGCTAGTTCCACCGGTCTTCATCGCGCATCGAAGACACACCTTGCTCGGGATTCCAAGAGCATTTCCTATCCTTTTATTTTATGTTCTTCATGTTCTTCATGTGTATTAGTGTAACCACCATGTTGATGCTAAGCTTGAGCACCATGGTTATGGGCTAAACCCCTTAGCCATGGGTGCTAGACAATATAGAATGTGAATGTAACGTTTAATGAGATTAGTGATTTATTGATGAACAAATGTGTTGTGTGGATTGTTGTTTGAATGCATGTGTTGTTTAAGTGACGTTTTACAATATATGTTTGAGGTGTTCTATCTGATACCGAAAGGGAAGGATTAGAACCCGGACTTAGCATCCACCGAGGGTTGTAGGCTCAAGACCGTGTCTTGGCACCTTCTAGTAACCCTTAGCCTTTTATTGTCGTTTATATGCGATCTCGAGTTTACTCAATACCGAAAGGGCACGGGAACACTCGAGATTAGGCCAACCTCATTACCGAAAGGCGAGGTCGGCATTTAAGACATAGGCTCGACCAACCGTTTATTCAATAGATTGCTTATTTCTCGAACTTGTTCACTTGATGATTGTCTAGCACCATAGGCGTTTGAATCTCTACGTATTCACTATCGCGCTATGTTATCGTTGTCATAATTGCAAACACATTTATTAACTAATCGTAAACCCCATATTAATCCCTGTGGAACGACTCGGTATCTTACCGGATCATATAAATATTATTACTTGCGACCCGTGTGCACTTGCACGTGGAAACCATTGTGCGACGTTATCACGTCACATTTTGGTCCAACAAGTTTTTGGCGCCGTTGTCGGGGATTAATCGGTCTACGATTGGTAAATGCTTGTGTATCTGTTGTTGTGATATTGATATTGTTTAGTTTAATTGAAGGTACTTATTTGGTACATGACCCGAAGCTCGGGAGTGCCAGAGTTTAATTGCAATCCAGAAATCGAAGCTTTGTGCCGGAGAAACAACGCTTTGAGGAAGCGTATTAGTGGAAGTATGGCTCAATCAAGGAGTATGGATGAGACTCCCGCTAGGGTGGAACAAAGACCTCCCATTCTGGGGAGAGATCGGGAAGAAGTTCCCGCTGAGGTAAACAATAATGAAAGGTCGTACTTTGGATCCGAGGATCACGAAGACTACTATGCCGAGGATGACGACATGTCTCCGTTATCTCCGCTTCCCCCTAGAGGACCGCGAGGGAGGAGGGGAAGAGGAACGCCACGGCCTCGTCAACCTAGACATAGAAGAAGGGTAGACCAATACCACCAAGCTCCGGACTTCGAGCTCACATCAGTAATGCTGAGTCTATTGAGGACAAACCCGCAAATTATGGGCAACAATACCGATGCCCACAATCATCTCAAGCTTCTAGAAGACGTCGTGGAGACTACGGCCAGTGGTTATCCGTAGGATCTAGTCAAGACCAAGCTACTTCCCATCTCTTTGGGAGGGGCGGCAAAAGCATGGTACATGACGCTACCACTTCGTGAGAAGCAAGATTGGGTGAGTCTCGAGAAAGCATTCTTGTCGAAATATGTGCCACCTCGAAAGGAGGGTTTGCTTCGGAAGGACATCAACAACTACACCCAATTCCGGGGGGAAACTCTTGGAGAGACGTGGGAGAGATTTAAGCAGTTGCTGAGGAAGTGTCCGGACCACCAAATCTGTGATGAGGTCTTGAACAAGACGTTCTACTGGGGTCTGAATCAAGCGTCTCAAATGGCGGTGAATGCCGGTTCGGGAGGGTCACTTCTCTCAATAGCCCCGGGCGCAGTGTTTGATGTGGTGGAGCAAGTTGCGCTCCAAAGCTATGAGTATAATGAAGCTGATGTGGTCCAGAATAACCAAGGATCATCCTTCGCACGAAAAGGAGAAGAACAAGAGACAATGAAAAGTCTCTCAGACAAGATGAACAGGCTTCTTAACATAGCGCAAGGAGATCAAGGAAGGAACTTGAGGCCCCAAGTGGGAGTAAACCGCATGGACTACAACAACAACAACAAGGGCAACTTTGGGGGACCGGGAAATGCACGGGGATACCAAGATCGTCCGGTGCAGAACCACCCCCAAGGATATGGAAACAACTACCAAGCGAGACCACAGGCCAATGCTAGTAGCTACGGCAGAGTGTATCCGGATCGTTCCCAAGGTGGCAACAATGGCCAAAATAACCGTCTGTCAACCTACGACAAGGGTCAACACTCCAACTCCAAGGGCGATGAGTCGCTCAGAGATGTGTTAGAGGCCTTCATAAAAAGCCAAACGGCGGTGACCGACGAGCTAAGAAGAAACCAGAGGGACAGTGAGGCACGATGGGAGCAACGTAATGCTCAAAGACCAGCGGGAACTCTTCCAAGTAACACCGAGTGTCCGCAGGACAATGGGAAGAGGCATGTCAGTGCCATCTATGTTGGTACAGAGGTGAGCTCCTTGTCTAAGTCCCAACCTCAGAAGATGAAGGACCCCGGAAGCTTTGTAGTGCATGTCGGGATAGGCTCGTCTCAACTGATGGCACATTGCGATGTAGGTGCCCGAGTGAGTATGATGCCTCTTACCTTGTATAAGAAGCTCGGGTTGTCAAGCATGGAGGAGACGAAGGTGGTGTTGCAACTCGCCGATCATTCGGTGGTTACCCCAGTGGGAGTTGTTCAGAACCTATTGGTGAAGATAGGCAAGCATTAGGTGCCTACAGACTTCGTTGTTCATGACTACAAAGCAAGCCAGGATGTGGACCTCATTTTGGGAAGACCGTTTCTAGCAACCACAGAAACTTGCATCAAGGTTAGAAGCGGAGTGCTAACAATGTCCATTGGAGGTGGGTCTATTACCTTCAAGAAGCCGACATCCGATGAAAGGTCAAGCTCCCAGAGCTACGAAGTAAATGCCGTGTCTGTGGTTGAGGAACTCGAAGAAGTTGAGTTTGAGAGGTTTCTGTTTGATGAACTCGAGGGTGAGGATGAGGCCGAAAGAGAAGCAAAGGCCGTACAAGAAACAACCGTGCTAGAGACGCACGAGAAGTTGGGAGCTACTACTCCCGGAAAGAAGCAGTCTCCTCGGAACCGGAGGAAAAAGAGCAAGAAAAAGAGGAAAGGCGTTGTGACGCCAAAAGCAATGAAGACGGTTTGGATACTGAAGAGTTGGGTAGACCAGCTGTATGTGGAGAGCACCAAAGTGACGGTGCGGAGGGCAAAGGACCTACAGTGGAACTGGTGGAAGCCACCGGATTGCACAGAGCCCGAGATTGGAAGAGCGGTGTAGAAACCGCCGTTTCGTTGGGCTAACGACGTTAAACAAACGTGCTATTGGGAGGCAACCCAAGTTTCTTATCTCATCTTTGTACATTCTCGTAATTTAGCTATTTGGGTCTAAGCAATGCACTAATCTTTGTTTGTTTTTCGCATGAAGGAACCGGTGCAATCACGACGCCTATGGCGTACACCTCTCCTTCGCAAAACGAACAAGTCAACACCCGGGACAAACCATCACGCCAAGTCAACCATTTTATTTCGAGAAAGGTAGTATGCACTTTCTCCTATGATTATTAAGTTGAGTTGATCTTGCTTAAGGCTTGTGATCGCCTTGGAACCTTGAATGGTTTGCCCCTCTATGTGGGTTGTTGTGCTTTGATTAGTAGTATTGTCGGGTTTATTTTATATAAGGGTGTCGCCGTGAAAGTTAGGCGCAGTTGAGTCTTAAGTGTGGTGTGTATAGGGTACACACCACTGTCGGGTTTAGTTAAATTCGGGTATAGTAATACCCTAAGTGTGGTGTGTGTCCCACACACCACTATTGAGTCTAGGATTTGTAGAGTGTGTGTGTGTTTCTTTTTGTGCAGGTGATTGGATGTGCCTTCATTATGAAAAAAGAGTACAAAGCAAGACATGAGAGGAGATTCACGGGAGAGTTTGGGGGAAAAAGCTAGGGTCCCACCCATCACCCTTTGGTCAATAAAAGAACCCATTTTCTCTTTCTCTCATTGTCATTGCTTTAGCATTCTTGCAAGTTAAAGAATCCTCCGAGTGTCAACTTCATCTTTCTCTAAGCCAACATGAATCAATGGGAAATTGGCCTCAATGCCTCATCCTCATCGGATGACGACGAGGGAAACTCACCGGCGCCAAGGTGGCCGGTGAACTCGCCGGTATTCGAAGATAGTCCCACCCCGCCGGAGGATCCTATGATCCATATTGAGAGCCGGTTTGAGGAGATCATCGTGGATATCATGACGGTGAGAGAAGATATCAAGGACTTTAAGGAGGACGTGCAACAACAGTTGACGGAGATCATGGGAATGATTAGTAATTTGGCTGCGACATTGCACAGAAGAACTATGAGGCCACCTGCGGCCAGGTAAGAAGGGAGAAGGTAACACCAATTGTTTGTACATATGTGTGTAGTTTCGGTTTATGGAGTCTTAGGGTAATTCGACCCCGAGTGTGGGGTTAAGTGTGGTGTGTGTCTCACACACCACAGTCGAGTCATTTAACAAGTTTCAAAAACAAGTCTAAGTGCAGGTTATGGGTTCGAGTGTTCTCAGGTTGAAGAAGAAGAAGAAAAGAGTGAAAAAGGGCAAGAAAATGGGTATAGCCACGATCGTGACCATGGAGGCACGATCGTGGGTTGGGAAGACGCTAAGGCACGATCGTGCCCCTTCCAGGGACGATCGTGACCTGGGAAATAAGTCGAGTCACGATCGTGCCCTCCCTAGGGACGATCGTGGCTGAATATATTCGAATTAATTCCAACTTACCGTGGGCTCCCCCGATCTCAGTCACGGGGGAGTCACGATCGTGACCCAAGGTTTTTTTTGCGAGTCACGATCGTGCCTCATCAGGCACGATCGTGCCTCTGTGCGTACAAAAGGATTTCAGACCTTTTCTTCCTCACTTTTTCGCGAACCCTAGACCTTGAGAGCGCCGCCGCCGCCGTTTTTCGCCGGAAAACCTCCAAGTCTCGCCGATTCTCGCCGCCTATCATCGGAAAAAGGTACCCCCATCATTCCCCACTCCTTTCCCAAGCTTTATTTGTTGTTTTCACCATTGTTGACCACAAAACCACTCTAAAACAACCTTCACCATAGATTCCGGCCACTTCTCGCCGGAATTTGCTGTTCGACCGACCACACACCCTTACACACTCCTCACCCGACACACCACCCCCACCTCCACATAAAGCCCACCTTTCCCTTTTTCCGACGACTTTTTTCGGCGACATTTTCAGGCGACTTAAGCCGGTAACTTTAGGTTCTCACTTGCATTCTCACACTCACGCTCACTCACTCTAATGGCACCTAAGAAACCCGCGGACTAAACCCGTGCTCAACTTATGAGTAAGAAGGCTCGAACCGGAGCCGGCACCTCGGGGTCACGAGTACCACCGGCCCCACAAGGTGCCCGTCTCCCGGCCGAGACGCCCAAAATGGCGTGCCTTAGGCTCACATGCCCGAGCCCGTATAAGCGACGTTATGAGGCATTCCAAGATCGGGTGGTGATGACCGCCCGGTTCTTCAACGAGTTCTTATGCCGGAGCTTAGGCATTTGGGAAGAGCTCCACGAGAAGGCCATTCGGCTAGGATGGTCGGGGATGATGACTTGGAGGCCCCCGGTCTTCGAAGACCTCACCCGGGAATTCTTTGCCACCGTGGAGCCGGTGAACAATGAGAAGACCGAGATTTCCTTCCCGGTGTGTGGGAGGAAATGCAAGATGACGAGAGATGACCTCACCTCCATGTTCGGCTTTTCGGAGGGAGAAGCGCTAGAGATGGGTCTTTCCAACAGCGAGATGTGGCATCACATCACGCTGAACCCTTATTGGGAAAAGACCAACAAGGCGAAGGACATCCCCGAAGACCAGCCCGGGATGCTTATGTTGCAGCGGTTCCTCGCGGGAACCCTATTCTGTAGAGAGAACGGTCAGTATGACGTTACTCTCAAGGAATTGTGGATTCTGAACGCGTATCGCACGGACACGAGGGCACCGTGGGAGCGGACCATTTGGGATCAGTTGCTTGAGATGCCTTCGAGACAGCCGGGGGGTATTGGAGCGGGCTGCTTAGTCACTCAGATCGTCTGGGGGCTTGTCAGCGGGGTGAACTACCCCATGGGCCCTCCGATCTTCGAGAAGGAGGCAGTGCGAGGCCAAGAGGTCCAGGGGTCGACCTTCGCAGAGATAGTGAAGGAGAGCTACCCTCGCTTGGAGCGGATCCGGGTCAAGATCCAGAACAGGCAACCGCTGCTGACTAGGATGGCACCCGAGGACAGAGCGAGAGGCCGGGCAGCGGCAGCACGGGCAGCCAGAGCCCAGGAGGGAGGAGCAGCTCAGCAGGAGCAGGAGCCGGAGCTGGAGCAGGAGCAGGAGCAGGAGCGGATGCCGGGACATGATGAGGATGTGCTCGCCAGGATGAGGGCGATGCGCATTCAGCAGCAGGAGGACTCCGAGCGGTCCCGGCATGAGTGGGCGAGGATGCATGCCTTCCAGGGGCATGTGGACCAGACGATGTACCGGCAGCACCACGACATGTGGGGCATCGCGAGCTTCTACCAGTCGCGATTCCAAGAGCATCCAGCTTTCCAGGGAGCTGTTTTCCCGGCCCCGGCCGGCGCGTACATGCATTTCCACTATCCGGACCCGACTGGAGCAGGCCCGAGCGGTTCCCATGGCCAGGCAGATGGAGGAGCGGGTGATTTCCTCTACGACGACCCTACATATTGAGAGGTATCATCTGCTGTTGTCGGTTTTTAGACTTGTTGACTTTTGAGACTTATTTTGTTGAACTTATGTATTTTGGGTCAGTTTGGATGACCCTTTTATTTTGGTCATGTATGAACTGTTACATGTTGATTATATCTTGGAATTTGACATGTTAGTTTTATTTTGCTAAAATTGATGGTTGTTTGACTTTAAGCATGTGGGGCATTTGCCCAAGTTGAGATTTTGTGAGCATGATGTTGTGATGGCATGATAGTGTAAATGTCGAATCTGGGATAAGTGTGGAAAAGGCCATTGTGGGCCAAAGGGTATGAACACATTATAACACGTTGTGTGTGAATGCTATGCTTTCTGTTTACACTATATGCATCCTCATCAATGCTTCGTGATTATTGTTAATGGATTGACCATGTTGGCCTCGGCCAAAAAGACCATAGACCAAGGGAAAAGATTCGTAGGCATTCTATGGGACCGTTGAGTAAAACACGAGTAGACCCGGTACCCGCCATCTATAGTACCCTCTCTTGCCAAATTGCCTTGTTTATGAACCTCACATGTTGAAACCTAAACTCATTAGCCTAACTGTGACACGAACCCGAGTCTCTCATTGCTTAGTTGCTTCAACGAGTG